>CM053585.1:71027982-71062729 GCA_028646515.1 Pseudochirops corinnae | reverse complement strand
ACAAGGGAGAAAGGGAAAGAATCTAGAATTTAAAGTTCTAAAATCATATGTTAAAATATATATAATTGTTATTATTTACATGCAACTGGGAAATAAGATATACAGGCACTGGGATAGGGAGATCCATCTTGCTTCACCAGAAAGTCAGAAGGGTGATGGGAGAAGACATAGGAGAGAGCAGATTGGGGGAGGGGGTATACAGTGGGATCACTATTTTGGGGGGGTGGGTAGGAGAAAGATGGGGAGAAAATTTGTAACTCAAAATCTTGCAGAAATCAGTGAAGTAAACTAAAAATAAACAAAAGTTAATTTTTTTAAAATGAGCAAAGAATGACCTCTTTTACCTATTCAAAAAAAAAATCAATGTGGGAGGGGAAGACCCTCAGGGTTTCTGGCCAAAACAGAAACTATTGCTATTTACATTTACTCTGGGTCACTGCTGACCAATCAATGAGAGCCGGAGCGATTAGGGCTTAAGGCATAGTCCTTAGGAAAGAAACCTGGCCCATAAACCCCCAAGATATCTTGGGAGGTGTCAGTGATGAAAAGGAGAGATTTTCACTGGGACTTAAAGAAAGCCAGAGAGGTTAGTCGTCAGCTGCAGAGGAGGAGAGTATTCTAAGGAGGGGACTGCTAGGGATGAGAAATGGAGGGTCATGTTCATGGAACAGCCAGGAGAGTAACGTCACAGAATCAAAGAGCACACGTCGAAGAATAAAGCGTAAGACGGGTAGAAGGGGTCTAAGTTACAAAGGGCTTTGAATGCCAAACAGAGCATTTTTATTTGATCCTGGAGGCTAAAGAGAGCCATGGAGTAGTAAGGTGGTATGGTTGGAACTGCATTTTAGGAAAATCACTTTAGTGGCTAAATGGAAGATAGATTAACGTGGGGAGACACTTGAGGCAGATGGATGGACCCACCAGGTTATATTTCAATAACCCATACATAGAGTGATAAGGGTCTGCATTATTGTGGTAGTAGCACTGTCAGAGGAGAGAAGTAGGCAAACTCCAGAGAGATTACAAATGGGAGATCAATATTCCTGGACAACATATTAGTTATGGATAATGAGACAGTGAGAAGTCCACACTGACTCCTAGGTTGTGAGTATAAGGGAATGGGATGGTGCTCCCCTCTCCAGTAATACAGAAGGTAAGAGGGGAGCAAGGTTTAGAAGGAAAGATAATGAATGAGTTTTATTTTGGACATACTGAGTTTAATAAGACATCTACTGAACAAACAATTCAAGATGTATGAAAAGCAGTTAGAGATGTGGGACCAGAGGTCAGCAGAGAAAACTGGTGTAAAACAGATCTGAGAATCATCAGCATAGAGATGTTAATTAAATTCATGGGAGCTGATGAGATCACCAAGTGAAGCACTATAGAGGGAGAGAAGAAGACTCGCCCCTAAGAGAAGGTCTCCTCCTCAGTCTGCCTTGGATCTCTGTCTTGGAACTGTGTAGTGAGATGAGAGAGCTACCAGCTCACACTTGCTCTAAATCCAACATATGTTTGGGCCCCTCTGTGCTGAATCTAGGACTTCTTGCCCTGCAATACAAATTTTCCTTGTGCTAAAATACTCCTGACCAGATTTTGTCTTTAGCATCCTCAGCCTCCTTGTGTTGACCTAGGCTAGAGAAATCACTCGTGGTTGTTTTTTTCCCTTGGATTTCACACTCAAGATTTGGTCTGGTGTGATTTCTAAATGTTTGGAGTTGTTTTGTTTTGGTTTTTGTGGTAAAGTAGCTTGCTGTATTTCTTTCTGCTACTCTGCCTTCTTGGCTCCCTCACTGTGGACATTTCCTCCTGCTGTGGCCTGAAAACCATTATGCCTTTGATAACATCCATGGTTGTATCCCTTCCTTGTCCACCCTTTTCCCTTTCTGGAAGTATCAAGCTGTTGCCCCAGTTTACGTGTAGAAGCTACCATCATATCTTTCCCTTTTGTCCCATCTACCCCTCTATACTTCTACCATAGGACTTCTCAAGTCAAGTAACATAATTTCCTCTTTGTAAGTCAAAAGTACCTGGAAAGGACTGTTGCTTTTCCTCTTTGGCCAATTTGATCCTTCTCTGAATCTTCTTTTCAAGTTTGGATCCGTTGGCCCTTACTATCTCCTTAATGAAGTCACTGAGTATAAAAATATATGTTTCATTGGTTTTGAAGGTCTTGCCAAGTTTTTCAGACACTTTCTCTATTTCTTCACGTGCTGTAGCAGATGATGGCATAGAAACCTCAGTTTTCATCATAGCAATCTTTTGTTTATGCTCATCATGGGTACTACAAAAAGGGCTGATCAAGAGTCCTGTGAAATGTATGTTTCCTAGAGCTTTTAGGAAAACAATGAATTCAAATCCACCAATTCCTTTGTTTGCCTTCCCAAAGAAGACTAGTGAGGGGAGGCTAGGTGGTGCAGTGAATAGAGTACCGGTCCTGGAGTCAGGAGGACCTGAGTTCAAATCTGGTCTCAGATACTTGACACGTTTACTAGCCATGTGACTTTGGGCAAGTCACTTAACCCTAACTGCCCTCCAAAAAGGAAAAAAAAAAAAAAGAAGACCAGTGAGTCAGACTTCTATTCATTCATAGTTACAATTACCATTTGTCTTCTCGTTGAATTTAGGACATCACTATTAAGGATATACCACTTTCTCCTCCTTTACCCCATGGCACATGATGAAGTGGCCTTACTCCTTACCAAGGTTAACCTCTCTACACATTCAAGCAATCCCATTCCACCCCATCTCCTCCAAAAACCTGCTCCTTCTGTCATCCCCACTCTTTCACTTATTTTCAATCTCTCCCTGTCTGTTGGGAACCTTCCCTACCATCCACAAACACTCCCTTGTCTCCTCTATCCTGAAAAAAATCCTCACTTCATCCTTCTATCCCCATTAATTATCATCTATATCTCTTCTGCTCTTTCTAGATAAACTCAAAAAGGCCATTTATAATAGGTGCCTCTACTTTCTCTCCTCCCACTCTCTCCTTAACCCCTTACAAATCTGGTTTCTGACTATGATTCCAACAAAACTGTTCGCTCGAAAGGTACTAATGATCTCTTCACTGACAAATCCAATGGTCTTTTCTCAATCTTCACTCTACTTGACCTCTCTGCAGCATTTGATGCTTTTGATCCCTTTCTTCTCCTTGATATTCTCTCTCTAGGTTTTCAGGACATAACTCTCTCCTGGTTCTCCCCCTACCTACATGCCTGCTCCTTTGTTTCCTTTGCTGGATTGTCCTCCAGATCATGTCCTCTAAACATAAAAATCCATGGTGACAGAGATACTCAAGACATAAACCAAGAAAAAGAGAGTGATTCCAAAATATCTACAAATAAAACCTCAAGGAAAAATGTAGCTTGGGCACAAATTCAACTAAAATTCCTGGAAAATATGAAGCAACAGTTTGGAAAGAAAAAGTTTAAATTTTTTTTTTGCAAATGAAATAAAAGTCCTACAGGAAAAAATTTGAGGAAATGGAGAGGCTGCTACCTGGACTTGGTACACAATTAGACCAAGCTTTCATTAATCCCTGATTCAATGGGTGGGGACTTTTAAGTGTGTTATAACTTCATGTATCAGAGCAACCTGGAGAAGCTTAAGAGGATTACTGTTTTATGGAGAAAGAAATTTTCTAGTATAGAAGATTCAAGGCATAGAATATTGCAGACAAAGAAGAGGATGGGTCAACAGCTTGTCCAAAAAGAAACAGGCCCAGAAAACCAGAAAGGAGATTTCTGGACTAGGGCTAATGGGTAAAAAAAAAATATTTTGGAAAATATGGCTCATTTCTGAAAAACAAAAGATATCAAAAGATATCAAATACTTACAGAACATCCAAAAGCTTCACATTTGCATAATAAGAATCAAGAAATAAGCATTTATTAAATGCCTACTATGTGCCAGGTACTGTGCTGGGTACTATACAGATATTATGCTCACAATAACTCTAGGAGGTAGGTGCTACGATGATCTTTGTTTTACAGTTGAAGAAACTAAGGCAGACAAAGGTCAAGTGACTTGTTCAGAGTGACACAACTAGGAAGTGTCTGAGGCTGGATTTGAACTCAAGTCTTCTTCCAGTCTCAGTGCTCTAATCACTGCACCATTCAGCTGCCTAAGAGTACTTTCTTCCAAAAAAGTAAAGCATTGGATATGGTGAGCAGTGAATCACAGCATTAAAAAAAAAAAAAGAAATTGACTGTATCTTAGCAGTTTATTGATGTAGGAGTTAAATCAGAATAAATTCTCTATGTGAAAAGACTATCCTTTGGTTAAAGTAAAAGTCAAAATCAACATTAAATTAGAAGAAAAGGATAAAGATGAGAAGAAACCCGCCAATAATCACGACTTCAATCTGACTTGTCCTAACGTCATTGATGCCAAGTAAGGAGAAAGGGGAAAGACAAAGATACTGATGATGATTACTTCCATTCCCTACGAAGTTTACGCTAGGTATAAAAGTCCCAATCAGGAAGCACTCTAGTTAGTAAACACCTAATCTATGATTCTCATCATCAATGACAAGGAGGTCAAGTATTTAGGCCCTAACATATCAGTCTCCAGTAAGCTAATGACAAGGTAGAAATGGTGTTTAAGTGGAAGTTAAGAGAAATTATTAAACTATCACACATCAAGAAAATGCGTATTTGGAGCAGGCCAATCTTGAAAGCAAGGGAAGAGACCAGAAGTACAGAAAAAAAATCACAGATGACATTATTACTCAAAAATGATCAAAAGGGTATTGTAACTACCATATGCCTACTTTATCTTTATAAAAACTTTATAAGAATGATATACACAAATACATACATACATATTATATATGTATGTATGTATATATAAAGGATTCCTTAATGAAAATATGAGAAATCTTTCACAAAAGATTTTCTGTAACAGATGACATTTTGACAGTCACACAACTGTCTGAAGAGTGCTGCAAATCCAAGATGTTTGTTGATGAAAAAAAAAAAGTATTTAACTTGTCAGAGGAAAATATAGCCTTCAAGGCTTTTCTCCACATAGGAATTATTATGATGCCTTGATAAATACATGAACAGAGATAACTCTATTAAACAACCCACTGATTAGTAACTCCAAGGGAGGACTATGTCAGGGACACTTCAGCTATCCAAAGGTGTTTGCCATGGCCATGGAGGATGCAAATGGAAAGAGACAAACAGAAGGATTCCTTTTAGATCATGTGATCACACACATATTTCTGTCTGTGGATGATAGCAACCTAACTGCAACAAGCCAGAAAAACGCAGGACCTCATCATTGAAATTACTCAAAATGGATTGTCCTAACAAGCCACACACAAAAAATTTTAAACATGAAAAATCCCTACTGTCAAGACTACAGCATACAGAGTCAGGTGATCAATCCAATGGGCAAATATATCATTACCTGTATCTACAGCAGATGCAATGGGCAGTTAGGTGGCTCAGCAGATAGAGTGCCAGGCCTGGAGTCAGGAAGACTCATCTCCCTGAGCTCAAATATGGCCTGAAACACTTACTAGCTGTGTGACCCTGGACAAGTCACTTAACCCTGCTTGCCTCAGTTTCTTCATCTGTAAATTGGGCTAGAGAAGGAAATGGCAAACCACGCCAGTATCTTTACCAAGAAAACCCTAAAAGGGATCACAAAGACTCAGACATGACTGAATAACAACAACACAACTGGGCCAAGGGGTGGGCTACTAATGTCATAAAATTAAATATAACAAATATTCTGCCTGAATACCACACTAGTATCCATGAAAGCCTCCAGCATGTTGAGCAGACACCCCCGGAGGTAGAGTGGCTGTTTTGAACAGACCTTACTTAAACCCCATTCTACTTACATACACAAAACAACTGAAGAACAAAATGTGACCAAGTACTAAAATGTGTGGCCTGTATGTCTGACATTGTAGATATTATTATTGTAGAAAACCTTAGAAGGGGAAAAGAAAAACTCCAGTGAGGAAATGGGAATCAATCTAGGAGACAGGAAGCCCCTCCAGGACAAAAACTGGTTCATTTCTGTCGTTGTGTCCCCAGCACCACCTCATAGCACCTCTCCGGCATTTAACACCTAAATCCACACGTGAGCCTTGCCTGCTCCAGCAATCTTTTCTGGTGAAACTTTAGGTCTCTTTCCCACTGAGTTTGACACCCTAGTCTAGCCACCAACTCAGACAGCAGCAGAAATAAAAGTAAGCCAGCACAGGCGTGGATTGATGGGTGGAAAATGGAGGATAAATGGAAAAAGGAGCTGATCTAAGTGGTATAGAATAAATGAGTATAAATCTGCAAAAATGAATTCACTTTGTAAAGCACTTAAATTGAACAAATAAAGAAACTGAGTCCAAGGACACTGTGACTTGCCTAAAAGGACATAGCTAGCGAGCTCTTACTACTGCACTTATTATAGTACCACACCCTCATTAAATGTTGTACCCTCTCCATGACCATGAGCAAGCCAACATACATCTCTATTTCTCGTGATTAAAAAGCATATTAACGATACTTGAGATATTGAAAGTTATGTGCATGTGAAATGCACTAAGAACATCTACAATGGATCTGTCCGCTCTCATGCCTCTTTCCAGGCAAATGTGCTTGTGAGAGAATAACCTAGACAGCGATCTGCATGTTGCATTCACAGAGTTAGAAAGGATTTTCTTTGGGGCCCCTTAATCCGATCCATGCCTTATGGAGAGTGCCCTAGGGCTACGTTAGGCACAAGTGGTCCTTAGACCTTTACCTGAAGCCCCCTGCTACGGTAGAACTCAATAAAGCCTTAGGATACCTATAGACCACTTTGTCATTATTAGCAATTTTTTCTCATATCAAACCTATGTTAACCTATCACCACACATCTGGTAAGGGATTGCAGCAAGCTAGGCCATATACTGAAGCACTGGGAAAACAAAATTGTCCAAATCAGCCCCTGCCCTCTGGAAGCTCACGTTTTAAGATTTGTCCAGTCGTTTCTCTGGTGTGTCCAACTCTTTGTGACACCATTTGGTGTTTTCTTGGCAAAGCTACTGGAGTAGATTTACCATTTCCTTCTCCAGCACATATGACAGATGAGGAAAACTGAGACAAATATGGTTAAGTGACTTGCTCAGGGTCACTCGGCTAGTCAGTGTCTGAAGCCACATTTGAACTCAGGAAGATGAGTCTTCCTGACTGCAGGCTCCACACTCTGTCCCCTGTACCACCTGGGGGCCTGCAGGGGGATACAAACTAAAATAGCTAGGTGCATACTGTATGTATACAGAGCAGAGAGAAGATAACTGCAGAGGAAAAGGCACCGTCACCTGGAGAGAACAGGAAAGGCACCCTTCAAAGTTGGGATTTGAGCAGACTTAAAGGAAGTTAGCAGGAAGTGAAAAGGGAGAGTAAGGGAGGCATAAGGGACAGTCTATGAAAAAGACAGAATCAGCAGATGGAGCATCCATCAGCATGACCGAATATTGGAATGTCTGGAGGGAAGCAAACTATAAGAAGACTGGAAAAGGCTAAAGGACTTTACATTTGATCCTGAAGGTAACAGGGGGCAACACAGGCAGACCTGTTCTTTAGGATTGTCACTGGCAGCTATGTGAAAGATGGAATAGAGCGGGGAAAGACTTGAGACAGGAAGATCAATTAGAAGTTTACTGCAAAACCTGAAGAAAGAGGTGATAAAGGCCTGAACTAGAGTAGTGGGTGAGTGAAGAAAAGGAGATATACAGGAGAAATGTTGTAAAGGTAGAAATGACAAGATTTATCAACAGGTTAGATGTTGGGCAAGAGAAAGTAAGCCTGGGTAACTGGGAGGATGGTGGTGCCATCAATGTAATAGGGAAGTTGGGATGAAGAGAGGATTTGCTGGGGAGGGTGGGAGGGGGGGGCGGTAATGAGTTTTCTTTTAGACCTGCAGAGTTTAAGATGCCTTTGGGGCATCCAGGTTAAGAAGTCCAATAGGCAGCTGGTGCTATGGGACTAGAGCTCAGGAGAGAGATTAGGCCTAGATACACAGATCTCTAGATATAAGAATCATCTGTATAGAGATGATAACAACCCACAAGAGCTGATGAATTCACCAAGAGTCAGTATAACAAAGAAAGAAAGAAAGACTCAACAAGGCCTTGGGAAATACCCACAATTAGGCAGCATGACATGTACATATGTAAGTATATAAAAAGAAAATAGAAGATAAATTCAGAGGTAGGAAAGAAATGAGCATGTAGACATCAGGAAAGGACTCATGGAGAAGGAAGCGCCTGAGCTTAACCTTGAAGAAGCTAGGGATCATATTTAATTAATATCACAAATATCCTATTTCTTTAAATAATGATAATAAAAATGCTAGCCACTGGCTGTAAGGGAAGGGACATTTCATCACACACAAGTCAGGTGATACAAGTAAAAAAAAATAAAATGCTGTATATCAAAGTTGAGACGGGACTGTGAGGTCAGGGGGAAAGTTCAGGTAGAATAGTCATGGGACAGTAGAAAGTTCACGAGGAAGAGCAAAGAATAACAGGCTCACAAACAATACAAGCCAATCTGTACCTAAACACAAACACAAAATCCCATCTGCAACATCCCCGACAAATGGTCACCCAGGCTCCACTTGCAGAACTCCAGGGAGAGAAGTCAGTCAATTACCTCCTAAGACAGAATTGCTGCTTCTGGGCAATTCCAAGTGTAAGGAAGCTCTTCTTCCTGTGGACCTAGCCTAGTCTCTAGAGCTACAGAGCCACACAGACTATATCTAATTCCTTGTCTATTTTATGGCCACTCAAATATCTGAAGTCAGCTATCATGTACCCTCTTATATACATTCTCTTCTCCAAGCTAAATATTTTCAGTTCCCTCTATTGACATTGTTTTCAAACTCCCAACCATCATAATCACCCTGTTCTGAAGTTTCTCTAGCTTGCCAATGTCTTTTTAAAATGTGGCACTCATCACTAGACACCATATTCCAAAAGTCTAGCAGTCAAATACAGAGAGACTATTGGGGTCCTTGAAAGATAATTTAGTGAAATAAATGTCCCATACCATAGGACTTGAGGTGATAAAAGAGACATGAGTTTGAATTCCAATTCCAGCATATGGGAAAACTGAATCATTTTACCTCTCTGAGCTTTAGAGGAAGACAGTCCCCTCTCTTTGCCAAAAGTTGTACCACAGCAAAAGATGGACACAAAGACAATGATCAAAATTATTAACACTTTACCAGGAAGTGGAAAAGGGAGACTATTTACTAGAACACACAATCTAAAAAGTTGTTAGGTGATATATAAAAAAAGTCAGATGCCATATACCAAATCATATCCCCAATTTATAAATTCTCAAAGTTATTTATACAGTTTTTCTATATTAAGGTATAACTGTGTAATAAGACAGCTGGAAGGATCAGAGAGTTATTGTAGTTACAACCACACTGGCATACACAAGATGGCTGATAGCACAGGTTCTTAGATTTGCTTTACTAGGAAAGATAGCTATTCAAGGGGTCAACTATCTTTTTTAATTACATTCATTAGTTCAGGGGAAAAAAACAACACCTTGAAGTTCAGAGAAAATCCAAACAAGGAAAATGAAGAAAATACAAGCAGAGAAATAAAGGCCAACAGACAGGGCTTCTAACTGTCTGAGAAATTAGCACAGATCAACAGACAGATACAACTATCCAAGGCAATACATACATAGAAGCAACATCTGGGTTTTTCAAAGTGGGGGAGGGGGGAGGTCCTTAACAGCTATCCAGAGTCTCATCTGGCCAAATCACAAGAACACTCTTCCAATGAGTGAGCCCCCAAAGCAAAATGCTAACTTCAGAGTATATTTACCCTTTTTAGAGCCAGAGGGCATCACAACCCTCATGACTCAGTGCCTAATTAGAAATTAACAAAAGGTGTGAAAGCCTTTCCACAAGCAAGACTCCCCTAAGCAAGCTTCCCTTAATGGGCTCCACAGGAGGCCTATTAATGGGTGGGGAAGATCTTATATCCTATTAACATGACAGTTATGTACAGCTTTAGAGGTGAAGGAACCTTAGAGGCCCTCTAGTCTAACCTCTTCACTTTACCAGTGAAGAGACGGAGATGTAGAGGTTAAGTGATTTGCCCAAAGTCATAACAAGATGAAAGAACAATAGGGATGGAAAGAGAAAAACAAAAATGAAAACAACTATAAGGCTACAATGCAAGCTTCTCTGAAAACTCTTGGGAACAGCATAAACAGACTCTACAGGCCTCTGCTCATTCACTGATTTCAGCTGCCAGGGAGCACCAAGGAAGATCCCAAAGCAGAAAAGAAATCCCAGCTCTCCCAGCTTTTTAATACACTGGCACTTAAAATCAGAACAAGTGGTAAGAGAATAATAACTGCACCTTCCTAAGGTGATACTAGAGAACAACAGTTTGTATTTCATGACAGCTTAGACAGGATACTTGCTATTTTCCATCTCCTAGTTTTGCCTAAACTTCAAAATAAAATCTAGCATTCTGCTCTTAGGACAAATCCGTTCACTGCCATCAAAAGCAACCATTCTCCTTAAGGATATTTTTCTTGCAATCTGATTTTAATAGTGAAAATAAAAATCTGAAGAAAAAATAAAATAGAAGAATCAGAAAATGGAGTAAGCTTCACATTAGCCTAAATACGCCACCATTTTCTAATCTACTTTCGAATGGGAGGATTTAATAAGAAGTCTTCGTTAATGCCTTAGGTCAGAAGTGATTTCTCCCTCCTTCATGCCCTGATGCATTTTGGACCTCTCATATGTACTTGTAGTATATTTTGTATTTTTCTACGTGTCTTTTCTCCTCTAATTGTTGGCTGCTGTTGAGTCAATTCTTTGTGATCCTACTTGGGGTTTTCTTTGGGAAAGATTCTGGAGTGGTTTGCTATTTCCTTGTCCAGCTCATTTTACAGATGAGGAAACTGAGGCATACAGGGTTGAGTATCTTGCCCAGGGTCACCCTGCTAGTGTCTTGAGGCCACATTTGAGCTCAGGTTTTTCTGACTTCAGGCCTCGCTCTCCATCCACAGCAACACCTAGCAGTCCCTTACCTCTACTAGTTTACAAGTTGCTTAAGAAGGGGACCACATCATACTTAACTCCTTTGATGCCTAGCACAGTACTTTGTACATAGTGATGTAATGGATGTGTGATTTCACTAATATAGGGAATTCCTGGGGAAGAAATCTCCTTCAACTAATACAAGGCTAGCATTTTCTCTGTAATTTATAGTCTTAGAGATTTACTACCCTAGAGGCATTAAGAAAATGAATCATGACCAAAATTATACAATCATTATGTGTCAGAGTCAGTTCTTCCTAGCTTAAAGGCCTGCTGTTTCTCCAGTGCAATAATCCCTGGCACAAAGCAAAAGTTTAATAAGCATGTATTTGTCTGAGATATTGTTGACAGACAGCTGGTTCTTGAGCCAGAAAGACCTGGGTTCATATACCACCTATAACATATACTCGCTGTAGGACACTGGCTGAGCAAATAAATTACGATAACCGTGACTCTGGGCAATTCTCAAGACTAAGTTGCAGACAAGATGATGAACAACATCAGTAGAAGGAATTTCCTCATCTTGTAGTTCCCTATATCAGCGAAATAAGCAAGCCATATAACTCATTTGCTGAATGAATGAGTGAGAGATTAAGTGACCTGAGCGCCTAGACAACAATTATTACAAAAATCAGTTATCATTGTACTACCTACAGAGAGAAGTGCTGATTAGTAAACATATATAGCTGAAAGAATGAGGAAAAAAAACTTGCTTTTACTGTAGACTCACTGTTATTGTTATGGCAAAAGAAAAGAAAAGTAGTTAATTGCAATAGATCCTATAACAGAACTTATTTTTGGGCATGGGGGATGGCGGCAGACCTAAGATTTCACTGGCATAGAGAGTTCCCTAGTTAGGAAACTCCCTACACTTTAAAGTTGGTCATACCTGCTCTGTAACTTGTAGTCTAAGAGGATTTATTTATTTTTTAAATTAATTTATTTGTTTACTTTTAGTTTACAAGATTCAGTTCCACAATCCCTTGAGTTTCAAATTTTCTTCCCCTCCCTTTCCTCCTCCCTCTCCCCCATGGCAGCATGCCATCAAATATAGGATCTGCAAATACCTTCACATTAAACATTAGTCACGTTGTAAAGAAGGATTACAACCAATGGAATGAACAATGGGAAAGAGGTAATAAAACAAGAAAAAGAAAGTAGCTGGTAGTTTGTTTCAATCTGCATTCAGACTCTGTAGTTCTTTCTCTGGATGTAGACATCTCTTTCGATCATGAGTCTTTTGGAATTGTCTTATAACCTTGCATTGTTGAGAAGAGCCCAGTCCATGAAAGTTGGTCGTCACACATATGATGTGTCTGTAATTGTGTACAAAGTTCTCCTGGTTCTGCTCTTCTCACTCAACATCAGTTTGTATAAATCTCTCCAGGTTATTATGAAGTCCGTCTGCTCATTTCTTATAGCACAATAGTATTCCATTACATTCATATACTACAACTTGTTTCGCCATTCCCCAATTGATGGGCATCCCCTTGATTTCCAATTCTTTGCCACCACAAAAAAAGCTGTTATAAATATTTTTGTACATACAAGGCCTCTTCCCCTTTCTATGATCTCTTTGGGATACAACCCTAGAAGTGGTATAGCTGGGTCAAAGGGTATGTACTTATTTATAGCCCTTTGGGCATAGTTCCAGATTGCTCTCTAGAATGGTTAAATCAGTTCACAACTCCACCAACAATGTATTAGTGTTCCAATTTTTACACATCCTCTCCACTATTTATCATTTTCCTGTTTTGTCATCTTAACCAATCTGGCTGGTGAGATGAGGTACCTCAGAGTTGTTTTGATTTGCATTTCTCTACTCAATAGTGATTTAGAGCATTTTTTCATAAGCTTATAGACATCTTTAATGTCTTCCTAAGAGGATTTATTTAATAGAAGAAAAAGGGGAAAAAAAAGAAAAATCTCATTATTTATGACTACAATAACTTGTCATTTTGATAATCAACTTATACTCTAACCTTACTGCATCTTGATGCTCATGTGGCATACATGGAAACTAATTTTCTAACAAATTAATTTTATTTCGCTGTCAGAGGCACATTTTATGACAATAACATAATGTTATTTACAAAGCCACACTTAAAATTGAACAGCATCAGCAGCTAGGTGCTAGTAAATAGAGCACCAGCCCTGGAGTCAGGAGGACTTGAGTTCAAATTCGACCTCACTTAACACTTACTAGCCCTGTGACCTTGGGCAAGTCACTTAACCCCAATTGCCCTGCCTTCCCTCCTCCCAAAATTAAAAAAAAAAAAAATGAACAGCAGCTCCACTTGGATTAGGAGGCTGCTAGTATACAGGCAAAGGAGTAATGTTCTGGCTTCAGAGCAGCCTTTAAAGGTTCTATTGTCAGAGATGAAATGGGACAAAAGCAAAGGTACATAAAGATAAAAACGCTACTTCAAACAGGGTGGCAATGGCTGAGGACTTCTGGGAAATATAAGCAACAAAAACTCAAGTGGGCTTGTCACAGGTAGAGATGGAGTGGCTCTCAAACAAAGTTTGGGGGCAACCAGGGGTTGCAGAGGGGCAGACAACCAGAAGAACAAATTATAAAATTTGCAGGACGGGTTCATTTATACAACCCAAATGTCAATCATCGCCTCTTCAGCTCTATTGGAATACATAACTAACACTTCCATACAAGGACAGCAGCCCTCACAGGTGACTGCCAAATCGACCTATACCAGCCCTCATGTCTTTAAGATTCAACTCCATGCCTCCAACGGCGATGTCCCGTAGGCATCCCAAAATCACAAAACTCCTTATCGACCCCCAACATTCACTCCGTCTAACTTCTCCATCTCCTTTAACTGACCTGCCATTCTTTCAAGCCCACCCGGTGGGAAATCTGGTTGTCACCCTTCACTCTTTATTCACCTCCCTCCCACCATCTATCCCTACTAAGGGCTGGGGGTAGAAAAATAAAAAGGCAAAAAACAGTCCTTGCTCCCTGCTGCGGGAGACAAGCAACTAAACACACACACAAGCTAGAAACAGGATCAATAGGAACTAATCAGCCGGGGTAAATTGGGTAATCAATCTCATTGGGAATGTCGGTCCTCACCACAACCATGACAAGTAGGTGCTATTACTATTCCGTTTTACAGTTGAGGACACTGAGGCTGCAGGAGGTTAAGTCACTCGCTCAGGATCGAGCAGCTGAGAACCGTCTGGGGCAGGATTCGAATGCAAGTCTTCCTGCCCCCGAGTCCACGGCTCTAGCTACTGCACCACCCTAGCTGCCTCGTAATTTGTATCATCGATGGGACTTTCTGGGAACTTTGTTAATGGCAAAAGTTACCCATGAAGTGGTCAGTAAGTGGGATAAAAGTTGGTAGAGGAGATGGGGAGTGGGGAGACAGGAAGAGGCGAGGGGACAGGTACAGAAGAGGAGCCCGGGGTCGACAGAGACCCCAAGCGACAGAAAGACGAAGGGGCGGGGCAAAGTCAGTCAGAGGCGACCAGACGTTAAGTGAGTTCCTATGACCAAGTTGGGGAGGGGGACGCCGGAGGTGGGTACGGCTGCGCCCCGGAATCCTTTTTCTGAGTCATTTGTTTCCGGGGGGGACTCACAGAAGTGACTGGCCAAGGCGGGCGCTTCGCAGAAAGGAAGGATGGGAGCGAGCCTGGGCCGCAGGGGTGGGGGGATCCTAGGACTAACCTGCCGCAGCAGCTTCCACCTGGCGGCGCCCAGGGGCCCGCGAGACGCTGGCCTCGGCTCCCCGGCTACGAGCTGTCCAGACGCTCCAGGACCGGCCCCCGCCGCTGGTGACTCCATCTCGAGCTGCCGCTGTGTCTGTCCTGCCAGGACCTGCCCGCCTACGTCTCAGCTGACAGGACCTGCGGCTCCTAGGACTCACAGCAGCCCAACCGCGTGGCCCTGGCAGCTGAAGCCGGCTGGGGCACGCGGCCCTTCCGGGTAAACGCGTCACCTCGGCAACCGCGAGCGAGGAGCGTGGCGATCGATTTATCACTACTTCCTAGTACCTCTCCCCATCCCGGGCACTCATCTTGGATGAGGGCAGGTCGAACCATGGCGAGGGGCTTCTGCCAAGGAACTGGAAGCTCGCGCCTCGTGTTGGTTCCATTTTTCTGCTGAGGGTTTCTGGCTCAAAGGAAATCCGGACAAAGTCCAGAAAGTAAAACAGGAGTGTCCGAGATACGCGGAAACTAGCCCATACTAAATATGGCGACTGCGGCGTCGGCGTCTCCCAAGAAAAGGAGCGTCAATTGCGGAAGTTCCACTCGACGCTGGATTGAGCAGGCCTGCGTCGGGGCGGTTGTCACCGCGGCGGCTGCTCAGAGCCGGCTCGCACACGCTGCTTCTCCCCACGGAGGACAAGAAGAGGCAACCCGACGAACTGGGCCCGCGAGCACGGACAGTGGCCCTGGCTCTCTGCATTCCCCGTTTTCCCTAGGTTGTCTTGCCCAGGGACCCGTTCTTGGTTCCACAGCGGGCTCAGTTCCCATTCCGGTGTGAGGCTCTTGGTCGCCGCGTGCTAGGAAGAACTCGAACCCAGGACCCGCGACTGGGCTTTGTCTCTCTTCATCCCTTTGCATCGGATCCCTTCTGAGAGGCCCCCTGCCCTTTTTGGAGTCCGGCAGGGCCATTGGGAACATCAGCTGCCCCCCGTAGGAGCCGCCTTCCTCTATCCTGACCCTCCAGAAGCCTTCGTGCTTGGTGACGGTCAGTCAGGGTGCATTTATTAAGCACTTACTGGGTACTGAAGGCTAGGGAATAATACTAATCGCCAGCGCTTCTGTGGCGCTTTAAGGTTCGCAAAGCGTTTGGACCTCACATCAGCCTTGGGAAGTAGGTACTGTTATTTACCCCATTTTACAGATGGGGAAACTGAGGCAGACAGGCGAAGGGACTTGGCAGGGTGGCGTCTGAATAGGGATTTGAACTCAAGGCTTCCAGATATAGCATTCTATCTATTGCCCTGCCTAATTGCCCAGGAGAGTCAAAAGTATTCCCTGCCCTTAAGGAATTTACCTGCTGTTGATGTCTACCAACAGAGATGAAGTGGGTGCACAATTATTCGACTGAGGGCAAAGTGGAGAGTTTCACCTTTTTTTTGTCCCCCACTTTGTTAGGAGAACTGATTTTTGCGCCCAAATCTGAATCATTACCCCAGCTTCCAACTGCAGAAGAAATACTGGCATGGTTCCACCCCAGATGCACCAGCTGGAGAACCCATCCTCATGCTTCCCTTGAAGTGCTCCCGGTGCTTCATTATGGCATGCTGGTGATGCTAGGTTCTGGAAAGCCATGCCTACAGGTTAAAAGCTCTGGCCAGTCTGTTATCCTGGAGACGGGAGGAGTCAAGTTGCCAGAGATTTATCAACGAGTAGGGTTGATTGCTTGATTGTACTCTAGGTGATGAGTATTTTTAGCCACAGAAATTTCTTCTGTTTTGTGGAGAGACTGTGATCTACAACAGTAGTGTAAATGCCCTAAATAAATCACAGATCTTTTTTTAAGTTGAGAGATCATTTACTGGGACACTGCTGTGTTCATGACACTGTTCAGCATTTTATCTGACAGCTGTCCTAAGGGATGCCTTGTAGAAGAGTAATACTTGCCCTTTTGATGGGGATTGGGAATAAACCTAGACATTCCTAACTTCTTTTCAGTAATCCATCTAGATTTTTTTTGCCTACATAACCTCCCAGCCATGAAGGGGGAGGGAAAGGAGGGGAGAAAAAAATAGATATTTTTGTTTTCAATAAATTTCCCTCTTGCATTAAAGGATATAGATTTGTCATAGCCTGAGCTTCAACATCAACATTTCCCTCACTACTTGTTGCCCATTTCAGGGCAACAAATGTTCAACAAATGTTAACAAACCATCATAGAATCTAAACCTGAAAGGATCTTAGAGGTAATTTTAACTGAATCTTATCATTTTAGAGATGAAAAGATTCAGTGGACTTGTGACCTGCCCAAGGTCACACAGATCAATAGCCAATTCATGGTTCATGCTGAAATCTTATTTCCGGTTCAATGTTCTGTTCACAAAAGGCACAAAAAATGGGAAGAAATTTTTCTGTTTTGTCTTCTATCCACAGTGCCTTGTACATAATAGGAGCTTAGTAAATATTGAATTAAAATTTTAAGAAGATGATCCTGCCCACAAGGAGTTTATATTTTATTGGGAGAGGGGATTACAACTTTTCCATAGATAAAGAAATAAAAGGTAATTCAAAGTGTATTCACAAGGGGAAAGGGGGGTGAGGCTGGGAGAGAAACAATGAAGACCAGACAGGGATCAAGAAACTTCACATAGTGTTACCTGAGCTAAACCCTGGAGGAAGATCAAGATTCTAACTTAGATGAGGAGGGAATTATTTCAAATTAAGAAATGGTTTATGCAAATGCATTGAGGCGGACAATAGAATATGCAGTTTGGGCAAGGCCTATTTAAACGTAGTTTGGCTAGAATGTAGGTATGTGAAGGGCAATAATGTGAAATAGCCTGGAGCCAGAATCTAGAGCTCATAAAGGCCCAGCTGAGTCCTAGACACGAGGCAGTGTCACTGGAAGTCATTGGATAACACCTGTCACATCTGTACGTTAGAAGGATTATTTTGGCAGCTGTAAGAAGGATAAATTGAGGGGAAGATGCTCCTTGACCTGTTCCTTGGCTATCTTCTCTATGTAGACCAAATACATGTAAAATCATGTGAATTCAAAGCAGTTTATCCAGTGGAAGACCCAGATATTGTAAGATCTTAGAGATACAATCACTTGTAACTTCTCAATATTTTTTGTAGGATGTGACTGTTCCAGTATAGTTCCCATGTGGCCTCAGCCTGAGAGAATTGACTTTGCAAAAGAGACATATTCACCAAGAAAGAAATGTGTGTTCTAAGAGAGTTGTTGACCTTCCGAAACAGACGTGTGCATTTTTAGGTCTCGTTGTTCATGATACGGTATTTTGTTCTTTACCCGTTGGAGGCATGGTGCTCTAGGAAGTGGATTAAGAACTGCCCATCTTAAGTGATTTGAAAATTCATTGGAATTAAGCCACAACAACATTCGTGTCTCACGAATCCAGAAGTCAGAACAAAAAAAAGAACTTTGACGCCATGCATCAGAGAGCCAAATTCTTCCTCCAAACTCTGAAGTTTAGTATTGCTCACTTGGGAAAATACACACAGAAGCAGCCTCATGATCACCATCGCCTCATTGATTGTTGCCCTTGGATGAAAGTAAGAAAATGTCACAGCTTTAGGCGTTTGCAAAATAAATGCAAGAAATTGATATCAGGAAGAAACATCACAAGCCGAAGATTCTCCTATTCGGTATGAACTATTTGTACTAATCTATTTGTAGACAGATTCTAATTAAGAGATAAAGAATTGACAGGCTGAGTTCTAGCACTATCTCTCAATCACAGAATCTCAAAGGTACCAGACCAACAATCCCCAACAAGTGGTAATCCATCTATTGCCCTAAAACTCAACCGAAAAAAAAAATGATGAGGATTTATTGGATAGGCTGTAAAGCAGCGGTTCTCAACCTGTGGGTTATGTTCAATTTTTAACAATGAAAATACATCCTGCATATCAGGTATTTACATTACAATTCATAACAGTAGCAAAATTACAGTTATGAAGTAGCAACAAAAATAATTTTATGGTTGAGGGTCACCACAATATGAGGAACTGTATTAAAGGGTCGTGGCATTAGGAAGATTGAGAACCACTGCTGTAAAGTATTTTTAGTTCCTTATGCTACTACACACCACATTGCTGTCTCAAGTCTTGTTAGTTACATACTGTTTTATGTAGAAGACAGAAACGGTGTCTTCTACTTTTTTATAGTCATAGAGAGATATAGAAAGATATAGTAGAAAGAGCCCTAGTTGTGGAGCCAGAAAACCTGCTCTCTAGTCTTCTATAGAATGAAGTTAATAAGCCTTGCCTTACCTGCCTCACAGAAGTGTTAGAGCAAAGAACTTTGTAAAATGTAAATGTGAACTATTACTGTTACTTGATTGTGAGTAAAGAGTGTAGTAAACCTTAAATGTGAACTGTTACTGTTATTTGGTAAATATTTATTGAGTTATTATAGATATTATAGATATATTTATTGAGTTATTATAGATATTATATTTTATTATTACATACTATTACATAGCGTAATGCTAGCATGGGAGAGTACTAAGAAGTTAGTTGTCAGAAAAAATGTAATACATACAAAATCAAAGCTTTAAAGACCAGAGGTATGACTAGAACCTCCAGCTATGTTTGTATTTGGTGTTTACAGGAGGCGAGAGAAACAGGAAAAAAGTAAACTGCAGTCTCACTCTAATGTTCTCCTCAAAGTCCTTACGTTGTAAGTTTGTTTCATAGGCCCTTTGCTAGATCTACATATAAACCTTCCAACAGATCGGTGACTACTTTGCACTAAATTCCATTCTCTCCTTAAGTGTTACAGCCCAATGACCATTATACCTCTGTCCCAAAGGCATGACTATCTTTCATTTGGATTTATTAGGAAAACTATTTGGAAGAATGTGGAGATGGAGAATTAACTAAAATGGTATTTTACATAACATCAGAGAGGTATTTTAAGGATTCACTTGTATTTGGTAGTTAAGGTTTAAATACATTGACCCTTTATAGGGTTTATAGTCAGTGGCACATGCTTAGCACTCATTTGGTTTTGTTTTCTTTTATGTGTGCAAGTCTTATCTCCTCACCTAAGCTGTAAGTTTCTTGATAGTAAGGACTCTTTGTTATGTATCTTTTGTATTCCCCCATGGCTTCAGCATGGGCACATATATGGGTACTCAGTGAGTACTTAATAATGTTATAGTATTTTCAAGCTTGAAGAAACCATACATACCATCTAGTCCAATTTGCTTTTAAAAAATAATTGAGAAATATTAGGCCCAGAGAAGTTAAGTAATTTGCCGAAAGTTACGCACTTAATAGCAGAGCAAGGACTAGAAGCCAGGTCTCATGACTCCAGTCCCTACTCTTTCTACCATGCTGGCTTTCATGAACTTTAATCAGTCAACAAGCATTTTTAAGGACCTACTTTGTTCTGGGCACAAGGAATATAAAACATATTTTTATCATATTTGGTTCTTTATCTTGTATTTTATACCAGCTTTCCATGTTAAGATTGCTAAGAAGAGTTAAAAACGTCCTAACCATTCCATTAGTTGTAGCAATATGGTACACATTTCCTCTTTTCCACAGCACAGC
The DNA here is from genome assembly GCA_028646515.1 of Pseudochirops corinnae. Taxonomy (NCBI): domain Eukaryota; kingdom Metazoa; phylum Chordata; class Mammalia; order Diprotodontia; family Pseudocheiridae; genus Pseudochirops; species Pseudochirops corinnae. The sequence goes on along the minus strand of CM053585.1, from coordinate 71,042,398 downwards.
TTCACTCATCCTCAGCTATAAAGAGATAGGAAGGGTTGTATAGTGCCATAAAACAAGTTGCCTTATCGGGATATTAATCATATTGAATAGATTGTTAAGGTCTTTTTACCTAGTTAGACTAGAGAGGTAGTGTTATCAACTTACCCTAAATGGTAATGACCTCATGGATCTTTCAGCTTTAAAAGCACACAGTAGCTGTCAATTAAAAGAACACAATAATTCTCAATAAATTTGTGTCCTTTTTGTGCAAGGGACAGTGATAGATGTTATAGCTACAAAGAAAGATAGGACGAAAGATTTTTTTTTTCTTAGTCTATCACAGTATCATGGATGGAAGACATACAAATAATTATCACATAGGAGAAATCACTTTTATCTGAGAATGTATGGGAAGGAGGCATCTGAGTTAGGCCTTGTTCTAAGTATGAGAGGTGGTGTGAGAAAAAAGCACAGACACAGGAAAGGGTTAAGAATGAAGCTAAAGATACTAGTTTTTCTGGACCAGGTTTACAGAACACTCTGTAAAATTTGGATTCAGTCAAAAGGTCACGCTTAAGGACCTAGAAGGTCACACTTAAGGACCTAGAAGGACACGTGGCTTCAAAGCCACAGGTTCCCCACCCCTGGTCTGGACCATACCTTATATCAGTAGGATAGAGCACCTTGAATGCCAGGATCAGGCATTTGTAATTTAGTAGTCATTGAGGAGCTACTAAAAGTTTTAGATTACTGGAAGATTACTCGGGCAGTAATTTAAAGGATGAATTGGAAAGGGGATAGAATGAAGGCAGGAGAAAACCGTTATAACAGTCTAGGCAAAAAAAGAGGAGAGACTAAAGTAGGTTGGAGGGCCAGGAGGAAAGGGTTGGCCTAAGAAACATTGTGCAGATAAAATTGGAAATTGTTTTACTAATTGAGTGCAAGGAAGACAAACTCAATTGTGCTACAAGGGAAAGCTTGCTTGTACCTAGGGGAGGGAAGGGTCAGTGAAGGAAGAGACATCATCTGAGTCAGGACCTGAAGAGATGGAGAGGAGTCAACCATCAATTGATAAAACAGTGCTGAGTTCTGGAGATACAAAGAAAGGCAAAAATAGTCACTGCTCTCAAGGAGCTTCTATTTTAAAGGACATGCAAATAGATACATACAGGATATGCACAGAGCAGATGGCAGGTAGTAATCTCAGAGGAGAAGGCCTCTTACAAAAGATGAGATTTGGGCCAAATATTGAAGAAAACCAAGGAAACTAAAAATTGGATGAGGAAAGCGTTCCAGGCATGGGGGGCAGCCGGTACAAAGGCACAGAGAAGAGACATATAGTGTCTTATGCAAGGGGCAGCAAGTAGGCTAATTAAGCTGGCTTGTAGTGTATAAGATGAGTAGGCTAGGTAATAGAAAGCTTTAAATGCCAAACAGAGTGCTTTATACTTGTTCCTGGAGGTAACAGGGAGTCACTGAAATCTATTGACTGAGAACAGGAGAGGGAGGATATAAGCAAATCTAGGTTTGAGGAAAATCACTGGCAGCTGAGTGGAAAATGGGATTGGAAGGGGGAGAAACTTGAGGCAGGAAGACCAGTTAGAAAGTTTTTGCAAGCCAAGTAAAAAGTGTTGAGGGCCTGAAGTAGGTTAGTGACTATAAGTAGAGGAAAAGAGATGTATAGGAGAGATGTTTTGAAAGTAGAAATGGCAAGATTTGGCTATGGAATGGATTTTTTTTTTTTTGCTTTTTTGGAGGGGGGGAAGGCAGGGCAATTGGGGTTAAGTGACTTGCCCAAGATCACACGGCTAGTAAGTGTTAAGTGTCTTAGGTCAGATTTGAGCTCAAGTCCTCCTGACTCCAGGGCTGGTGCTCTATTCACTGCTCCACCAAGCTGCCCCAGGATTAGATTTTTTTTGAAGTTGAGAATGTCACCATGTTTGTGATCCTGGGTGGGAAAGTGGTGACACCTCAGATAGCGACAGGAAAATTGAGGAGAGTTAGGGGGAAAGATAATGAGGTCTGTTTTGGGAAAACTTGAGTTTTAGATGCTTATAGGACATCCAGCTCAAGATATCCAATAAGCACTTACCAAGACTGGATGTGTACATCTGGGAATCATCTACATGTAGATGATAGTTTACCTCACAGGAGCTGATGAGCTCACCATTTGAGAGAGTAAAAAGAGAAGTCCCAAGACAATCTTGGTAGGAGTGGGAAGAGAGGAAGGAAGGCAACCACATTCAGTGAGCATGACCTGGATTGATACACAGCAAAGGAGACTGAGAAAGAGTGGTCATAGAAAATGGGTCAAAGATACAACTGCCCTTTCCGCATAGTGGAGGTAAGGAATGTGGTGCCCCAGCAATCTGGAAAATCCATATAAAAAATTTTGGCCCTCTCTTCATAACATAGAAGTCTGAATTTTTTTTCCTTTTTTTTTACAGAGTATTTACAGTAACTTATAAAAATTTGGGTTAAGTATTTGGTCATAGGCTATATTATATAATACTATACATATATTTTGTGTATTTCTGAGTTTCCAAGCTTTTTCTGTGTCATTTTTGCCTGTCATCTGCGTCTTCCACAAAACCCCAAAAAATTCACATTTAATTTCTTATGCCAACCCACTATATATCAAAACCTGAAGCGGGAAAATCACAATTTGAAAGGGATAAGGTGTGGGTGACTTGGGAGGGTAGTAGTGGCATAAACAGAAATAGAGAAGTCCAGAGAAAGGATAAGTTTTGAGGACAAGGTTACAAAAATTCAGTCTTTAGCATATTAAATTTGAGGTATCCTTGGAATATCTAAGAAATCTACTTTTGAAAATATAGGATGGGAATCCTAGAAAGAAATTGAGGCAGCAGTTCTCAACCTGTGGGTTACATTCAATTTATAACAATGAAAATACATCCTACATATCAGATATTTACATTACGATTCATAACAGTAGCAAAATTACAGTTATGAAGTAGCAACGAAAATAATTTTATGGTTGGGGGTCACCATAACATGAGGAACTGTATTAAAGGGTCACGGCATTAGGAAGGTTGAGGACCACTGAATTGAGGGGTGCGTATAGATGATGATTGAAACCAGGGAAGAATATGGGAGTATGAAAGTATGTGAATATAAGTATGAAAGAGAGTCCCAAAGACAAGAGTGTAGTGAGGGAGTTGAAGTGGACCAGGATAGAATCTTGAGATACTGAGCTTTAAGGGGAAAGAGAAGAATGAAGAGCAGGCAGAGCTTGGAGGAGAATCAAGAGAATTCAGCTTTGTTCAGTTGGTTACGCCATAGAAAAAAATTAGGCAGGTAGGTATAAATTAAATCACCGTAAGGGCACAGACATTGTCACAACTACACAACGTTCGTGATCAGTGATGAGTTCTAATCGGGATCAGATTTGGGTTCATGTGTAACAAAACCCAGTTTACTTAGAGGCCCCCTCTTGTGCCTGCAGGTCTGTTTTTCACCTTATATGCTACAGTTGCAACATAAGCTTCTAGTCAGCCTCCATTTATATTTTTGAAGTTTTATTTATGCATATTGAAGGTTATTACTTAAGTAGCCTAGTGAATATAGAGAGTTATTTAAGTACTTTAGTAAAAATAGATGGTTTCACTTTTCTTCCAAAATGAACTCTGGCTGGTATAAAAAATTCTTCTGTCAGTTTCATGGATTAGAAAATGGCTCTGTACTAAGGTTTCCTGTATTTTGGGTAGACCTTGTAAGTGATCATGTAATAAAAATTATCTAATTGTTTATGTATTTAAAATAAATCAGCAATATAGAATACTGTAGAGAACTTTAAATCTAGTTTGATTTTGGTTAGTAAATAATTTTGCCTCAGTATTTTCCCTTTACATTGTCCTTTAAGCCAGAATCAGGTATAAATTCTGCTAAAATTATAGACATTGGAACTATAACTTTGTACCTCAGCCATGAACCTATATGTGAAACAGATTAAGTTCAACCAAAATCTAAAATATCTACCAGAAATGGAAAATTAAAAGTAAATAACATATAAAAAGGATATTGGGGCCAAAAGCATTCTTTTTTTTTTATGTTTGTGTCTTGTCATATTTGCAGCTTTGTAGCTTTTAGACTGTAAACCCATCATGGCCAAAAACTGTTTTTTGCTTATATTTTTGTACCATGTCTAGTAAGATATCATGTGCACTCTAGTCATTCAATGAAGATTTGTTGGTTGTAAAGTTAATTATTGAAGGACAAATGGCTACATTGGCACTTGTCATCATTGTAATTGTCGTCTTTGGTAAAGACCCATGGTTGGAAAGTTTGGTTAGATTGGTTTCTTCTACCGAGGGAGCAGTTGAGATTTTTTTCCCCCTATCTAGAACTTTGATGACATATATGTCCATTTCTGTGGCTCTAAAAGTCAATTCAAGTTTTTTTTTATTAGCTCCTACCTCCTCTGAGAACATTCTTGGGCAGGTTCTCAGTCAATAGGCACTTATTAAGCTTTCATTTGGGTCTCTGCTAATTTTCTTTAATTCTTCCATTATTTCATTGATTTTTCCTTACATATGGTGGATGCATTTTTCTCAAAAATGAAAATAAAGAGGTTGTTCTATTTTGCAAGACAGTAATTCACCTTTTGAACAGATAAACTGCTCTGTCTTTGGCTGCTGCTTATCCCAACAAGAGAATCAAATTGTTGCTGATGAGGAGGTGGGGTAGGGCAGATTTCTTATGTTATAACTGTTTTATTGTGAGTAAAATGATGGTGAGCTTTTATTAGTAAAGATAAAGTGTCCTCCTCTCCCTCCCTGCAGTGCTTCCCCTTTCATACTTCTGTATTTGTAAAAACTCAATAGATGCCTCTAGCTCTCTTTCTCTCTACTATCCCACCCCTGACTGAGTGTTAAATATGTAAAATACATGGGATTTCTTTTTCTGCTTAATCTCCTGTAAACGTTGCCCATGGTGTTTCTGCACACTCTCTCAAGCGGAGTGTGGGTCTTAGCTACACTTCTGCGCTCCTCGTCCTTTGGAATTATTGATGTAAAAGAGCACAGCAGTATTCTAGCTGCTGAGTGTCCTGTGCATCCTTTTTTGTTTGGATTTTAAAATGAGATTTCTGCATCAACACCGAACTGTGGAAGGAGGATTTTCTCTGGGGGAGGAATTAGGAAAGCCTTTCAAGAACTCTTAAACGACTTATTACTTCATTAGATGTTCCTGGCATTGTAAAACTTGCATGAAAAGGAAACAAAGGATTTTTCTTTAGAAAGTAGACAATTTTACCAGTTTAAAATAATTTAACTGCTCCAGTAAAATATTTATTACAGGATCTTCTGAATACTGAACAAGAGAACACAAAATCCGTTTTAATAAATTACAAGGATTCAATGGAAAGATTCAAGAAGAAAATGGAAGCATTCTATGACAAACACTTACTCACTTTGGACAACTTAGAGGTCAGTAGGAAAAAATTTGTTTCCGTCCTTAGAAAATAACCTTTGGCACTGTAGACCAAGAAACAAATGTATGTTCAGCATTTAAAGACTCCTTGTGCTGCCAGCAACCAGCGACATTTGCAGGCCAATGTTTTGTTTTGAGCCAAAGATAGTCATTGCAACACATAAAATGAGTATGATATGATTTTTTTTAATGTTAAAGATTAAACCAGAACAAAGCTCAAAAAGTTTCTGAGGGTAAAAATAGGTCACTTTTTAGAGTTAGTTTTATAAAAGAAATAATTATCATGTTTAACTATAATGTCTAAGCTTGAGCTCTGATTTTTAAAGTAGTGCTAGTAGATCACAGTAGCAATATTAATTCATGGCAAGAGCACCATTAAAATAAAATTAACATTATTTAAACTGCTTCGTGATGTTCCTGTCTCAAAAGCATCTTTGGTAGTTTTGTTTAAAAGCATTGTACAAAAGGAAACACTTAAAATATATTCTGACTATCCAGCTTAATACTAAATTATTTCATTGTCATCTTAAAATTGCTACAGTTAATAAGCGATCACTTGCATGAAGCACAGATACTCACCCTGAATATTTTTCAATGAAATATAAATGTGTATTTTAAATAATCCTGTTTTGGCACATACCCTCAAGCAGTGCTGTACAGTGTAGCGACTTGTAACATATCGATGTGTCCTTCCCAGCCCTCCCTTGGCAGTCAGTGGTAAGAGGATGAGATGTTCTCTGGGAGACTCAGAGTGAACCAGTGGAAAATTTAAAGAGCCATAGCTCCCTGCAGGAGTAACAGAACTGCTTGTGGGAATTCGGAAAATGAATTTCTTCTTTAATATAAGTTCTTTGTAACCAGAAGTTTTCTTTGTATTATACAATAATGCAGTGTGGCTAGATTTGGGGTTTCACATAAAATGAAATTTGAATTCAATGAGTTTCATTGAGTCTCCAATACTGACTTTCATTGTAACATAGTGAAGGAACCCCGAAGTCAGAAGGAGCTTTGAGTCTCTGTCTTCTGCTGTCCTAACCCTTGTGCAAGTCTCTGCATCTCAGTGTCCTCACTGGTTTAAAAAAAAAATAGAGTGATGATAGTCATAGCCACACCGGATGGTGGTGAGAAAAATCCTTCGTAATTATGAAATACAAATTGGTACATGAAGCTCACTGATTCCATAAATATACACAAGGAACATAAAAAGAAAGAAACATATGATGGTTACTAGAAAACTGATATGATGGGTTTTCTTCTTTATTTAGTATATGTTCATATACTTCTACATTGGTGGATCTATTTTTTTTAATGAAATCTAAGTGTTTTCAGTATCCTACAAATCCTACAAATTGAATAGTTCATTTTATCAGAGATCAGTAAAGGGACATATTTATAAATTGAATCAATTTTGCACTTTTTATGGCAACACTGCTTTTTTTTCACTTCTCAGATGAGATTTGGTGATTTTATTTATTATGAAGAAGATGGTTGCATACTTCGTTTAAAACTTGGAGATGGTAAACTTATTTTTTCTTTTTTACATGCTTCAATTTTTCAGATCTTTCTTGGAAAATATAAATGTTCATTGATGAAATGTATGTAGTGGTAGAAATAGAGTAGCTATGTAGGCAAAATGGACTCTACAGTATTATCTTTTAAAAATAACTTAATCTTAAGTGTGTATATTTTACAGTCTATTTTTTCCCAATTTATTTATTTATTTTTAGTTTTCAACATTCATTGCCACAAGATTTTGAGTTACAAATTTTTCTCCCATCTCTTCCCTATACCCACCCAAAGTAGTGAGCCTACTGAATACCCCTTCCTCCAGTCTGTTCCCTCTTAAATCCTCCTTCATCCGTCCCCTAACTTTCCAGTATACAGTCTGTTTTAATGTCTAAATTTGGCTATAGCAGTATTAACAAGGATATACTCTAGCCACAGCATAGGTGCAAATAGAACCTCATAAATTGGTTTATGTTTATTACATTTGCAATTATGTAAATATAAATGTGTGAGCTTATCCCTAAATCCTGTATATTCTCATCCCAGGTTAAGTATAAATCACATGCCATCAATTCTGAGGGAAAACCAAAGATATTTGCTTTTAGAAGCAGATATTTATCTTGAGATCTAAATACATGAAATTTCTCTTAGAAGAAATATGTATAGTTTAGTGTCTAGTCTATGATTTGTATTTTTCTTTGTGTCCTAGGTATTAATAATTATGAAGTTTTACTCCGTTTGGAAGAGCTTTCATTATATAATGCCTTTGTTGAACGTATCAGGATTTCTCCCGGGGAGGAGTACATGGCAGCCAGCATAAAAACCTCTGATTCTGAAGAGTCTACGTGTGTAATTGTTAAGCTTGGCAAGTATCCAGAAGTAGAGGACTTCATTCCCAACGTGTTCAGTTTTGGTAAGCCACCAGCAGACATGTTCTCTCCTTAAAGGCAGCATCCCAAAGGGTAAGGGCAGAATTTATTCACCAAACAAATGCTTATTGCATGCCTGCCATGTACACTGGTAGATTCTGCAGAATAAAAATATAATAAGGTGTGCTCTGCTGTCATGAAACTTACAGGCTAATACGGGAAAATAAGACAGATATACAAAATAACTATATGTAGTGTAGAAAGTAAAAGCATAATAAGAGAGGCACCAAGTCCAGAGAGAAGAAGGACTGGTGCTGCCTAGGGATAGACTTCCTCTGCTAGAGAGATACAGAAGGCTTCATGGAAGAGGTGGCATTTGAACTAGGCCTTTGAGGATGCATAAGAATTGATAAGGCAGAGCTAGGAGGGAAGGACATAGTAGTACCTTTGACCTAAGCATAAATAAAGGTGAATGGAATTTAGGGGATTATGAGGAGTCTCTTTTAGCTGGAGCTTAGAATACATAAATAGGAGTAGTGAGATAGAAGGCTGAAAAGGTAGTTTGAGATCAGATTATAGAAGGAGTCTTCATTGTCAGACTAAGGAGTTTTGACTTTGACTTGGGAAATGATTGAATGTTTTAAAGCAAAAGAATTAGATGATCAAAGCTGTACTTTAGGAAGATTGATCAGATGGCAGACTGTAGGATGGGTTGAAGTGCAGGGAGTAAAAAGACTGGAGGCAGGGAGAGGAATGAGTTAGGTTGTTGTACTAGTCCAGAGAAGAGGAAATGAATAGGCCATGCAATTCCATGCATAGATATGAAGTATCTGCTATGTGCGAGTCACTGTACTCCAGGCTGGGGCCATAAAACCAAAAACAAAATAAGAATTATGGCTCTCAAAGACCTCATTTTCTACTGGAAATTATAGCTTATATGCAGATAAATACATGGTAATTTGGGAAAGGAAAGAACACTAACAACTAGAGAGATGAAGGAGGACTTCCCAGAGAAGGTGGCATCAGATTTAAGCATGGCAGGGAAGAAGAGGACTATTACGCCTTGATCCCTAGGAAGCACAGAGAGAAATGGTGCTCCAGGAAGCAGCACCTGGCAATGCTGTGCTTGTAGATGCAGGAATTAAGGGGTTGTTTTGACTTTTTTCTGTGGGCATTCCCTAGATTAGCCAGTTTTAATGCAATATGTTCTACCATTATGGTGGTGGTCAGGAAGCTTGGGCTCCCTTTCTCCTATGCATGTATCCCTCACCTCATTTGTGTATATGCATGTATAGATGCTTCCTGCAACAAGAATTTGCAGATAAACCGTTTCTGTAACTGAGGTCATCAAAGAAAGCAGGAAGGGGATTCAGGCCAGGCAGACCTCAGAAGAACTGCCCAGTAATAAGATGAATGACCCCAGAGCCAGCTCTCTGCCCTGTCTGAATTTTCGTACTCAGGGACATAACCGTTCCTTTTTTTTAAGGACTTCTACTCCTTCAAAAGGTAGAAGAACCAACAAGGGCAGGGTGAGGAACCTGTGGCCCCTGAGTTCCTCAAATGTGGCCCTTTGACTGAATTCAGGCTTCACAGAACAAATTCTCTTAATAAAAGGATTGTTCTGTAAAACTTGAACTCAGTCAAAAGACCTCACCCAAGGACCTAGAAGACCATATGTGGCCTCGAGGCCACAGGTGCCCCAACCCTGGACAAGGGGATAGTCTATTCTGTGTCTGATAGAAAGAAGTAGAACCTCAGGGAAAAGTAACCATTTTCTCTTATTGTTTGTGAAACAGAAGAAGATTGGTGTATTGTACTATAGATTTGAAGAGAATAGATCTTATAAGGGTCAGAAAAAGATCTCATCCATGAACTACAGTTCTAAAGGGAAAATTAGCCCAGGAAGGATGGAAACTACTCAAGAATGAAAGCTTAAAATCACATAGTGAAATTCTGGTGAGGGAATAAAAGGATGGCTGTCTGAAGAGACCAGTTTGGATGCACAGGGAACTCATCAAACAATTTAGCTTTTCAAAAGACAGAAGTCAGTGAGCTAGGTCATGTTATATAAGATGAATACAAAAGCAAGATGTAGTCCTGTGAGGACTCTTATGTTAGTAGTGTTAACATCAGAACGAGTTGAGATTGATGAGGAAAGCTAAAAATAACACGAAAAGGAAGGGGTTTTTGTTTTGTTTTGTTAACAGTCTTGGAGAAAAGAGTAGAATCAAAGACAGGATAAGACTTTATTTAGGAATGGATTTGGACAGTAACCGACAATGACAATGGAGAGAAAACAGAACTGCCCCAGTCTTACTTTGTTTCTGTTTCTCTGCCAAGAAGAATGACCTTTGGACTGAAAAAAGAACAAAATGGCTTATAGGGAGTAGATACCCAAGATAACTAAAGAGACATTAAGAGAGCTTCTGGATGCCTTTGATGAGTTCAAGTCACCCTGCCCAGATGAACTATATCCTCAGTTACTGAAAGAAATGGCAAATATTATTGCTGAGCCACTATGTGTTATCTTTGAAAGATTACAGAGAAAGGACTGAGGAAAGACAGCAGTCTTTGCTGGCTCTGTGAACTGGTTCAACACTTCTGGAAAGCAATTTAAAATTTTGCTAAGAAAGTTACTAAAACATCCATACCCTTTGAACCAGTGGTCTCACTGCTGGCCATATACTCTAAGGAGCTCAAAGATAGAAGGAAAGGATCCATTTACACCAAAATTTTGAGAGCAATGCTTTTTGTAGTAGCAGAAACTGTGAAGAAAGTAGATAAACATTTATTGGTCAGTGACTAAAGAAATTGTGCTGTGTGAGGTATTGGAATATTGTTACATTACGGGAAATTATTAATATGAAAAATTGAGAGACACATAGGAAGATTTACATAAACTGAATTAAGCAGAACCAAGAAAATTATATACATAACGACTAAAACAATGTGATGGAAAGAAGAAGAAAAAGAAGATTGTATTTGTAGTGACCAAGCTTGTCCCTGAAGAAGAGATGAGAAATATGAATCTCCTTCCTTTCTTATAGAGGTGAAGGGACTATGGGTCCAAATTTGGTTGATGTTTTAGTTAATTTTACTGAATTATTCCCCCCCTCCCCTTTAGTGTTAAAAGGGATGAGGAAGAGGTAGGGATGTGAAGTTTGTGAAAAAAAGATATCAGTTAAATTTTTTTTTTGGAGGGGGGTTAAGTGACTTGCCTAAGGTCATACAGCTAGCAAGTGTCTGAGGCTGGATTTGAACTCAGGTCCTCCTGACTCCAGGGCAGGTTCTCTATTCACTGTGCCACCTAGCTGCCCCAATTAAATTTTTTGGAAAGGAAAGATCATGGAAACCTAGAGTGTTACCACAGGACATATAAAGGGCAACTACTCTTTAAAAAAAATGGAATCTACAAAATTCTAGATCATTAAAGAGACATCTATTCACATCTAGAAAAGGAAGCAGAGTGAAAGGACTAAGTCAAGAACAGGTCATTCCACATTTCTGTGACGTGGTTACTAGATTGGGAGACCAGGGAAATGCTGTAGATATCATTTCCCTACATGTGAGTAATGCATTTGACAAAATCTTCATGCTATTTTTGAGAAAAAGATGGGAAATTCTGGATTAGACAGTAGGTAATTTATCTATAAAATGACAGATTTGGAGCTGATTTGAGTGGCTTGATTTCAGAGTAGTCTTTAATGACGTGATGACAACTTAGAATAGAGGCAGTGTGATACATTGGAAAGAATTCTGGCTTTCTCAGTGTCTGAATTTGAAACCAGGCTCTAAGACTACGACTTGTGTTACATTAGGCAAGTCACTTAAAGCTCTTGGGCCTCAGTTTCCTTGTCTGTAAAAATGAGGGGTGTGGACTAGATGACTTCTAAGTTCCCTTCCAACTATAAGTCTATAATCCTATGACTGTCTCAAGGATCTGCCCTTTTTTTTTGTACTGCTTAACAATTTTATCAAATAAATGAATGAAAAAGCATTTATTAAGAGCTTATTGTGTACTGAGCATCATGATAAGCACTGGAGATAAAAATTGAAAAAGTAAGACAGTCTTTGCTTTGAAGGAACTCATAGTCTAATTGGGAGAGGTAACAAATAAAGTTTAACTGCAGGATGGATGTCAAGGCCCGGGGATCTTTAGGTTACATCACTCAGACTTAGACTTGGGCTCAAAAGATAAGCTACAAATATAGGATTGAGGAAGCATGGTTGGGCAGCAGCCCCCAGAAAAATATCCAGGAGGCCCTTTTCTCAGCAATAGCACCACTAAACCTATACAGCAAAGAGATACAAGAAAAGGAAAGGACCTATCTGTACAAAATTGTTACAGCAACTCCTTTCCTCAGTCAGTTAATAAACTTTTATTAAGTGTTTATTATATGCCAGACACTGTGCTAAGTGCTGGCAAAGAAGTGGAAACAAAGAGGGTGCCCATCAGTTGGGGAGTGGCTGAACAAATCATGATATCTGTATATGATGGAATGTCATTATACCTTAAGGGATGACAAAAGAGTTTCAGAGAAACTTGGGAAGACATATAAGAACTCATGCAGAGTGAAGCAAATATAACCAGGAAAATAATTCATATGGTTATCAACAACATTGTAAAGAAAAATGACTCTGAAAGACTTAAGCAGTCTTATTGCAATGGCCAACCATGATTCTAGGAGACTGATGAGAAAGTGTGCTGCCCAAGGCCTGACAGAAGGTTAATGGACTCAAAGTGCAGAATTAAACATAAATTTTTGTTCATGGCAACTTTATAGACTTGTTTTGCTTGATCATGCATGTTGATTATGAGGAATGTGCGGTTTGGGGTTTGGTTTTGGTTTTTTTTTTGTGGAGGAGGCAGCCAGGATTTCAGGGAGAAATGGAGCTACCAATAAGGTTGCCCCCAAAAAAGAAGATAATATAGAAAAGACAGTCACTGAATCATTTTTTTTTAACGCACAAAAGAGAATAGTTCAGAAGGAAACACAGACAAGTAGTATAGCTTTGAAAGTAATATGTTGAAATTGTTATATCCTTTCTTAAAGCAAGCTATATGTAATAGAGATTCATGTTTTTACATGTAATCCTATTTTTTCTTCTATTTTGTATATATAAATATTCTTTTTTTTTGCTATAGTTAAATTCAGAACTTTAAAAAATGGTTTTTAAAAATCTAACTGGGAATTTTTGTGAACAACCAAGTTCAATATGAGTCAACAATTTTATATAGTATTAGGGTACATGGAGAGACATAGCATCCAGTCATCACAAGGAGATAGTCTCTGCATTGTGGAATCTGTTCAGATCTAGGTACCATATTTAAGAAGAAGATAAGGGGGAGAGAGTCAGCAGGAGGGTAACCAAGATGGTGAAGGGCCTTAAGTTCATGCAGTTAAAGGAATTGGGGATGTTTAACCTAAATAGGGGACAAAGATAAGCTAAGATTCAAATATGACTTTTAAATTTAGGTTTGAAATTGAGTAACTAGAAATATGATGGTTCCATTAACAAAATAAGAAAGAAAAAAGATATTTTAGAATATTGTGATTAATTAGTTTTAAATTTTTGAATTAGGGTTACTTTGGGGCAACCAGTTTGAAATAATCAAGAAATAGTTGGAAATGTTAATATATAGACTAGAAAATAAATTGGAGCTGTAGGTAAAGTTGAGAATCACCCATATGTAAATCATAAATAAAACTAATAGAGGAACTGCCCACATTATTATACTTCCCACTTAGACAGAGGTCTTGCTCAGTTCTGTCGTTTCTTTTGAGGGCCCTGTGCCAGGAGTGGGGAACCTGTGGCCTCAAGGTCACTTGTGGCCCTCTAGGTCCTCAAATGCAGTCCTTTAAATCCAAACTCTACAGGACAAACCCCCTTAATAAAAGGATTTGTTCTGTAGAACTTGGACTCAGTCAAAAGGCCATACCCAAGGATCTAGAAGGCCACATGAAGCCTCAGGATCACAGGTTCCCCACCCCTGGTCTGTGCCCTCTTGTGGACACAAACCTGTGTTCATCTGTCCTTACCCTTTGATTTCAAGTGAACTGATAACCCAGATTACCTCAATATTATTAAAAATATATAGTCAGCATATAAGATGCTGTATATGATATGATTCAATAAGTGCTAATTTGATTTGTTATAAAGGGTCACTTCTCTGATAAGATGAATTTAATAAGATGCATCTGGTAACATTTAAATGTTAAACTTTTATTGTCTTTTAACTGCAAAACTATCTTTAGAATAATTGTTATGCAGGGCATAGTCATTGTCAGGCATTGAAGAAAATATCGATCTAACATTCATTAACAGTGCTATAACAATATGGGGGGACATGACAAACTTTCATTTTTATAACTTTTATATATTTTATTGTTAATTAATAGCATCTTAAAGTAATTCATTTATTAATTAAATGTGAAAAGAATGCTGCCTCATTGTGTTCCATAATAGATGCAGTAGAACAGTAGTCTCAAACTCAAAGGGAAACATATAAGAAACATATATCAACTACATATAAGGATCCCCGAGGGCTGCCTCAATTAAATTTAAAAAAATTTTTAAATCAGATCAAGGAGTAAATATTACAAGTTGCC
>CM053585.1:70969804-71027482 GCA_028646515.1 Pseudochirops corinnae | reverse complement strand
GGGCAGGTTGGTGGGGAGGGTTGTTAGAAGCACACACTTCTATAAAGGGACAGGGACAAAGTAGAGAATAGAACAAGTGTACGACAGGATAGGAAGGAGGGAAGTATAGTCAGTCTTTCACAATATGTCCATTGTGGAGATGTTCTGCGTAACTACACATATATGGCCTGTATTGAATTGCTTGTCTTTCCAGTGGGGGTGGGTGACAAAGGGGGAAGGGAAAGAATCTAAAATTTAAAGTTCTAAAATCAAATGTTTAAATATATATATATGTATTATTATTATTATTATTATTGTTACTTACATGTGACTGGGAAATAAGATATACAGGCACCGGGGTAGGGAGATCCATCTTTCCCTACCAGAAAGTCAGAGGAATTATGGGGGAGGGTATAGGAGAGAGCAGATTGGGGGAGGGGGTATACAGTGGGATCACTGTTTTGGGGTGGTGGGTAGTGGAAAGACAGGGAGAAAATTTGTAACTCAAAATCTCATGGAAATGAATGATGTAAACTAAAAATAAACAAAAGTTAATTTTTAAAAAAATATTCCAACTTAACGTTGAATGCTAAATATAACTTCGTCAACTTCCCATTTCTTCTACCATCATAAGTATTTTTCCCCATTGTCCTTTTTTTAACCCCCATTTTTCCTCAGGTATGGTTCCTCCTATCTATACTCTAAACAGTTTGCCAGTCCTAAGAATTAGAAATCAGAATAAAGGATCCAGTTTTTCCTCAGTCTTCAAGTTGAAAGTTTGGGTTTAAACCCAGTTCTAGTCTCATTCTGATCCCTAAATCTAGCCCTCCTCTTAAAACAAATGTGTTTACTTTTAAATCTGATCAGAATTCTAAAGCATTAAGTCCTTTGTGCTTTTTTGAAAAGTCTCTAATAAGAAACTCATTGTAAATAACAGTAAGTACTTGAGAATATATGCAGAAGCACTGGTAGCTCATTCTATAGAAGGCTTGCTGGCTTATTGATTTGTGACCCTGGATGAGGCTCATGAATTCTCTCAGCCTCAGTTCCCTCAAATGTAAAGTGAGGGTAAAATTACCTTACAAGTTATTCTGAGGATCAGATGAGAAAACATGTGGAAAAGCCCTTTGCAAACTTAAATGTGCTGTGTAAATGTGGGCTGCTGTTACTGTTGTCTTGGTTCAGTGTAATCAAGTTCACTTTAACTTTTAATTTCCAAGGATAGACTCCCAAACAGAATCATGACTATTGTGCTTTTCTATTATAATGTAGTAGTATTTCATCACCTAATTTGTTTTCCTTTCAGAATGGGCACAGGATGGCGTTTTATTATACACTTGCCAAAAGAACCTTCGGTGTCATGATGTATTTCGAACTAGCTTTGGGAATAAAAAACATACTGAATGCATCTACACAGAACAAGATCCAAGGTACTGGAATAATACAAGTGAAGAAAAGCTTTTTTTTTTCTTTTTTGGCCAAATGTGAATTTAATGTCCCCTAAAGTAACTTCTTAAATTTAAACAGTGTAAAGTATCTTTTTATTGTGATTATTTATTTTATTTGAAGAGGTCTTTTTTTTTCTTTGAGTGAATTATTTTGACCATAGCAGCTCATAAGACCAGCTGCTAAAAGTATAAAGAGTTTGTGATTTCATCATTAGCAGAAGTACTCACACTAAGGAAACCACAGGTCTTTTGAAAAGGGCAATTTCCATGGTATCTTACTACCATATATGCTTACTGCTAAGCTTTTGGTCTGGGAAGAAAAATCTCTTATTGGAGACTTGATTTTCTCCTGAATTATCCAATTCATTTTTCCTCCATTTTACAGATAAGGAAACTGGCTGAAAGAGCTTAAGTGACTCATCCAAATTTACAGGATCAGATAGTGACAGAGCCAGAGCTAAACCTTGATTCCAGTCTCTTGATTCCTAGCCCTGTGTTATTCTACACCATACTTCTTTGGGTTGTGTTTCTGCAGTTGTTTGCCTAACAGTTTCCCATCACAGTGTGGTTTAGACTCCAGAGAAGGAACTACTTAAGTAGTATCTCTCTCTCTCTCTCTTTCCCTCCTACTGTGCCTGATTTGTAATCTCTCTCAGCTTTCACTGTTCTCTGTTACTTAGCTATTCTGTTAGATTTGCAAATGTCAAGGTCTTTCCCAGGGCAAAGTGCCCCTTAGAGAGAGAATGACAATTTTCATGCCATGCAGACAGATCGGTTTCTCTTTTTCTCCAGAAAACTCCTGTTGTACCTACTCATATTTTCTCTTTTATATTGGGGATAATCCCTGCTGTGGGTGGTGACCAAATACAACCATTATGTTGTTCCCAGTGATCAAACTCTAATCTGCTGAATACTCACTCAGTGTCCTTTTACAAAGTAATTGTTTGGGAAGAAAAGCTGGTTTTTTTGCTAAATTGATTACAGAGCTAGTTTTATAGCCATCTAGCACACTATCTTCTCTTTGAAGGTCCCAACTTTATAAATTCTAAGAGTATGGTTTGACTGAATTGGATTGTCAACAAGGAGGGAATACCATTGATTTTAACGGAGACTTGATAAACAACTTCCATTAAAATAACTAAGACTGTTAGTTTCCAAGTATGTGTTATACACTTAGATGTGTATAGAAAAATAAAGCAAACAGTGAGTTAAAGAAAGCAAATTTCCCTCACTAAACACTTGGTTACCTGGCTAAGACTACTTTTCTGTATGAGAATGAAAAGTAAGGAATTTGTCTTCGTAATAACTATCTAACCTATCTAGACCAATGCCACTATTGGTGGCATTATCTTCAAGTAAGAATGATAATAACATCAATTTATTTTAAATATGAAGTGTCTCTTTTCCCAAAACTTAACTTTTTAAGATATTGATCTCAGGCACAGCCAAAACTGGTGAGATAATAAGTTCAAAATGTCAATAACCTTCACTTTTAGTTATTTGTATACATAGACTATGCTATTCTCTTGAATTCATACTTCAAAGTGGACACATTGTTGAACTGCAAATGCTGAGTTTTACTAAATAATATTTCTTCCCTCTGGGCTTGATAGAATTGTATATGCCAAGGGAATTGAGAATTTAGTATTTAACAACTGGAGAGCAGCCCAAAATATGATATAATAGTCATAAATCTATTGTCAGTTATAACCAGAAAAGCAAGGCCTCACTTCCACAAAATTCATTACTTATTTCAGATCATTTTGGAGTTTCTGTTAGTAGTCTTAATTTTCCTTTGTTTTCTGCCTTGACCCAAGTTTTCCCTAGAGAATTTGATTTCCCCAGTACTTTACCAAGTTTTCTTTTAATCAGTTCCTTGTAATTCTGTACAGTTGCCCAGTTTCCGTCATTTCCTTCCATTCAGGTTCAAGCTATGGCTATCTCATTAAAATTTTTGACTTTTCCACCAAGGACATTTTTCTTAATGAGATCACAGAAAAAGATCTTGCCATAGTTCAGCCTCAGATGTGACTAGCTGTGTAACCCTGGGCTAGTCATTTCACCTCTGGCTGCTTTGATTTCCTCATCTATAGGATGGGGATAATAACAGCGCCTCCCTTGCAGCGTTGTTAGCATCAAAGGAGGGAGTCGTTGTAGAGCCCTTAGCGCAGCTTGTTCCTGTCCTTCCTCACTGTAAGCACCTCGTCACTGTAGGAGCTAGAAGAGAAGGCTGAGGCAGATTTCTGGTAACTGGGTTCTTCCCCGCCTACTCGATGAAATTACATGTCGCAAGGGGCAGGTGACAGAGAAGGCTCGTTTTTATGATAATGCTTTGTAGAGTGTGTCCCCTTTCAGGTTTTTTTTAAACATTTATTTATTTGTTTTTATTGTTTGCTTTCTTATTTTTTTCAGTTTTATTTTATTCTTTTGATTTTTAGTTTCCATCATTCATTTCCACAAGATTTTGAGTTACAAATTTTCTCCATCTTTCCCCTACCCACCTCCCCAAAACAGCGATCCCACTGTATACCCCCTACCCCAATCTGCTCTCTCCTACATCCTCCCCCATCGCCCCTCTGACTTTCTGGTAGGGCGAGATGGATCTCCCTACCCCCCTTTCAGATTTTGAGTAAATCCTTTTGTACTTTGGCAAGTGGGACCTTCACTGGGTCACACCCTGAATGATATATTCACAGATGGTGAAGGAAGCTAAAGAAGTTTTTAGAACTCTTGCTCCTTTAGGATGTATGAAGAAGTACCAGTAAGTATGATGGAATTATAGAGTGGCTTGCCATTGGCTGAAGGACCAGTCGTTCCCCTGGTGGCTTTTAAAAAGCCAGCCATCTCTGCAGATAAGCAATCTGTAAGAAGTCTGGTGAGGGAGTCAAGATAGTTGAAAAGAAAGCCAACTGTGAAGGAAGACCCTAGATCTTGAGAGGAAATCACTCTCAGTCTTTTCCATTGCAATTCCTAGAGTCTCATGAATGGTAGGAGGAGAGAATTTCTCTCCCCCATTCCCCACTGGCAACAGTACCTGGCTATGGAACAGCTCAACCTATTAGAGGTACTGTGCCCAGCAAAGAGCAGGGCCAGAAAATGCATTTAGGCAGTTATCACTCACTGACAATCAGGAGTTGAGCTGTGATATAGTGCCCAGAGGCAGCAGCATGAAGACATCACAAGGAAAAACATTGCCTCAGCATTCAAAGTATGATTCTCCTTCACCATTTTACAGATGAGGAAATCACTGTTCCCAGATGTTAAGCAACTTGCCTAATAAGAGGTAGGTTTTAAACCCAGGTCATCTGACTTCAGAGTCCTCTCTTTCCTTTTGCCCTTTTAGACACACCCTACAATTGTGAATTGAGGGGTACAGCATCTCCTCTGCAGTCATTTAACACTAATTATAGTCGTGAAAGTTGACAAGGTACATATCAGGTAAATTGGATTTAATTTCAGAGGAAAGGAACTAAGGGGGACCAGGAAAGGCTTCTTATAGAAGGTGGGACTTGAGCTGAGACACAAAGGAAATTAGAGAAGCTATGAGGTGGAGATAAGGAGTGAGAGGACTCCAGGCCTGGCAGACAGGGGTGAAAAACACTGAGTCTGGAGAAGTGGGTGTCATGTGCTAGCCACAGAGGTCAGTAAAGTGAGTATTTGGAGGAGGTTAAGGCATAAGAAGACTTTTCAGATGAGAGCAAGACCAGATTTTAAAAGCCAAATGGAGAAATTTTTATTTGATCCTGGAGGCAGTGGGGAGCAAATGGAGTTAATTGAATAGAGAGGTAAGCTGAGAGAGTACAGGTATAAGGTGACAAGGGCTTGCCTTGGGGTAGTGGCAGTGTTAGATGAAAAAAGGAGGCATATATGAGAGATGTTAGAAGGTAGAAGTCACAAGGCGGGGCACCTAATTGGATGGTTGGGAGGTGAGAGAGTGAGGAGTAGAAAATTGCTGCTAGGCATTTAGCCTAGGGGACTGGAAGGATGGTGGTAACCCTCAATAAAGTAAGAGCACTGCCTAGAGAATACGCGGTGAAAAACTTTGGGATATGTCTGCCCGATGTCTAATCAGACACTAAGCATTTCTTAAGTATTCTCCTAGGTACTTATATATATCTACCAGGCCTTGAAGATGTAAAGAATGAAACAGTCCTTACTCTGAAAGAGCTTATATTCCAATGGGGGAGACAAATACATGTATATAGATATACATCATAAAGTTAATAAGTGCAAATATATAGAAAGTAGTTAAATACAAGGTAGTCTGGAAGAGAGGATATTAACAGGGGGATGGGAGAAAGGGTTTGGGAGGGACGGGACAAGAAAAGGCTTCTTGTAGAAGATGATTCTTAAAATGTGCCTTGAAGAGAGAAATTCCGTAATACTGAGGTGAGAAGGGAATACATTCCAGGCATGGGTAATGGTCACTGTAAATGTGTGTGAGAAGTCTGGCTGGATTGCAGGGCGCCAGAGAAGGAATAATGTCCAAAGAGGATGGGAAAAGATGTTAGAACCAAATTATGAAGGTCTTTAAAAGAGATAAAGAGAAGACTTCATTTTTGATCCCAGAGGCAATAGGGAGCCACTGGAGTTTGTTGAACAGGGTGATACGGTCACATCTCTGCTTAAGAAAAATCATTTTGGCAACAGTGTAGACAAAGGACTAGAATAGTGACAGACTTGTGACTGGGAGATTAATTAAGTAACCATTGTAATAACCAAGCCAAGAGATAACTGATGGTCCGATCCAAGTTGTTGGCTATGCAAGTAGAATGGGTTGGATGCAAGATTTGTTGTGGAAGTAGGATCAGCAAGATTTGGCAGTTGATTGGATATAGGCTAAAGGAGAGTGGGTAATCAAGGATGAAATGTTGAGGTTATAAACTTGTGATGCTGGGAGAATAGTGGTCCCTTCAATAGAAATTGGGAAGTTCAGATAAATTATAGGCTCGGGGAAAGGTAATGAATTTTAGTTTTGGACATGTTGAATTTGACATACCTCCAAGACTTCCAACTTACAATGTTTAGTAGGCAATTAGTGATGCAGGACTCAAGCAAGAAAGGGAAAGGTGAGAAAAGAAGACAACCTGAACCTTGTGATGGGCATGATACGAAGGATGATCTGAGGAAGTGGCTCAGCCCAAGATTTGACTACTAGATCACTAGTAACTTTGGAGGGAGCAGTTTCAGTAAAGTAAGGGCATTCTGGGAAGCCACATCCTAAAGGATTGAGGAGAGAAAAAAGAGGAAGTGGAGACGAGTATAGACAACTCTTTTTAATAGGAATTTGATTGAGAAAGGAAAGAGATATAGGACAGGACCCCAAGTTTTTAAGGATGGATGTTTCTTAATGTACAGAATTTACCTTTGCCAAGTGTTATTTCTATGAACAAAGCCAAACACAACCACTGCACATTTGCACATTTACACATATGTACAATGCGTGTATATGTATATATGTACATATAAATTGCATGTGTGATATAAATTTATAGTTGATATAGATTTATTAATTAGCAGATACTAATACTAGCCTGATTGTGGTGTTAAATTCTCCAATTTTGCCTCTATTTTGGTGTGTTCATCTTTTATTTCATTCTCTTCCCTTCCTTCTTCCTCTTGCTGACCCTCTCCCTTTGCTGTTCCCCTCCCTATGTGTGTATTTTTATATAGATATCACATATATGTATATAAAATACACACATGTTTAAACATAAAATACACATATGTATTCTACATGTGTATTATATATAATTTCCCTCCTTATCCTTACCTCTCTTTTTTCTCACTCCATTTTTTCCCTATATCTTTTTCTCTCTTTCTCTCCCTCTCTTCCTTCCTCTTTCTCTCCTGTCTCCCTCTCTCTTTCTTTTGCTCCTTGTTCTCTATATCTCTTTTTTCTTTTTCTCATTTTCTAAGGGTTTTTGCTTCATATATTAATGTGAAGTATGTTTTTAATTTCACAAGAAGCAGAGTGAGATCTCCAATTGTCGTTTTGTTAATAGGTCTTAGAAAATGGAATGATGGTCACACTGCGGAACTAGACAATGGTTTAAAAATGAGTGCGCATGGTATAACATATTGGCCTTTTCTAAATAGCACTGGAAATTCTTATTTCAAGTAAATGGAAATACACAAAAATCTGGGCTCAGACACTAATGAAACAAGTATCTAGTTTTCTCGTTGAAATTCATGCTTTTGGCTTTTAAGTTACAGTTTCCTCAGGGAATTAAAAACTACTTTCCTATTGTTTTAGAGATAATTCATGTCATGGGGTTTTGTTGTTGTTGTTGTTTTAACTTCTTCTAGGACTGACTGATTGTGAGAGATTGAATAAGAGTAACTCCTGAGCCCTTTTCTTATTTAATAAAATCTTTCCCTTCACTGAGGAGCATTTTTCTCTTCTCAGCAAGCAGTCCTGTGATTTAGTGGTATATAAAATGATTTTTTTAAAAATAGTTCACTGTGGCTGACTCTTGACTTCTTAGTATTCATCATTGGAATATTTTTATTTTTCATGTTGTTCCAAATGAATATTTAATGTTGAATACTTACTAAGTGTGTCCCATGAATAAATTATCCTATATCTGAAATTCTTTTAAGTTTCATATTGTCCTTTACCTTTTCAGATTTTTTGTTGACTTGCATTGTACAAGAGACAAGCACTTCCTCACCATAAATAGTAACAGCAAGACTACTTCTGAAGTGTGGTTGGTGGATTGTCATCAGCCTTGGAATCTACCAGTCCTTGTCCAAAAGAGAAATCCTGGAGTTATGTACCATATTGAACACAGAAACAGTGAGTTATATATTCTCACAAATTATGGAGAGCCTGCAGAATACAAGGTAATATTTCCCTCCCCCTACCCTTATCCTGCATACTGTACTAAGCACTTCTAGAAAGCTATACAGTAGATCTTCAGCTTTAGCATCTAATGATTTTTTCTGAAAATTGCAGAAAAATATATTGTCTACTACTACTGCCCCTCCTTCCTAACTTTCCTATTATTGTTGAGGGCATCACCATCCTTCAAGTCACAAAGGCTTAGAAACTTCCACTCCTCTGTCTCTCTTTCTCTTTCTCTCTCTCATGCCCCATATCTAATCAGTTCCCAAATCCTGTTTTTCCTGCCTTTTTAACATCTCTCTTGCATGACCTCATCTCTCCTCTGGCACTGCAACCATCCCCACTTAGGCCCTCATCACCTCACCCCTGGAATATTGCAATAGCCTGTGCTTGGTCTATCTGTCTCAAGTCTCTCTCTACTACAAATTCTTTTTTTTTTTGGAGGCAGTTGGGATTAAGTGACTTACCCAGGGTCACACAGCTAGTAAGTGTCTGAGGCTGGATTTGAACTCAGGTCCTCCTGACTCCAGGGCCAGTGCTCTATCCACTGCAGTACCTAGCTGCCCCTGCAGTTCATTCTTTACTAAGTTGTCAAACTGATTCTCCTAAAATATAGGTCTGATTGTATCCTACCCATGCCTAATTCAGTTAACTCCAGTGGCTCCCAATTGACTCCAGGACCAAATATAAAATCCTACATTTCGCTTTTAAAGTGCTTCATAACCTGGCCCGTCTTGCCTACTCCCTTCTCTGTGCTCTGCAGTCCCGTGACACTGGTCCCCTGCCCTTTCCAGCCCAAGACGCTCCATCTCCACTATAAACATTTTTTACTGGCTCTCAGCTGTACCTGGAATGCTGTCCCTCCTCATCCGCCCTTGGCTCCATGGCTTTCTTCATGTCTCAGCTAAAATACCACCTTCTTCCTGAAGCATCTTCTGGTCACCCTTAATCTTAATTCTATCCCTCTAAGATTCAGTCGGGTTTACCCCGTATGTAGCTTGCTTGCAGCTGTGTATTTGCATGTTGTCTCCCTATTAGCCTGTGAGCACTTCGAGGGCAGAGCTTGTCTTTTGCTTCTTTTTATGCCCTGCCCTTAGCACAGTGTCTGACACTTGGCAAACGCTTTATAAATACTAATTGACTGACTTTCATGTAGACATGGCCTTTCAGTTCTTCTAGTCATGTTTGTAACTCTTCTCTTGAGGTCAGTCCCTTATTATATGCATCAGTTGTACCCTGCCAAGCCTCAGGCTTATGTTATTCCTGCCATCCCCTGCCTTTGCTCCTTCACATGCACTGTTGAACAAAGGTGGAAAAAATCATGCCATTGTTCTACTTGGGACCTCAACTGAGCTATGCCTCCTTTATAGACTAACTCATTGTGCCACTCTCCCATACCTTTTCATTGTTCCTCAGATCTCCCATGGCTCACCTCCCCCAGCCCTCTCAGCTGAAAAGCTTGCGTCATATTTTACAGAAAATATTAAGACTCCCTCTTCTTCCTTCTCCCTCATCTCCTATCACTCATTTTGTCTTCTTCCAGTCTCTCCTCCTTCACCCTTCACTCCCACTCTTGGGGGTATCAGAGTGACATCACTTGTCTTCAATCTCTCCCTGTCCATTGGCCCCTTCCCTACCAGCTGCAGTTATACCCATGTCTCCCCCATTCTCAGAAAACTCACTTGATTCCTCCAGCCCTGCTAACTATTATACTATATCTCTCCTGCCCTTTGTGGCTAAATGCCTTGAAAAGGCCATCTGCAGTAGATACCTCTGTTTTCTTTCTTGTCACTCTCTTCTAGACCCTTTACAATCCAGCATCTAACCTCATCATCCTACCAAAACTGCTCTCTCCAAAGTTACTGGTGATCTCCTAATTGCCAAATCCAATGACCTTTTCCGTCCGCATTATCCCTGACCTCTCTTTAACCCCTGACACCATTGATCACTGTTTTCTCCTTCATACTGTCTTCTCTCTATGGTTTTGAGACATCACTCTCTCCTGGGTCTCCTTCTACCTATCTGACCATCCTTTCTCAGTATCTTTTGCTGCATCTTCTTCCAGAGCACATCCTCTAACCATAGCTGTCCCACAGGGTTCCATCCTGGGTCTATTTTCTATTTTCCCTCTGTACTATTTCACTTGATGATCTCATCAGTTCCCCTGAGTTTAATTACCTTCTTTATGCTGATGATTCTCAAATCTACCTTTCCTGCCCCTGTCTCTATGCTGACCTCCAGTCTCCTGTCCTCACCTGCCTTTCAGGTATCTTAAACTGGATATCCAGAAGACATCTTAAGCTCATCATGCCCAAAACTAAACTCAGTATCTTTCCTACTCAAATCTCCCCTGCCTCCTGACTTCCCTGTCACTATAGAGGCCAGCACCACCCTCCCAGGCCTCAAGTTCACAGCTCAGGGATCATCCTTGACTGCTCACTGTATCTCACCACCCATATCCAATCTATTGCCAAAACCTGTTGGTTTTATCGCTTCAAGACTCTCTCAGATATTCCTCCTCTCCTCTGACCTGCCACCCTTCTATGGGGGCGGGTCTTCATCACCTCACACCTGGATCATTGCAGTAGCCAGCTAGGTGGTGTCCCTGCCCCAGCTTTCTCTCCATTCTAGTCCATCCTCCATCCAGCCAACAGAGTAGTTTTCCTAAAGGGCAGGTATGACCATGTCACCCTGCTGCTCAGCAAATCCCAGTGGCTTCCCATTGCCTCCTGGACAAGTGCAGAATCCTGTTTGGCATTTGCAGCCTTGCCCCCTTCTTGCTTGTCATGTGACCTTGATCTCAAGTCATTTAACCTTTCTGGGCCTCAGTTTGCTCAGTTGTAAAAATGAAAATTTTCTACTAATTGTCCTCCACAATCCCTCCCAACTCTGAATCCGTGCTCTGTTATCACAGTTTCTTATAAGAGATGAGATGGAAGCACAAAAACTTCCATAAATATCTGGTTCTTCCTTTCGTGTGATATAATGAGCACCGCTTATGAAATAGCGAAAGATATCTACGCTTTGGTCACGTACTCCCCCTTTACCTCTGTACTTTGTTATTTGGATTTCTTGATACTTTTCTAGCTCTCTCCTGTCAATTTGCTTCTCTGTAGTTAATGAAGACATCAGTCAATTCCTGCAGTATGAAGAATTGGCAACTTATTTACGCATTGAAGAGAAAAACCAAGCTTATTGACATGGTGATGTGCAAGGACCACTGTGTTATGTTTTTGAAGTACTGCAATCAACTTTATCTTAATACAGTTTCCTTAAATGATCATTCAGTCCAGTCTTTCAAGGTGTGTGTTTCATTTTTAATAGTTCATTGCTAATCAAAATACACAGTTGTTTTTTCTGAAAAAAATATGAAATATAAAATATTTTAAATATAAAATCACTGTATTGGCATTATTTATATTGAGATACATTGGAGCCATGTAATAATTTTTTTCTCTTAAAAGAATTTGGTGCAATATAGATCCATAGAAGCATCAATGTTATCGTGAAACTTCAGTATACTTCTGTTTCTTTTCCATGTGGCACTTTTGTGACCTTGAACACATCACTATCTCTGGGCACCAGCTTCTTCATCTTAAAATTGGGGTGGAGGTTGGATTAGATGATCTCTGAGATAGTTTCCAGTCCTGTGACTACAAATCACATTTATACAATGTGTATCTAGAAACTTAGAGGCAGAAAAATAAGGTTCCAAAATGTCTATGTGAATCCTGGGCATGTTCATGACAACTTCTATTAGGTATTTCTTGTTTTCTGTTACCACCTTCAAAATTTTCTTCTCTGTTTTTCTTTTTTTTTTCCACAATGATTTGCGCCAGATTCAGGTAACTGGAGTGTGTGCTACTTTAATGATATTTGACCTCTATACTAATTTGACCTTATATTTTTATTTGAAAGTATTCCTGATTTTTTTCCCTGTTTACATGTAACATCTCCAGCTTTTAAGCTCCATGAAAGCTGGAACCCATGTCTTCCGTTTTTTTATGACATTTGTATCCTCCAGTGCCTGTAGAGTACCTGAATCATAATTATGATGTTTGCATATTTATTGACACATGTGGCTGCATTTGGAGCCATAAAAGGATATTTTGAAGCCCTTATCCCTGCCCTCCGGGTGCTTGCAGACACATTGATTCACATCTACAGCAAGCAGCCAATCAGAACAGTTCATTATGCCAAACTCCGAATGATGTAAAACCTTTACAGTAAGCATGGCATTCCTACTTAGTGAGGATTCAAACATTTATGACTGAAGAGAGAGATTATTTTAAATTCACCCTCAGTGAAGGAAATGCTCTAATGGCACAAGATACCATTTAGCAAAGTCCCACATTCCTCCTAATAAATTTCCTGTCCCCATCCTGATGCTTTCATTATTTCCTGGAATTTTTCTCACACAAAGAGGCAACAAGATCAGTTTAGTTTCTTTTTTGATCTGTTTGTTAAAGGGAAAACATCAGTAGGATTTAGTTTTATTCTAAATGATTGAGCATTAAATCACATGTTGCAATAATTTTATATTGGCACTCACATTAGTTTTATTTGGAAATTTTTTGCAAAATCAAATCATTGTTTTAAAATCAAGTAACAAGAACAGGGAATATGCTAGCACCTGAGTATGACATCTTCAAACTTTGGTTAATCCATGGCTGCTTCTTGGTTTTGAACTATGATTGTTATTTATTCCTGTTAGAAACTTCTTATCTAGGATGATAAGCAGTTTATCCCAGTATGGTGTGTTCTGAGTCCCATTTTCATTAGAGGGTATAAATTGTGCCCATTTATGCACGCTCTGAGCTCCTTCCCTTTGAACCCATGACTCTTACACGCGCAGCAGCTGACTGGACTTGAAATGCATAGTCCCTGACCAGGGAGTAATTTTGTTTTCTTATACAGTGTCCCTTGTCTTCTATGGAAAATAAACTTTCAGTCTTAGCCTCAGT
This sequence comes from Pseudochirops corinnae, assembly GCA_028646515.1. Taxonomy (NCBI): domain Eukaryota; kingdom Metazoa; phylum Chordata; class Mammalia; order Diprotodontia; family Pseudocheiridae; genus Pseudochirops; species Pseudochirops corinnae. The sequence continues at coordinate 71,014,244 of CM053585.1, read as the reverse complement.
AACATTATAGATTCATACCTGTTAGGACCCCTAGATTACAACCAAAAAGGCTAGGAAGCAAGACCATCACAAGAGCACCTTAATGTGTTTTTTAACATCTTATCAAATACTACGAAAGAGTTTGTGTTATGGACAGAGGAGCCTAAATTTGGAATAGTGGTAGAAGGCTTTTTTCCCTCACTCTTTCCCTCACAGTCAATCAGCCGAGTCTGTTTGCCCATTCCTACAGGTGACTAATGGTGCACTCGTCACACACATCCCCGGTTGTCCTCTGTAAGGAGAGCCCACCATCAGGGACGGTGCTGTGCCAGACCGCTGATTTTCTAAGGAATTTGTACTTTTCACAATTATACAGAAAAGGGAATTCAATTTTCTTTTAACACTTTGACTTTCAATGCCATTTCTGAAGCTTCTGTCCACCTGCTAACCAGAGCTGCTTAAAGGATGTAAAGGGAGTGCTGGGAGAAGGCTTGAAGCTGGACCCTGCTGCTCTTAGAGAATGAATCTTGATTCCTTTCACTTTTCATTGAGTTAAGAATTTTAAGCATAATAGCCATGAGTTTGAGGAAGGATGTGCCAAGAAAGGGTTTTGTTCTCTACAATGGTTAGCCTGGGGGCCAAAGTTAGAAGCAGGGATTTCAAAGGCTGAGCACTGCTGGGCCAACTTAGCCCTAGACTAATAACGGCCATTGCTGTGGCTTCAGTCCAGGCTGTTCAGGAAACAAGACAGAGACACAGGATCAGATCAAAAACACATATCCAGATTTCATGATGTATAAGAAGAGTTAGGAGGACATGGGCCTTTAGGTCTATGAGTATTTTAACCATTTAAAAAAAATTTATAACCCTTATTCATATCCCCAGATCAGCATTTCAGTACAAGAGATTGTACCTAGATCATGATAAACCATAGTGTTAGGCTTGTATTTTCATAGATCTTTGAATGCCACCTTAGAAATATTAGGGACCTTGGAGATCATGTAAACAAAACTCATTTTTCAAGTGAGGAAACAGGTCCAAAGAATTTAACTAACTTGCCCAAGATCAGACAGGTATTGGTATGAAGGAGCAGTGCCAGCATTTGAACCTGAATCCTTGGAACATGATCTAGTCCTCCTTCTATTACACAGCTTCTCTTTTCCTCTTTATAATGTTTAAGAGCCTCAAAGATCACTTTTCTTTCCCATTTGTCATGGTCACGTAGCTGTTTGATTTATTTGGTATCATCTAGTCATAGTTATTTCAGTTACTTGAAATGGCTTTGCTACTTTAAAATATGGCTTTTATGGGGAATTAAGCAAAATCTGAATTGCATTAAACTTGGTTTCATACCTGAAGCTAAGCCCAGAAGTGGAGTTAAGACTGCTGAGGAACCTAAGGAAGGATAAAACTCACATCTGATCTCTTCAGCTTCCTGCATGGGCCTGTGCATGCCAGCTGGACCCCCAGCCACAAGATAGCAGCAGCGATGCCTGTTCTTTTCAGCTCTCCTCCCCTGTTCATCCTCCAAGGCATTTTATATACATGTTAGGAAAAGGCAGTCTCTATGAGCAAGCTGAGCAAGAGGAACCAGTCATGACAGATTGTCACATGGCACGTTTAGAAGCAAAAAGCAAGGTAAGTTTTTATAACTTCTCTTTTAAAATGGTAACAGGAAAGGAAAAAGTAACGATAGATATCACTGTTCCAAGTAAACTCAGTATTCACGATTTCAATTAGTTTGTCAGAATGATAAAAGGAAGGTTATCTAGTCTATCATGTATAACCTGATGCCTTGAATTTAAGGAATATTCAAGCTGTAATCTCTCATGTATTAGATGGATGGCCCAGATTTACTAAACTCCACGTATTTGTTTGCAGTAAAAAGGAGAAAAAAAGAAAGTTAAGTTCTGGAAACTAAATGTTAGGTCAAAAGATTTCTCCTTGCATGAAGGGAAGGAATAAGTGATCTGTTTGTTGGGCATTACTGTAATTTCTAGCACATATATTTTTTATGTACCACAAGGACTACTCTGCATAGTCGCTATACCTCCATCCTTGCCATAAGGAATTTCTCATAGGAATGCTTCCTTGAATAGAAAAGGGAGATGGAGAGAGAGAATAGCCAGATGCATTTTTATAGAAATTTACTTAACAGCTTGTTTTTGCTAATATTTATGCTATGTTCCATAAAGTGAGGGTTTTATCTGTTGGACTTTCAGGAGCTAGAATGACCTAAGCCAAATGTAAAATAATGATTTAGAGCCCTGGTTTTACAGTACTCCTATGGTAACTTCACTGATCTTAGATATTTGCAGTAACTGAGAGTATCAGGGGAAAAAAATCATTTAAATTAAAGTCATATTTCTTTTAAGAATATAAAAGTAGGTAACACTAAATCAAACAGTATTATGTCCCAGTTCCAGAATGGCTAATAATCACAGGTACAGCGACATAAAATAAACTGGCCAGCTTTCTGCTTACTATATTTTTTGTACATCGGTACTAATTTGATATAAAAGATGAGAAATAGTTGTATCCAGTATTGGCATTATGAGTAAAATACTGAACTGGCAGTTTACCAGTTTATAAATAATATTAGCATTACCTAGGACAGGAATTTAAAAGAAAATTTTCTGATGAATTATAGTAATATTAAACAATAAAGTATATTTAAGCCATTAAGTGATATTTCCATTTTTCTTTAATTAGTATATATTTGGTGATACTACTAAAGAAAAATCTCAGACAGCAGGGATTCTGATATACTTTTGGAAACCCATCTATCCTAAATGCAGTCAGGAAACAATGTGAGGCTCTCTGTCAGAGTAAATTACTCTCTAAAAGAAGAAACATATATCAAATGAAGCCAGATTTAAAACAAAAAAAAAAATCTCTTTAAAAAGAAAAATCATTATGGTTTTTGTTATTGCACAAGAGTAGTTGTTTATGTTGAAAACATTCTTTCATTTCCAGGATGGAACTTTAGTGCCAGTAACAGTATTTTTTAAAAGAAATTCTGAGGGCTTACAGAAAAAACCTCTTCTTATTCATGTATATGGAGCTTATGGGATAGATTTAAACATGAATTTCAAAGCTGAGAAGCGAATATTAATTGAAGATGGATGGATATTAGCATATTGCCACGTTAGGTAAGTCAGCACATAATTTCATTTCAATTGAAGTAGAAAGCACAGGGACATAGTCCAGAATCATATTGAAACTAATATCTACAACTTAGATGTCACTTTAAAGTTTCAATTTTTCCATTTATATTGCTGAATTTATGAATTCTTCTCTTGTCACATATTTTCCTAAATCTGTGCTGTCTCTTGACCCAATTGAGTAACAGTTAAATTGATCTGAAACACTTAAGTTTCCCTATTTGGTGGATGATTGAATGATTGATCCCATTCAAGTTCTTTCAGGCTTTGGTTTTCATAAAATACTCTCCATTTTCTCAGACAGCCCTGTTTTAGAAAGTGAACTGACCTTTGGTTCACACTTTTACCCTTTCTACCTTTATACAGTTCCCACTTCTGAACACATAGCTTTGTTTTCTTTCATTTATCTTTTAATTCCACTTGGATTTGCCAAGTATCCACAAGAATAGATCATTTTAGAGTAGTATCATCTACAGCTCATTCCTCATGTATTTTTTTTTCCCTTGTTTCAGAGGTGGAGGTGAATTAGGCCTCCATTGGCATGCTGGTGGCTGTCTGAACAATAAACTCAATGGCCTTGCTGACTTAGAGGCATGTATAAAGTTCCTTCACAACATGGGGATTTCTGAACCTGCATCTACAGCCCTTACGGCTTATAGTGCTGGAGGTATCCTAGCAGGAGCATTGTGTAATACCAACCCCAGACTCATCAGCGCTATGACTTTACAGGTAAGTCACCTTTGAGTCCTGGAATGATAGGATATTTGAACTAGAAGAAAAGAGAGATTGGTTACTCTAAGAAAAAGAAATAGAGAAAGAATCAAAATAGTTGAAAACCTAACAGAGTAGGAATAGGATGCAGTAGTTTCTAATACTCTTTTTTTCCTTTTAAAAGGTTTGATTCTAAGAATTATAAATTAGGAAATTATCTACAAATAGTCATTTAGGCCAACACTCAGCCCCCTTTATAAGGGCCTCCAATGCAGAACATATGTTGCTATTTTCATTGGGTTTTCCCTGGGATAGAGGTCTTGCTGGAGAGTAAAAAGGCATTAAGTCAGTATGCTCTGGACAGACCTGCAGTCAGCCTTTGAGCTGCAGTTAGCTGTTCTGCTGTCCCATTACCCTGGGCTTAGGTCCTCTGCAGAAGCAGTTGGGATGCCTTTAGCCAAAGATAATGGTGTGTACTTTTTTCCTTCACAAAGAGATGGGGAGGTCCTCTTTCTCCTCCTGAAGATGTTCTGTCCTTCACTATTTTTCTCTTATTCTTCTTGGGTTATAAGTTCCTTGGGTTTAGGCATCTTTGTAGCTCCGTACCAAACAGAGAACCTTACATCAGTATCTGAATTAAATTGCTCCTATTGTCCAGCCATACTTTCTGATAGAAATAGCAGATGGTTTCATCTCATTTATTCTCTAGCTTTCTGAATGACTGCTTTTAGGGACATAGCAATGACAAAAAGTAACTTTTGCATGAAAAAGTGAGTGAATTCTTTTCACAATTAGATTGGCCTTTGGGCATTTTACCGTATATCATGCCTCATAACACAACATCACCCTTCATTTTATTTCATAGGGCTCTCAGTTTACTTATATCTTGAATAGTTTATGCCCGAACTACTTTAATTTTATAATTTATATTTATGACATTCCCAAATCCTGCATTTTTAATTCACATTTTCTTATATTCAACATAACCTTCTAACAAACTTGCTCATAAATGTTAACGTGTTCACTGGACATCTGCTGTAGAAGGAAGAATTTCTAAAACAATTTAAAAGGTCCTAACCATTTACTAATCACTTTGTTTCTAAAACTTCATAACTTTTTTCCACAAAAACTTGTCTAAGTCTTCAGGTTCAGATTTAAACCAAACGTTTTAAGCCGGATTGAACTTATCCTCTTTTTTTGTTAAAATTACGATTGATTCCATAAAACAGACCTACGTAGTGATACAAACATATTGACTGTGTAAGTGTATGGACTTTACAGTAGGTAAGGCCATAGACAACACACTGGGCAAGGGGACTTCTAAGAATTTAATCATTCCTTTGGCCCTGAAAGCATGTTGCTTTTTTCATAGAACTTCATTTACCACTGAATAAAACTAAAAAGAGTCTATAAAGAACCTCTGGCCCCCAGCCGGCTGCATTTCCTTACTGTCATTGTTTCCTGTGATCTTGATCTCGTCTTTGTCCACGACTCCTTGAGCCATAGCAGATTGTGCCCCAGCCCTGCTCAACTGGCCTGAGGCAAGACCTGATGCCAGTCACAGTTCCAGTCTTATGCGGCTTCACAGGTGGTGCTTCCATCGAGAATGGCCTCAGTATCACTCTCTGGGTTCATCATCTCAGAATTTTTATCAGTTAGAGCCTCTCTTTGCAATCATCCAGAAAATCTCCACAAGGAAAGAAAGCCTCCCAGTGTCCCCCAATTGTCCATGATGAAAACCATCTGAGCCTGATTTCTAGTAGACAAGGGTAGGTATGGCAACAGCTGTGTTGGAGGCAGAGAGGTACCCAGGCGCCCGAGAAAAGGGACATCACTATTCCTCAGTGATAAATACACTTTGTGTTTAATGGAAACCACTGCAAAGGTGGAAGTGCACTACTCCTGCCATCTCCAAGTTTGTTGGCAGGCCCACTCCACATCTCTCCCAACACACACACCCCAGGGCTCTTGGCTTCCAGGTGCTGTGCCCCTCTTCCCACCCACCATCATGGGTGTGACACATCATGATTATTCTGAGCTCATTTTGCCACCTCCTCAGTCAAACCCATGACACACTGCTTGTGTTTAGGCACCTTTTCTGGACATTCTCAATACCATGCTGGACATGAAGCTTCCTCTGACCATTGAAGAGCTAGAAGAGTGGGGAGACCCTTCATCTGATGACAAATACATGGACTACATAAAAAGTTACTGCCCCTACCAGAACATCAGGCCCCAGGTAATAAAGGCCAGTCATGTTACTCTGCCTTATGTAAGTTAATATAAAAAGGTGCTTAGCAAGTGTCACATTTAAATAGCATAGAAACTAGTCAGCAGGTATGTTTATGCAGTTAGGTATCAAAGTAGACAGTGCCGGCCCTAGAGTCACGCAGACCTGAATTCAAATGCAGGCCCAGATACTTCCTAGCTGTGTGACCTGGGCAAATCATTTAACCTTTGTCCACCTCAGTTATGAGGAAAATAGTACCTACCTTGCAGGGTTGTTGTGAGGACTAAAGGAAATAATATTTGTGAAGCACTTAGCACAGTGGCTGGCACCTATTAGGTGTGCAGATAGAGATAGCTAGGAATACCCATTTAGGGGAAGACCTTCCCCTCCCCTTTCCCTTCTTACGTTTCTGCTTGGCTGCATTTTAATATTTATGGACATCATGGCTTGATAAAGCAAAGGAGACTGTCACACATCTCTGTAAATCTCATACAAATCTTGAATAGCAGTAATTAATGTGAAGCACTTTTTCTTCCTCATAATAAACATACTCAGTAATTATTTAGTAATTTAATATCATATAGTAAGAGGCACAGCAAACAAAAAACTAATTCACTTTGTAAATCTGTCTTCTTTTAGACTTATCCTTCAATTATGATTACAGCCTATGAAAATGATCAACGTGTACCTGTAAGAGGAATATTAAAATATACTCAGAGACTCAGAGAAGTTATCATGGATCAAAGACACAGCAGAGATCCTGGTACAAAAATGCGTAAACCTTGACTGATTAAGTGTGCCCACAACCCAACCCAAATCATGCTGCTCACAGTAATGCTGTGAATTACATAATGGTTTTTGGTATTTATATCCCCATGATTTAGGAAAAATGATTTTTTCTTGTACTTAGTATTCAGTTAAACTACATATAAACACTTCACTTTATGGAGTTGAAGACTTATCATTCCCCTCAGTAACCATCACATACATGTATGGGCTATTAGATCTTTCCTCAGTGCTATGGTGTGGAAAGGGAAGAAAACTACTTAGGGGCAGATGTTTCAGAATATTTAAACAGTATTACACAGAAAAATAATACTTCTTACTAGTCTAAATTTTGTGGTCCTTCTAATGTCCTCAAAATAGCACCCTCAAATCACTATGACTGATGAACAACAGAAATAGTTAACTTTAAGTAAAAATTAACTCCATTAAAGTAAAATAATTTGAGAAATAAGCATTGCCAATTTTCTAAAAATATTACCAATAATTAGTTATCTGTGACATTTTTTACTATGTCTTATGGTAAGAAAAAATCTACTTCCCCTTCTCTAGGCCTTGGCACTACTATAAAAATCCAACACCTTCTCTCTCTCTCCAGAGTTTAATTACAACTAGTGTGTGATATCTGCGGCAAAGATTTAACCAACTCCCTTCCTTAAAGAAGCACATCAGTACATAGAAACATTTATCTGTAGGTTTCTTATTTATTAAAACACGTCAGAATCAAAGATGATGCCATTTGGGGCAGGTTGGTCTGACTAGCAGAGGCCCAGGTGTTGAGCTACCTAATTGCTTTGAGAAAACAGGACCAATTTTTTCATGAAATAATGTGTTTTGAACTGTGGGTGGGCAGCTGTGAGATGTCAGGAATTGCTGAAACGGGAACATTGTGTCCAGTCTTCTTAACCGGTAAACAGCAGTCTGTGGCAAAACCTTTATTCCCTATTCCTAGTTTCTCTCAGCTTTGTGCCTTTCTTCTTCTTCTTGATCTGAAAAAAAGAATGGAAGAAAATCTTGAGAGCCCAGCAATAGGTGTCAGTTCTCCAGGGATAAGGTGTTGATGTTTTTTTGTTTGTTTGTTTTCCACCAAATCTCTTATACCATGAAACAGACCTCCCCACCTGGCCCTTTTAGCCATAGAGAAACCCTGTAGTAGCCACTAAAAAAACAGCAACAAAACTATAAACTTAGTAGTAACAGAGAAAAATAACTTAGAGTAGCATTTGGTCCCATTGGCAGAAGAGCTGGAGGAAGCCCAGTGAATCTGTCCACAGTTAAGAAACAATCAAGAGAGCAAATTGGTTGAGGGACTGAGTGGACCTCCCCAGCCAGCTGGAAGTCAGCAATTATTCACAAAATGCTTCTTATACATCCTGGGCAGAGGTTAATAATGGGCTTAAGCCAGGTATCTGCAACACACGTCTGGGAGCTTGAGCTCCAGTCAGGGAGGCCACATATAACTAGCAATAGAGCAAATGAAATGTGATCTCAGAAGGGAGACTAGAGAAGGCCTCCTTCAGAAGGTGGGGTTGGAGCTGGGTCTTGAACAAAGGAAAATTGAAATATGTAAGATACGGGGCACAGCATTACAGGTATGAGGGGTAGCCAGGAAAAAGGCTTGAAGCTTCCCAAGATAGTGTTGTGCTCAAGGAACAGCATTTAGGCCAGTAGGACTATACATATACATATGTGTATGTGTATACATACACATTTATGATTTATACATATATATGTTTATACAGTATGTGGAGGGGAGTAAAAGTAAAGTTTAAAAAGATTTGAAAGGTCAAAGGAAAATTGGGGTGAGTTTTGGGAAGAAGAATTAAGTTTTATTATACATGTTGAATATGAGATGCTTATGAACTGACATCTAGTTCATCAAATCTAATATCTATTGATAGTGATATAGGACTAAAGCTCAAAAGAGAGATTAGGGCTGACTATAGATCTGGGAACCATCTGCACAGATGAGATCATCAAGTGAAACAGCATAGAGCAAAAGGAAGAGGACTCAGGACAGAGCCTGGGAGACGGCACTTTTAGAAGGTGAGACTTGAAGAACCAACAGAGGAGGAGAGTACAAGGGAGCAGCTGGATAAAGCGGAGAGTCAGGAGAAACCAGTGTCCCAAAAGCCAGAAGAGAGAATATCCGGGAGAAGGCAATCGGCAGTGTCAGCTGCTGCATCCAGGTCAAAAAGAATGAGGACTGGGAAAGATTTTAACGTAAGATTACATTTAGAGCTCATTGGTAATTTGGGAAAGAGCACTGAAGACAGATGTTGAGGTCAGGAGCCTGAGTGCAGAGAGTTTGGAAGAGAGTGAGAGGAGGAATGGAAGCAGATTATAAATAGCTGTCTTAAGGAATTTAGCCACAGAGAGGAGAGCTGTGCGGTGGCAGTGAGGAGGGTAGGGTTAATCTAGGTGGTGGTGGTTGGGTTTTTTCCCTTTAGGATGGGTGTGTTTGTATCCATCGGGTAAGGAGTTAGTAAATAAGGAGAAATCAAAGATAAGAAAGTGGAGGTCACTTCCACAGAGGAGAGGGGGATCACTTCATGTGAGATAAGAATGAAAAAGAGGATGGGTTAGGATATCGGAATGGTGTGAGATGAAGAGGAGTAGAGAAGGGGGAACTCATGGTAAATTTGGCCTCAGATTTTTCAGTGAAGTACGAGTTGAGAGCACGTGGGGATTGGGGGGGAAGGAGGAGGTTTTGTGAGAGGTTCGAGGAAAGATGTTTGGAACAAACCAGATGGAAGGGAGGGAGTAGAGGGAAAGGGGGAAAGCATTGCTCAGGAAGCTCCTGTGTGCCGGGCCCTGTGTTAAACACTATGGATGTCATCATGCCTGAGCCTCACAACAGCCCTGGGGGGTGAGTGTGAGGTCAGTGAAAGAGTAGGTCATGGGTGTTAGAGAGAGAACTGGGAAGTTAGCACCACTGTGACGAGTCTGTATGCTGCCCCCTCAGTGTGAGGGCAGGAGTTAGGGGGATGACATTTGTACAGCTTCAGCAGTGTCTACCTGCACTTCAGAAGTAAAGCCACTGGCGTAGGACCTCTGCCATTCCCATGACTGTGCGCCTTCTGATCCCGTCTTGTATTCCCTATACCTTCTTGGCAACATCACCGTCTCTTCTCCGTCCCTCTGGCCATAGAGAAGTGTATCCCTCCTACTCACTAGGCTAAATAAATTCTTTCTATTTTTGCTCCGGCAGTCATCGGTCTCAGGCGTCTTCAGTCTCTTCCTTATGAGTGACTATGTCCCATCTGCCTCTCACCTCAGCCAGTAAGCATTTATTAGACGTCTGCTGTGTGCCAGGCAGGCACCATGCTAAGTGCTGGAAATGCAAAGAGAAGCAACAAAGACAGTTCTTGCCCTTGAGCATTAAGAAGAAATAATGAGCAGGGGAGTCGCTAGAATTAAGATGAGTTGAGAAAGGCTTCCCATAGCATGTGAAATTTTAGTTGGGACCTAGAGGAAGCTGGGAAGCAGAGAGGAGGAAAGGGCCTTCCATCCCAGAGGAAGTGCTGGGAGCAGAGGTGTGGAGGAACCGCAAAGGGAGCCAGCGTCACCCTGTGGTGGAGAGCGAGGTGTGAGAAGATCCATCAGGTGGGAGGGGGTATGAAGGGCTCTGGATGCCGAGCAGGGGACTTTGTGTTTGATCCTGAGGGTGATCAGGAATCACTGGAGTTTATTGAATAGGGGAGTGACTCACTCTGGTAGCTTTGAGGGAAAGGTGGATTGGAGTGGGGAGAGAAATGTGGCAGGCAGACACTCTCTTCAGATTTTGCCATCCCTTGGGAACCTCCCTCTCCTACCCAGATTTCCCATTTCCTTTTCTATGTTGTCTTCCTCCATTAGCATGTAAGCTCCCTGAAGGCAGGAGCCATTTTTATTTCTTTCTCCTTGTATGTGTATTCCTGGTGCTCAGCCCATGTCTGACCCCAGTAAACACTTCATAAATACTGCTCACCTCGACTCAGCTGTGGGAGGCAGCGGTACTGTATGTGGAGTCAGAGGATTTGGGTTTAACGCTTGTTTTTCCATTTATTGTCCACATGACTGTAGGAGTCATTTGCCCTCTCTAAGGCTTCTTTATCCCTCTTTGAAATTCAGGGATTAGATCAGATGACTACCGCAGTCTTCTCCAGCCCTCAGTATGGGTGCCCTTCCCACTAAGCTGGGCTGCCTCCTGTAGAGAAATGGAATGGTATTGTCCGCATTCAGTTCTAGAGGGATCCAGGAGATGCGAATGCTAACCTTCTTTCAAAAATCTTCTACATCTGTAGCCTGTACTTCCTCATCCCTTTGCAATGAAGCTTCCACCCTCTGCCCTGTCCTGGAATTGTCTCCTATAAACTTCTGGATATCAGTAAGAGTGACTGCTGTTCTTTTAAGTTTTGTGGGACACACATAGGCAGTCTGTCCTTCATTTTCCGCTTCAGGTCCTTTAGGTTAGATTTGCAAGAATTCAGGCAAATACATTTTCACCAGCCCTCGTTAGGTACATTCCATCTTTGGCCACAAGGTTAGGCCATACGTATTCCTACATAATTAAACCCTTAGTCCAGAAATTGAAATTTCACAATCATATACCAGCTTATTAGTCAGCTGTTCTAACTCTCTTTTCTGAGTCCCTTACCTTAGATAGGCAGTGACGATTAAGTCATTACCCTTCTACCCCTAAAGCCTTCCATTTCTTGACTAAGACTTCATAATCTTTGGGAATGCTTTCTAGATTTCTTGTGGCAGTGTCATTTGGACCCACATGAATCACCAGAAGTAGATAGTAGTCTTCCAGTTTGAAATCTTGGAAAGTAAATGTCTTTGGTACACGTCTACCCCAGAAAGCAAGTCTTTTTGTTAATATGAGGTCAACAGGTGGACTACCTGAATGTCCAGGGCAGGGGGTTACCAACCACCACTGCTCATCTCTTCTGCCTACAATCCTCCTTGATTGGCCCCTTACCTGATAACATCCACGTAAAAACATCTTTCTTTGGAGAATAAGCTGCTTCCACCTCTTCAGGAGGAGCCCTTGTATTCGTAGCCCTTAGATTTGTTACTTAGCTCCAAGTGTTCAGTGTTCCTTCTTTTAACTTGGAACCCCCAGAAATGGGTCAGGATTCTCCTCTGCCTCTTCAGATGCCTTTTTATTTCTGTGTTTCTCTTTTAACAAACACTTCATTATTTATGTTAAAATGAATCTATCTACCTCCTTTTGTAGGAGACCATCCTGCACTGTGAAAATAGATAAATGTCTTATATCTAAGACAGAATGCAGATATCACATATTTAATGCATGTCACCAAAAAATTCTTCCTAACCTCTATTTACTGGAAGTGAAAGACTCAATCCTTGTCATTTCTGATCGTGTCTTCCCTTGTAGTCCTGCTATTGAAAACTGAGTGAGGGCTCATCAAATTCCTCTCACCTCATTAACAATTGACAAGAACACCCACTTTCTAGCCTTCTTCCTTCTTCAGCTCCTTCCTACTTCTCAAGTTTTCTCGTATTTCCTTTGTCCAAATTCAGTTCTCTGGCCTCTTCCATAATTTCAAAACCCTCTAAATCACCTTCTCAAGTGAGCAGTGGCAATATTAGAATATAGTTCCCTAAGTGATATATTTGCTTAAACCGCAGTATTTTTTTTTTAAATAACAGCAAAGAATGAAAGGATCTGTACTTTCATCATTGTGGGAAATTCCTGTAATGGGAACCCCTTATACCAATGCAAATGTGTAACTTAAGTCATAAGCCTAAGTAGATTAAGTCCTAGGGAGATGCCTGAGGAACACGGAGGTTAAACAGCTTGCTAACTGGTGGGATTCAAATTTAGGTCTTCCTGATTCCAGGCCCAGCATTCTGTCCCTTAGGCCATGCTACCTCTCAACAGAGACTTCAGATTAGATACATTTTCTGGTCTTGACCTTGGAAGGCGTTTGAGGAAAAATAGAACCTCTGGTTAGAGAAATGGCTGACTGCAGCTGTGTGGCCGCATACGTTGTTAGATGTGGCTGCTGCATTGGTCATTTTGCTTGCTTGTTTTTCTTTTGTTACAAGGGAAGATTCTGTGGGGAAATGGATAAAGGATGTGATTGGATTGGGAAATGACGTTAAAAAACAAAAGAAATCAAATGAAACTTTTTTGAAAAAATACAGTAGCAAAAAGGGCCCAGAAGCAAGTAGAAACTAGAATCACGATTTCTGGATTCTGCTTCCTGCCCTTCCCTCAAGGAATATTAGAAGACTTTTCAGCAGCTACCTGGAATCCAGGGACTCATAGTAGTTCCTCCATCAGGAGCTAATTGAATGTGGTCCTCGAGTCACTTTTCTATAGCTGTTTCTAGTAGGACATGTGACATGGCTAGCAGTCACAGAGCTTGAAAAGAGGGGATCCGCCTCGACTCAGTGGCAAGACTGTCAGTCTAGTGTATGCACACACCCCCACCTCACTGACAGCCTGCAGGGGAATAATATCAAGAGCTGAATGAAAGGTTAGACTTACTACTAAAAAGCTAGTAAGCCCCTCTGGTTATGATTTTTCTTGAATACTAATTTTAAATGTACTTTCAGGAAGAAAGATTCCTAATATTATTTTAGATGTTCATACTGGAGGAAACCACGCTGCAGCTTTTTGGGACGACTCCATAATTGAGGTATGTAGCAAATCCCCCATCAAATAAAATCATAGGTATTATTCCCAGCAAATAAGGATCATCTCCCATCCCATGAATACAAATTGTTTCAGAGATGGCCTTCTCAGTTTCTTAACCTGAGGGCTACCAATAGGCTTAAGGCATGATCACAGGAGAAAGAGAAAAGGAGAATAAGAAATGAAATAAGAAAGGCAAAAGGGATGAGCAAGAATAGTAAGAAAGAAGGCCTTACATACAGTGATGACAGGCACTCATCAGAGGGAGAGGACTTCCATCTGTGACGCTCCATAACATAAGTCACCTCCCTTGTTTGGCCAGAGCAGTGTGTAAGACAGCCTGAACTGTGGTTTATCACTTTAGAACATCTCATGTGTTTTAAATTTTTGCTTCTTTTAGGTTGCCAAACATCTTGCTTTCCTTTACAAAGAACTTGGGCTTGCTGACTCTGGTTCCCTCAACTAAGACCCATTTTAAGACAAGATGGATGCTGAAATATGTCTCATGCGGTGGTATTGAGTGCTCCAAAAATGCAATAAGTTCCAGTCTCATGCTATGTTGGGGTTGGCAGAGCTCAGTATTATGAAGAGTGTGACATTCTGTAGAAATCTCTCACCCATCAAAAGCCTTGTCTGTGCCTAGGCTGGTGCTTTACCCTTTCATCTACTGGTGCCCAGACTTTCCTTCCCTCACATCCCTCTGTTCTTAGCTCCAGCCTCCTTTCTTAGAGTTTGGCAAGCTAACAAAGTCAGTCTAACTGAGAACAGAGGAAAGGTTTTCGGTTTGTTTGGGTTTTTCCTATGCCTTAAACTGATTGACACAAGATAAAATTCTTCACATTGAAATTAATAAAATAAGATTCCCTGATCATCTCATTGATTTTCGAGGTACGTCTAGGTGGTGCAGTAGAGAAAGCATAGAACTTGGGGGTCAGGAAGAAAAGAGCTCAGAGCCTGCCTCAGTATCTCAGTAGCTGCCCTATTTCTTCATCTATATAATGGAGATAATAATAGCACCCACCTCACTGGATCAGATGAGAGAACATCTGTAAAGCTCTTTGCTAACCTTAAAGTGCTAAACAAATGCCATTCACAAGCCCTTTAGTTTCATTGGTATAAGAACTCCTGATGAGGAAACTAGTATAATGCAATTCTGCCAGTTCTAGTTGCTAAGGACCTTAGGGGTTGGGCCTTGCTCTTGGTCATCCAGTGACTGGGCTGGGGTCTTCCTAACTCTAAGGCCATCTCTATCCATGCTTCCTCACTCCTCATAGAATACCATTTCAATAAATAACTTTTCAGGTATGATTTTCTTTTCTATATTTATTGCATTTTAAGAGTTTGGGACAATTCTTTTTTATTTAAGCTGTAGAAATTCTTAAGAATTATAATCAATCAGTGTTCATTATGTTTACTAAAGTCCATCAAGCTGAAGGTGAAGTGACTGCTTAAGTCTGAGGTAAAAATAACCAATGACAGCATCTCAGCAGGAACTGTACAAGATATTTAAGAAGCTGGAATAGCATGCTTTGTTTGAAACAAGACACTTGTCTCTGAAGGCTTCTTGACGGTGCAGGAGTTTGGGCAGTCTGTGCTCCAGGATGAGTCCTTCCCCCTTCTGGGTTCTCACTGCAGCCATGGCCACAGTCTCACCTTGGTTAGTGAACATGGTACTCAGCTTTATGCTTGCAGTTGCTGGGAATCCCATAGAAAGATCCTGCAAATTCACCTCTGTTGTTTCTCCAAAATTCAGCACTATAGTAAAGACTCTGTCTAGACCATCGAGTTCTCTTGTGTACACCAGAACATTAGCATCATGCCAAATGTAGCAAAGCCAGCCCCGGCTAAGAACCAGCTCATTGAGACGCAAGGAACTTAGTTCTTGGTACAGCTTCAGGGGGGAAGTGGCCTGAGTCTTCTGAACCTATTTTTAAAAAAAGTTTGATCAGGTAAATGTAATTAAAAAATTTTTCAATATCTTTAAAATATTTTCTGCACCTAACAGTATATACAAGGAATTTATTTCCCAAATATATTTTGTAGTTACATTTTGAAATAAAATATTATGGTTGTAACACGACAAGTCTCTTAGGAATAGAAATATAGATCCACCTTGCTTTTTCAGCTGTTCCTTTTCACACAGTTGCAAACTGCTATAAGAAGAAGACTTAACTGACATTTAGAAAGAGCTTTCAGGTTTGCGAGCACTTTTGTACATCATTTCATTTGATCCTCACAATAGCCCTATAGAAGGTAACTATGACAGGAGTTATCCCTGCTTTACCAATGCAGAAACTGGGGTGAAGAGAAGTTAAGAGATTTCCCCACTATGAGAATCACAGGGTCCTGACTCTCAAGACTGTTGTCCTTCCTCTACACTGTGCTTGCTGACACTCAGTGATCTGTGACTCACTTTACCTATTATCTCACGAGCCCCACCACAGATCCACTCTGGGAGCTAGGAAGGTTTTATGTGGCCTGCTCGCGGTCACATGGCTAATAAATGTGGGAGGTGAAATTCCAACAAGTCTTCCTGAGATGTATCGTCTCACACACAGCTTCGTTCGCTTAGAGCCTTAGCCCTCCAAATAGATACCGAATTTATTGCCAAAATGACCAGATCTCAGCTTGACCAAGACCCAAAATAAACATCAGAAAACCCTGAGAATATCTAAACTAGTCACTGTGAGTTCATCAACTGTATCATCCTTTTAAAGAGAGACCTTTCCCCTGTGCCCTGAGGACTTGATAGAGAACTCTTCCAGCTAATGGGTTCTGCCAACTCCCTAAAGAAATCATTATCAGTAGACATAGTGAAAATTCCTGATGGAGTAGTAGTTAACTGTATGATTTATGAGCATTGATCTTCAAGTCAAGAAAGACCCAGGTTTCAGAGTATGGCTGTACCACTTACCAGCTGTGGGACCAAGGGCAAGCCCTTTAACCTCTTTGTAAATCAAAATTTTATGCAACTGAAGTGAAGATAATTTTACTGAGGCTTTTAAAGGTTGTGCTTTTGGAGATGTGATGTGGCCTACTGGACATGGTCCTGGATGTGGAGTCAGGATCACTAGCCATAGAGCCCTGAGCAAGCCTCGTGAGCTCTTGTGGCCTCGGACACTTCTCTTTAGACTGGAAAACCTCTGAGGCTGCTTCTGTCTATAAATCTCTTCTCTGCATCATCATTTTCTTATCTCTAAATTGGGAGTAATGCATAACATGTGTAGCATGCTTATATCAGATGAGCAAAGTGATGTGTAAACTGTGCAAATACCAGTTATCTACACCTGGGAAATTTCTTTTTAAGAAATTTTATCTGTATGTAAATTTACCAAACTTTTTATCACTGTGACATTAGAAGATACTAACATCACCCCTAGTAAACTACTTAAAAAGTCTTGACTCCATATTGCCCTGGTCACGCTAAGTGACCGCCATTGTTTCACACAAAATAGCCTTGCTATCAAATCTACATAGTTTTAAATTTCTTCTTTCTACTTGGTTTGGTATGTGATAGTCTAAAATAGAACTTCTACTTTCATATCTCAGCTCAAAGGAATTACCAATATGTGGCATTCCAGTGACTGGTGAAACTTACTCATGACATTTCAATATGTTAACTCCCAAGGAAGAAAAATGGTGACCTCAGAATGTAAGCTTCTTGAGGTCAGGAACTTTTTATTTTTTTGTCTTTGTATCCCCAGTGTTTTAGCACTATGTCTTGGAACACAGGTGCAACACAATTAAATAGATGCTTAATACAAGAGAAAGTTTACTACAGAGAATGACTTTAAAGCAGTGGTGCTCAACCTTCTTACTGCCACAACCCTTTAATACAGTTCCTCATGTTGTGGTGACCCCCAACCATAAAATTATTTTCATTGCTACTTCCTAACTGTAATTTTGCTACTGTTATGAATCGTAATGTAAATATCTGATATGCAGGATATATTTAAATTGAACATAACGCACAGGTTGAGAACCGCTGCTTTAACGAGTATGTAATTACATTGTGTTTATACACAGTAGTGGGGTGAGTATGGAAAGTTACCACCCAATTAACAAAAAAGTTAAAGTTGGACCAGAAGTGAGCAAGAAGAATCACATGTATGTTCACAACTAAAGAAGCATTTTTGATTTTAAGAATCCATCCAATTATTTTGCAGATTTAGTACTTACTTCAACATTCAGAACTTGGTAATCTGTATTAGTGGGCAGCCAGGTTTGGTTCCCTTCACTAAAACCAGCATTGGAGCTGTTGTCCCACTGCATTGGTGACTTTGAAAGCAGGGTCTAGAAAACAAACAAATCAGTATGTAATCACATTGTAAAAATTCTCATAAACGTTTCTTAATTATAATTTACAGTAACTAGCACCTACTAGGATCTCAGTATTTGTTAGACTACTCAGTCTATTCATCATTGCCAGTGTAATAGTTCAGAAATACGTAGCTACTACAAGTGAATTAATTTACTTTCAAGAAATTACTTGAAATATGTAACATTTCAAGATATGTTTTAACCTGCAATCTCTTGTAGCAGCATTGATCCAACCGGTTTATTGCATAAATTTAATTTCTAGGCTTTGTTGAGTTTAATATTATAGGCCCTAAATAACAGAAAATCCACCTTAGTTCAGTATTAGGAAATTGGTCTGGAATCATCTATTTCACCTACTCTCAGCCTTGAGGATTTAGGTTCAATATGTGTCCATCCATATAACTGAGGAGGTGACCTCATTTTGTACCAAGTACCACATTTGGTCATGCAGAAGAATAAAAGAATAATTTATGCCATCTGCTTTGGAAATGAAATGTGGCAGAACAGAGATTGGAAAATCAAATGTTTTCAATTGGCTCCTTTTCAAAAAGGAGAGTAAGCCCTTAGGCATTCTAATGCTATCGCCTTAAATTTATATAGCACTTACCAAAGCACTTTGATCCTCACAAAAATTCTGTGAGCTAAAGAGAGCAGAAATTACCCCCATTTTAGATAAAGAGGGGAAAAAGTTTCCCCAGAAGCTAAATGAGTCACCCAAGTACATGGGCCTGGCAAGGGGCAGGGCCAGGGCTGGAGGCCAAGGAAGGCTGAAGGCCTAATCCAGTTTACATTCCAATAGACCTTGCTGACCCCCATAAAAATTATGACACTGAGTTGGTATTCACTAAACTAATAAAACAATGTTTCTCTGGTTTAATAAACATAGGCTTACTCCTGAAATATTTAAGCTGCATTATTATACTTACAGCATCATAATTTTCATTTATGTTTGCTGCTAAAATATCTTCCATTCCTATTTCTTCACCATAGTAAGTTACAGGTGTCCCAGGGAGTGTTAAGATGAGCATATTCATGACTTTGACATAGTCTTTTCCAAAACGAGAAGTAAACCGAGTAATGTCAGGTCCTCCGATCTAAAAATTAAGTATTTATAAAAATGCAGTCCAAAGGACATTCTAGAATCTTGTACCTGTCCCTATTCTGAATCAAATGCAGTAACATAAATTAGCTTTATAAAAGAATTTCAGCATTTTAGAAGGATTGCATATACAATATATACATTTTTATACATATGTGTAGATATAAATGTATATAACAACATTTAGGTAATACTGGGAGAATGTAATGTAACTCTTCTGTACTCTAAAGGACAGATTGGAAGGTGGAAAAGAGAAAAATACTTCAGATATGAAGCTCCCTATTTCTGTTATTATTAACACTGCTACTATTAACATGAAATTACCTTTATACTTACATTTTAATAGGCTATTATAATATTTATTTCCAAAATTCATAATTTCTCAGAAAATGAGATAGTTTTCTTTCTACATCCTTTTCATTATTTTGAGGAATTACGCAGGCTACTGAATGCCTGTCCAAGCCTTCTAGGGAAATCTCTGTTTCTGAACTCAGAAATGTTTTCACCTTCTGTCACTTCACCAAGCAGCAGTAACTAACAAGTGTTCCTGCCCATTATAGATTTCATTCAAATGATATGGGCATAATGACAGCCCTGGATTTGTTTTTTTTGGGGGGGGGGACGGGTGCCAATGTTTGGCATGCTAACCAGGCTGTCTGATGAAGCAACTCGTTATGTGTGGCAGTTGTCATTAACACATGTTTAAAACTAACACAAGCTAAGAGATCACTCCCCTTCTGGCTAAGCAGTAGTAAGTCACCACCCTCTGAACAGGGCAAAGAGAATAAGTCCTGTGGCCAGGAGCAGTGTGAAATGCTTAGAGAATTCAAAAGTAGGCAAAGACTGGGGAAAGATGGAGCTACCTGGTGCTGGGCCCTGAAGGTTGGCTAAGATTCAGATGTTCTCTTTCCAATGACATGGCCATGCCACAAACAGCTACTATAAAACCCACAGGAATCAAAAATAAAAATAATGTAGCTGATACAACAGTCCTTCTGAGAGGCCAGGGAGCTTCTTTGATTAAATTCCCAAAACATCTTCCCTAGAATGTTTCTTTACACTCCTTCCTGTTGTTAACCATCCTTTAGCTCCCCAGGAAATCTGAATTACCCTCTTACTTTTGGGGCTAGAGGTCAGCAAACCCACCTTCCAGCATTTCAACTCTTCACATAGCCAGCATTTTAAAAGTACATTAGGAAACTAGTGGAAACAGTAAAAATGAAACTAAGGTACAGAAGCTTAAGATGATCAAATGTATAAAGTCGGATCTTCAGATAACCCTGCGATCAAGATGACACCTTGGCTGAGGAGATAAGATCAAGTTGTCATGCAGTAAACCTCTTCTTTGAAATTAACTTTACAACAAACCAACAACAAATAGACATAAAGAATTAAATCATATATAAAACCCAAGTGGAGCCCAACAAACTGATAACAAAGTATGTTTTGTGTCTCCAAGTCTGAAGTTTCATTCCTTTTAGCTAAAACAATATATTGAAAGGACAAGAACGGAGCAAACTACGAAACATCAGCAGATGAGTTTAACAGGGAATAACTGCTAAAGTCCAGAGGAAGGAGGGATTTGCTTTAGGCACGCAAGGTCTTTGCAGGGGGAGTAGAATTTGTCCTTGATCATTTTTTTTTTTAAAGGAGACAATAAGTAGAGAAGGGAGATGCTTTCTCCAGTCACTGTAACTTCCACTGCTCTCCTTTATACTCTATAATATTCAGTCTAGATTAGTTTCTGTCTAGGTGTATTTTCTCCTCTTTGAGATCATAAACTTTGGGGCAAATAGAGAGGGATTTCAGATTCTGTGCTGCTTTTATAGCTATCTTTGTAGGTTAGATATTTAATAAATATGTATTAACTCTTAAAATTATATTTTCTGTGCCCCATTAAACTGTGAACTCCTTCAGAGCATGGACTTTTTCACCTTTCTTTGTATCCCCAATGCTTAGCACAGTGCTGGCATGTAGTCAGCTCTTAACAAATGCTTCTTTACAGAACAGAGTCCTTTTTGGACTTCAGGAGAATGTATTATATATAAATCCACATTTGGTTTTAGGAACAAATCTCTTATCAGGGCCACATTTCAGAACACAGAAATATGGATACGGTATTACCTCAGTTTATTAGTAACCTGGTTTACATATGCTTTGCTGTACAAGGAATAATTTTTTGCAAAATTTATCTTGCAAGATGAACAAAAATCCATAGTATGAACATCATGATTGGACTTGAAAGGCTTAGGAAGGGATGACACTCAAGTAGGGCAATGAGGAGGAGGTTGAGAAGTCAAAGGAATCTCTCACATTGTGAGATTTATCAGATGTGGGGAAAAGTGCAAAATTTTGTTGAAAGATATCACCCAAATAAGGCTGTAGCAACGAGGCCCACAAATATTTTTAACAATAATGCAACGTCACATTTCCATAAGATTCTGAAAAAAGTCAAAAACAAGTGTTAGATTCTTAGAAGCGAACGTAAAGAAAAAAAAAATCAGAGTCAAAACATGAAAAGTGACTCTAAAAAATGAAAAATAAGTGAAGGCAGTAGTGTTAGTCTTACTTTTAGTGAAAGTAGCATAAGAGAGAATACTCCCAACATTGAAATCCCCAATGTTCTCATGGAAGGAGATTCTTCTACCAAGCAATAACCCTTCCTCCTCCTCCTCCCTCTCATCTCCCTCTCATCTCCCTCACACTAGCCATGACTCTTCTCAAAGGTAAAGTACAGGTTAATTTGTTTTATTTTCAGTTTATATTGTATACTAATCATTGCTATTGTATTTCAGGTGCATTAGGGACAAAAACTTACTTAAAATTAATATATTTTTAGGGATGTGGCACCAATCATCTGTCTTTATATTATTTCTTATAGGAAAATTCACTTTGCAATACCAACAAATTGCATGATGAACAGAATCTTCAAATGAATTAAATTCATAAACCAAGGTTCTACTCTATTTCCTAGGATTGAGTTGATTGCTTACCATCCAATTGGGCCACTTCCCTTCTGGCATGTTATTCATCCATGATGCTACAACATCAAATACCTCCGTTCCAGAGAGATTAGTCATTTCTGTGAGGTAAAAATTGAAGGGAAAATCTGCTTCTTGGACAAAAGATTTTCCATAGTACATCATGATGTCTTCAATGTCTTCCTGGTTATTTGCTTCAGTTCCCATAAATCTGCAAAATGATTTTTTTAAAAATGTTTTGATTTCCCCCAATATTGACACAGTGTTCATTTTAATTGAATATAAAGCCTTGAATGGACTCAAGCTATATTTATACATAGTGCACAAAGTCATATGGATTTCATACAGAGATTTTCTAGAAGCTTCATGAAAACCAGTGAATGACCAAAAAAATTATGCGATGTCACATTTTACAGCAACTTAGAAATCATTTCAAATAGACTTTCCAAAAGATCAAACTCAAGTGCTAGATTAAACAACCTAAAAATGGGAAAGGAGGGGGAGAATGTTGTTTGAGCCAGTCAACCCTCCCCTCTATTAAAATGAGACTAAAAACAAAATCATACAGCTGCTTTGCAAGCTTCAAAGAAGTTGCTATATGTGTGCTATGTTGGTGATGATGATGAATATTTTGGGGGATGCAATACTGCTATATACATATACATATACATATACATATATATATATATATATATATATGCTACCAGCCTTCATCATTTCAGTCTCTCCAGAGTACCTTCATTACATAAGTACTTTCTTCCTCAATATGTACTTCTAATCTGTTTTTTCAACACTCTGTATATGTTCCAATATCCTCCATAAATACATCCCCTCAATAATGAGACTATAAGCTTCCAGAGGGTAAGCATGTGTCTTGTTTCATTTGTAGTCCTGTAGAAACTAATTGGGGACTTTACAAAAAGTTTGTATTTAATAAATGTTTGTGTGTGTATTTTTACTTTGTATAGATAACGCATTCTGATTCAAAAAAGACCATGTAACACAATTGGTGATATAAAAAAATATCTTTGTCTGCAACATACCAAGTTGACATTAAATGGGTCATTTTAGAATTTTGTTTTCTGTAACAGATCTTCCCACTTCAGCCCCCTACTCAAAACTCTTCAGTGGTTCCCTGTTGCTTCTAGAATAAGACAGAAAAGTCCTTAGAGTAGCTTTCAAAGTTCTCCATATTCTGGTCCTTTTAGTCTTGTTTCCTATTACTCTAATTCATAATCATTTCCATTCCATTCAGATTGGCCTGTCAACTCTTTCCTGTACATGACACTCCATCTTCCAACTATGTGCCTCTGTATTCCAGAATGCATATGTTCATCCCCTCTGCTTCTTGGAAGTTCTGTCTTCCTTCAAAGCACAGTTGGGATGAAACCTCTGACACAAGGCCTTTACCCTTTCTCCCTCTTGAAATTACTCTCTAACCTTATACTTTGAATTCACTTACCCAGGTATACATCATATCTTCTGAGTTGAATGTAAGCACCTTGAGAGCAGGGACTATTTCATTTCTATCTTTGTATCCCCAGCCTAACAAACAGGAGATACTTAATAAATGTTTTTTTAATGGAATATAACTTTTGCTTCCAAATGCTACTTGATGTTTGGGATAAATTACAAAAAACAAAAAACAAAAAAACCCAAACAAACAAAAAACAACCAGAAATGGCAACAAAGGTATCCTTTTACCTGTATCTACCAGCCTCCCTGCTGTACTGATCCATGGTCTGCCTAAAGCCACGGAGTATGTCATGCATCCCAACTTGAGTGGTGGTATAATCGTGATACAGCTCAGAATAGTTGGTAACCGTGTCCTTTGAAAACAGTACAATCATTACCGCCAAATGCCCACCACTTACTGCACAAGAACACAGACTGTTCCTAAGCATTGTCCTGAAAAGGGTCTTAATTATACATAGAAGCTTAGAAAAGTGACCTAATAGTGGAAGACATTTAACTGTTTCATTATTAAATTAATAACAGCCAATTAACTAAGCCTACAATCTTCTCTCTGGAGAACTTGCAGAGAGAAACAAGAAAAATGTATTTTTCTTCCTTATTAGTATTTCTTTGAGGTCATGTGAGGAGGACCTCAAATGGAGCCACACAGAAAACTCAGTAAACCCACTCTTTGGTAACAACCTATCACTATACTATAGGCACTGTCTATTAGCCCAACCTACGATATTCACTGAACCCCCAATGCCAGGATGGCCTGATAAACATCTGAAATAATTCATAAGAACTTGACCCATACTCATGTAGCCTCCAGGGTCACTATTGACAGTGGTTCAAGCAAGTGGGCAGGAGTGAGGCTCCCCACTGTCTTGAAATGGCATAGAAGGCCAGAACTACCTCACAGCATGGCAGCCATCATACGGGGTTTCTAGAATGCTACAAAGCATACAAAGTTCCTGGAAGTCCTATGGGGTTTTTAGAAAGCTACAAAGTTACTATCAATCATATGGGATTTCTAGAATGCTACAAAGTATGCAAAGTTATTATAAACAGTAACAGAATTCAATAGAAGGAACACAGAATATGAAATCAGAGGTCCTAAATTTGAATTTGTTTCTACCACTGACAACTACCTATATGACCTCTCTAGACCTCAATATCCTTATCTGAAAAAAGGGGTTGGACTAGACGGTCTCTTCCAACTCCCTGTAATCCTATATTCTCTCATTTTCAATCATTCATTGAGATAACCACCACTGTGGTGGAACCATTTTGGAAGAAGTAGTAAGTCAGTGATATTTCCACATTTGAAAAAGCTGTGATTTCACTGGATATTCTTTCACCTCTGCAAATCACAGACCTTAACAGACCATCCTTGTGATTTGTGGTAGCAAAAATAAAAAAACAAAACAAAACGACTGGTCGCCAACCTTTTGGTAATGAATTGTCTACACTTAGGTTAGTCCTTAGAAAAAAAGACATACAGCCTGTTGTTGGTCTTGGCCCCTAAACAATTCTAGCTTGATAGAAACTGTCAATGTTTGCTCTTTGCTGGCATTGTATTTAGGAATCCAGGTTCACTTCCAAACAAGGAGCTGTCAGAATATAACTTTAATGGAGACAGATCTTAAAATTAACATTTAACATTTATAAAATTATAAGACTTAATAAGTGCTTTAGTTGACTTAGCTTACTTGAGCCTTATAGTTCTTTTTAAGGTGGGTAATCTGAGACTCAGAGCAATAATAGGTATTGCCCAAAGTCAGGCACTATTAGTGATGAGAGGAGACCTCGATAACAAGTCTTCTGATTGCTCATGCAGTGCTGCAACCACACCTCCCATGCTTTCTCTCATGTATATGTGAGTCTCTTGTGGATTCTGATACGACAAGGCAGAACTAGATGTAATGGATGCCCCAAACCAAAGAAAAAGCACTTCCATAGCAAGCATATTTCAAAAGAGATGGAAAATGAAAAGTCTGAGACAATTTACCGGGTTTTGAGTCTTATTCACTTGAGGTTCATCTCTCAGATGTGTTGCTTCTAGAAGAAATTTAACGGCATCAAAACTAAATCCATCAACACCCTTTCCAAGCCAAAACTGCATAATTTCCTAAACACGGAAGACACAAATGGATGGTGAACTGAATTATCATAGAACGTTAATTTGTTATAATGCTAGCTGGTTTTATCGACACACAGACCCCAATTTTCAATCAAGATTCTCTCTCTCTCTCTCTCTCTCTCTCTCTCTCTCTCTCTCTCTCTCTCTCACACACACACACACACACACACACACACCAGAATTCCTGAGTGCATTTTTTAAAACTGGGATGCATAAGAGTGAATATACAGAAATCTTTCCACTCTAATTTTTAATTTTTTTTGTTTTTTTACTATTGGTGGGACCATGATTAAGTTACTTAATCTTTCACTGTCTTGGGTTACTTTCTAAAACTCTTACAGATCAGTGACTGATGAGCACTGATAGAAGTAGCGGATGTTTCCCATAACTAGGAAATCACAGGTGTGAGGAAAAATACATAAAATTAATGTAATTGTCAATGGTACTATGAAAGTCTGAATTCCAAATAATATCACCTCTGGCCAACTCATCTTACTAACAGAGAAGCTAGGTCGATGTTGTTGTTGTTGTTGTTGTTGTTGTTGTTGTTGTTATTACAACATTTTCCTCCAGTTTACTTGAAACCCAAAATTTTTTAATGTGCTCAAGTGTGGGTGACAGGTCTCTAAAACCAGTATTTAACCTTTCCCCTCTTTCTTTTTTTTTTAAATTTTATTTTAGACTCAGAACACAATTACACAATAGAAAAAAGAACAGAGAAAAGAAACAAAATACCAAGAAAGAAAAAAGGCATGTCATGTGCATAGCAGAACATAAAAGAGGATTCAAAATATGTAACAATAAATTTTCATTTCAAGAAGGCCTGTATGATAAATAATTCACGTTGTGTTGGGAACTGCCCATCTTTTCTTTGCTTCCCTTAAGTTTTCTTTTGTTCTCTGCCGTGCACTCTTTTACTTTGCTCTTTTTTGTCCCTCCCTCCACCCTTTTCCACTCTCAATGATTTTAAAAATCAGGCTTGATCTTCCTTGTCCCTCTGTCAAACCAAGTTTGTCAGAAACAATGTATATAGATTACATTCTCATAATGACTTGCAACTTTAGGAGACTTCCATTATATGACCTGTAGATGAAAATTCTCCAGTTACACGCCAAGACAAGAAGAACAATAGCTGAAAGGCAGTGCTATTATTACCTAATAAGCATATCATTTTCTTAAAATAATGAACTTTCAAGTAACTATATATGTGAAAGTGAACAGAGAAGGCTGGATAACCCAAAAGTCATTCCTATTTGAACTTGCAATGTTCTTTTGTATTTTTGATACTCTGCATCAAAATCTTTGTAATTACATTTGAGTATAAGTATTAATGAATATATATTCCTGATCTTCAGAGAATTCACTCCAAATCAAACAATGAAACCACAATGTGAAGATGTGACTTAGGTGAACCAGGAAAGCTGCATACTTTTACCCTACCAGGTCCCCCTGATCAAACAAATGCTACTTTCAGTCTATTCCAAATTAGAAACAAACATCTAGTTTCCCAGTTGTTATCCTTTCAAGCAAATTCCCACGGTGGAAGTGGACGTTAGAGTTTCAAGAGGTTTCCTGCTGAGATGAGTGTAAATAATCATCATCATAACTGAAATGTATATGTTTAACTGTTTATAAACCCTTGCATACATCATCTCATTTTGTTTTCTGAACAGTACTGTGAGGTAGGTAGCACAAGGATTACAGAATGACATAATAATTTAGTATTGGAAGGAACGTCAACAGCAATTAAGCCTAACATAACATAACATAAAAACAAATCACTTCACCACACCCCATAAATAGTCATCCATCCTCTTTTTGAAAACTTCTGATGATAGGGAACCACTCTCAAAGCAGTCCATTCACCTGTGGAACCAATCCCAGTTCTGAATGGAGGAATAAGGCAGGAAATTCAAATGGAAGCAGCATAAAAGGGCTTGCATTTGTCTGATGCTCTGCAGTCGTTAGAAGAGGATACCCATTTATTCAGGAAAGAATAAATGTAAAGTAAAGGTAATGAAAACCTTCCTGACTTTCCAATGAGAATAGTTTATTCCTAGGCAAAGTATTTTTCTAATATTTCTAATTGTTTTCTTCCTTGACAACCTCAACTTCTACCCATTGCTCCTGGTTCTTCTCTATTGGATCAAGCAGAGATAATTCTAGTTTCTTTTCCATATGATAGCCTTTCAAATACTTGGTGACAGCTATTATGTGCCTCTTGAATCTTCTCTTCTCTAAATTAATCATTCTCAGTTCCACCAACTGATTCTGATGGCCATGGACTCACAGTCCTTTACCATTAAGTCAAGCCATTCAACCAGCTTATTTCAATGGCTTGAAATTATTATCATTCAGTCTTCATCTCTCCATCATCCCATGCCAATTTAATCAGACTTTTATCAGATTTTTTTGCTGATATTTAAGTAAAACTATGTCTACCACATTCCCTTGATCTATCAGATGAAAAGGAAAGAAGTTTGGTCTGGCATGGCCTGTTCTGGCTCTTTGGGGTCATCTTTTCCTCTTCCAGATTTTCACTAATCATCTCTCTATCCATTCAAAGAAAACTTCTTCCATTTCAAAGCTGAATAAGATAAAGGTAAGTAGTAAGAGCCAGATATCAACCTAGCAAGTGATTTATTTAGCAGACAACATGATAGATGCTGTCAATGATCTTGAAGAGTTGGACAGGTTTACCAAGTATAATGTGCCAGTAGGTCATGTAAGGTTGGTGTATTTTCATCTCTAAAGAGTTATCCTTTTAAGTCAGTTTGTTCAGATAGGTATTATGCCAAAAGAAAACAATCAAAGCAGAAAGTCGAGGCTTTTCTTACATTTCATTTTATTTTGCTGATGGTAACTTTTTTTTTCAGGTAGAATAAAAGGATTTTGAAGGAATGTTTAGTTATTTTAAGGGCAGCTAAGTATCACAGTGAATATAGCCCTGAACCTGGAGTCAAGAAGACCTCAGTTATATAACCCTGATATATAGAGATAAATAGAAAGACAGACAGATAGATAGACAGATAGATAGATAACCCTGGACAAGTCACAATATCTGTTTCCTTCAATTTCCCTATCTGTAAAATGGAGATTAATAATAGTGCCTACCTCTTAGGGTTGTTGCAAGGCATAGTGCCTGGCATGTAACAGGTACTTAATAAATTCTTATTAATTAATTTTTTTAATTAAAAGAAGGGTGCTAGAATCTGCTCAAACCAACTTGGTAGAACTGACACTTGAGTTTTTGGTATGACAATCTGTATCACAGAAACTAAAAAATGCTAGAACTCAGGATTTGAATTGTTCTTTTACTGATTATCTAGACAAAGTGATGGAGGAAAAGTTAATAATTAAGATTAAATTTAAATGTGTCCCAGTAGGCAGTAGAGATTCTAATAGAATTTAAAATAGGAAAAAAATCTGGAGCAGTCAGAGAAATCTTCATGGAGAGGTGAACCTAGAAAGATAAAATGCATAAGTGAGGAGAAATGTTGGAAATTCCTAGGAAAGATGACATGGGGTCAAAGTCTGAAGCCAAGAAGAGGCATGGCACATGCAGGAGACGCTCATCCATGGGCACTGGTACAGGGAACCTTCAAGTTCACCCCAGAGCAGGGGTTCTTGACCATGTTCTGACTTTTTTTTGTCCATTCTCTGCATAATGTTTTCAAATGAAATAGACTGGATTACAAAGTAAGCCAATTCTATTATATTTACAGTTATCAAAACATTGTCTAAATTAACCCCAAATTAAGAACTGCCCTTGAGCATCTGCTGTTTGTTCTACCTACGACCCAAGCCAGCAGAGTTCCTCTGGAACAATTTTGGATTATACACTCGTCCCCTCAAGGAGGGAGGCAGAACTTTGGATAGTCCAACGTGGGAGTTGTTTAAATTATGCTCAAATTTAATTTGGGAATGTATTTTTGTACCACATATGACTAAGAGAGGATCACTTCAGACAAATTAATGGAAACAGGGGGGTGAGGGCCAATAGCAGGAAACTAACAGAACTATTCTAGCCTCTTACTTCTGTCTCTCTGTCTCTGTCTCTGTCTCTCTGTCTCTCTCTGTCTCTGTCTGTCTGTCTGTCTGTCTCGGTGTATAGTCCACCTAACAGCAAATACAGCAGCCCTGGAGACAATAGCTGTTTACATGTCCTAACCCCTCTTGGGCATTAGTACTGGTTATCAGACACTGAAAAATAAAAATAATGGCCCAAATCAAGGCTGGTGGTGTTGGAGAGTGTTTTAATAGAGTCTGTTTATTCTTTAATCAGACTCTGAGATTGACCATGTTGAACAGTATAATAACATGAAGAAAAGCCTAAGAGTTTATTTCTGAAACCTATTTTGAAATACCCAAATAGTTAAACAGTCCGCAGTTCAATCCTGAGAAATCTTTGCTATGTATGTTGTTTACATAAGGACAGGGACTGGACTCTTGAATTTTTTTGGATACAGGGAACTCCCAGATGAGGAATCACACTTTACCCTTACAGGTCAGTACCTTCTCTGAAACTTTTAGTCTTAGAGAGTCACCCAGGACATCTAGAGATTAAAGGACCTGCCAGGGTCACAGAGATAATATGGGTCAGAGGAAGAAGGTGAAACCAGGTCTTCCTGACTCAAGGCCAGCTCTCTCCCCACTATGCTACACTGTCTCTGTGTGACATGCTAGACACAATTCCCCTTATTGGATGAAAAAAGAGAATTTATTGGCAATTGTTATTAACTTTACTTCATTCAGGCTTTCCTGGAGTGTTTCCCACTGCAGCTAACACAGGGCCCTGTATTGAGCTCAGAGGAGAAGGCAAAGTGGCGCCCTTATTGTAGGAGGATAATAACACTAGCAACAAGAACAAGAGATAGTGTTTATATAGTGCGTTAAGGTTTGCAAAATGCTTTACATATGTTATATCATTTTGTAGCATGTTGCCTATTCCAGTTTAATTCCCTGCCTACAAACATCCTTGATGGTTTGGTTAAAAAAACAAACAAACAGTGGTTTATTGGAAATGACTTTTTTGACTTACTATGGAGAAGGGGATGGAGGGGCACAGGGGGGACTCTGAGTCAAAATAGTGTAGTAAAGTAGGGCTTACCTGACTTCTCCCCAATTCCCCTCCAAACAACTTTAAAATAACACCTCAAAATGAATCCTGGAGCAGCAGAACCAACAAAAAGATGAGTGAACAATTTTCTAGCCTAAGACAATTTAGAAGGTTGGCAGGAAAGTTCTACCACCCTAGGGTAAGAGTGGAGTACAGTCCAGTGCAGGCTATGTCCCAAAAGCCAGCGGCAGGCCTTGGAGGGGGCTACTGAATTGGCACCTGCAGCCCATAGATGGTAAGGGGGACAAATGGTTAAAAGGAGATTACGAAGAACCCTTTGCTGACACAGGGTTCAGGACTTTGTTGCATTGCCCATATATAGCTCCAGGTCACAGTCCCAGAGCAAGGAGGAGTCCTAGCACGTTAGAGCCTATGACTGCAGGGAAGTTCAACCACTCCTCACAGTTCTAGGATGTAAAAGAGTTCTTGGCGTCACTCATAGACCAGAGCATAGTCCAGGAAAGCAGTGACCACACCTCTCCTTAGATCACACTGCCCTGGAAGAACTGAAAACTTACAGACCACCACCACCATCCCAAACTAGCTCTGAAAACAGCAGTATGAAGAGCCTGAACCTTAGGACAGTCCCCTCTCCACCCCAAGAGCAGAACCTAACTTTAACATAGAGTTAATAACATAAAGAAATAAGCTGGAAAATGATCAAACAACAAAAAAGGATTTTGACCATAGAAAGTTACTATGGTGACAGGGAAGATCAAAACACAAACTCAGAAGAAAACAACAAAGTCAAAACACCTATATCCAAAGCCTCAAAGAAAAATATGAATTGGTCTCAAAACCAAAAAAGAATTCCTAGAAAAGCTCAAAAAGGACTTTAAAAATTAAATAAGACAGAAAGAGGAAAAATTGGGAAAAGAAATGAGAGTGTTTCCAGAAAATCATGAGTCAAAAAAAAAAGTCAACAGCTTGGTAAAGGAGGCACACAAAAAATACTAAAGGAAAAACACCTTTAAAAAATAGGCCAAATGGCAAAAGAGGCACAAAAATTTCCTGAAGAAAAGAACTCCTTAAAAAGCAGAATTGACCACATGGAAAAAGATGTATAAAAATTCACTGAAGAAAAAAAAACTCCTTAAAATGAATTGGAAAAGAAGGTATAAAAGTCCACTGAAGAAAAATAATTCCTTAGAAATTAGAATTGGGCAAGTGGAAACTAATGATTCCATGAGGTGTCAAGAAACAATAAAACAAAATCAAAAGAATGAAAAAATAGAAGACAACATGAAATATGTCATTGGAAAAACAACTGACCTAGAAAACAGACCAAGAAGAGATAATTCAGAATTATTAGACTACCTGAAAGCCATGATCAAAAATAGAGCCTTAACATCATATTTTAAGAAATTATCAAGAAAAACTGCCCTGATATCCTAGAACTGGAGGTTAAAATAGAAACTGAAAGAGTTTATCTTCTCGTAAAAAAGATTCCAAAATGAAAACCTCCAGGAATATTAAAACCAAATTCCAGAGCTCCTACGTCATGGAGAAAATATTTCAAGAAGACAGAAACAAACAATCCATATATATCCTGGAGTCACAGACCAGAGCTGAAGAGAAAATATGACTTTCAAATACAAGACCCAAAAGAAGCATCAAAAAGTAAACAAGAAAGTGAAATCACAAGGAATTTAACAAGATTTAACTGCTTACATTCCTACATGGGAAGATGACACTTACAAATCTTAAGAACTTTGTCATTAAGGCAGTTAGAGGGAGTATACGTAGAGAGAGGGCATGGATGTAAGTTGACTATGATGGGATGGGATCTAAAAAAATAAAATTAAGTAGTGAGAAAGAGGGATGTGACTACAACAGAATATCTTTAAAAATTAAGGGATGAAAAAGAGGGATGTGCTGGGAGAAGAGAGAAGGGAGAGGGAGAATGGAGTAAATTATCTCACATAAAAGAGGCACAAAAGAGCTTTTATAGTGGAGGGGAACATGGGAAGGGAGTGGCAGACAATGTTTGGATTTTACTTGTTGGAATTGGCTCAAAGAGGAAATACCATATAGTATATACTCTGTCAGGTATAGAAATCTATCTTACCCTAACAGGAAGTAGTAAGGGAAGGAGATAAGAGAAGGGGGTAGGAGGGAGGCTGATAGAAGAGAGGAGGGATTGAGAGAGAAGGGGTGGGTGAACAGAAAGACAGAAAAGGATAAACAGAGGGAAAATAGGATGGAAGGAAATACATAATAATCATAACTGTGAAAAAAAGTTTGTAGCAAGTTTCTCTGACAAAGGTTTAATTTATCAAATATATAGAAAACTGAGTTAAATTTATAAGAATATGAGTCATTTCCTCATTGATAAATAGTCAAAGGATATGTACAGGCAGTTTTCAGACAAAAAAAATTATAGTTACATGAAAAAAATGCTCTAAATCACTATTGATTAGAGAAATGCAAAATAAAACAACTCATACCTCTCAAATTGGCTAATACGATTTTTAAAAAAGGAAAATTACAAATTTTGGAGGAGATAAAAGAAAATTAAGACACTAATACATTGTTAGTAGAATTGTGAACTGACCCAACCATTCAGGAGAGCAACTAGGAACTGTGCCCAAAGGGCTATAAAACCATGCATACCCTTTCACTCAGCAATACCACTGCTAGATCTGCATCCCAAAGAGTTAAAAAAAAAAAAAAAAAAAAAGGAAAGGAAAAAGACCTATCTGTACAAAAATATTTATAGCATCTCTTTTTTGTGGTGACAAAGAATTGGAAATTGAGGGAATGTCCATCAACTGGGGAATGGCTAAACAAGTTGTGATAATGTGATTATGATGGAATACTATGCTGTTAAGAAATGATGAGCATGACGGTTTTAGAAAAACCTGTGAAGGCTTATATGAGCTGATGCAAAGTGAAGTGAGCAGAACCAGGAGAATGTGGTATGCAGTTAACAGCACTACTGTATGATGATTAACTGTGAATGGCTTCACTATTCTCAGCAAAACAATGATCCAAGACAATCTCAAAGGAGTCATGAGGAAAAAATGCTATCCACTTCCAGAGATACAGACATACTAACTGATAAATAGTGACCTAGAGAGATTAACAGACAAGAGACTTGAATTTGGGATCATCTGTTCTCCAGGAAGAGCAAGCAATTATACACTCTGGGTGACAAAAGACTGTCCTTTTTCCTCATTTGAGATACAGTTATCCCTTCTATATTGAGACTTTCCCCAGTGTGGTTTGCATATATGGCAAGTCGGAATAAGAAACTAAATGGGAATTTGGGGGGAGTTTAGCAGAGGCCATAGATAACACATGAAGATCAACAGATGACACAGAACAAGTTTAGAAACTCAAAAATGCATAAAATACAGGTATAGTACTGTATGATATCAACATGTTATCTTTTAATACCATATATTTTTTAAATTTCTTTTTTAAAGTTAAAATAAGTAAAAAAAAAAAA
Source organism: Pseudochirops corinnae (assembly GCA_028646515.1). Lineage (NCBI taxonomy): Eukaryota > Metazoa > Chordata > Mammalia > Diprotodontia > Pseudocheiridae > Pseudochirops > Pseudochirops corinnae. Next base: position 70,980,157 of record CM053585.1, on the reverse strand, counting down.
AGTTACAGATTGCGAAAAGAATGCACAAGTCAGACACACAAAGGCTAGAAATGTAGAGATATTGCACTGACCAAATACATATAGCCTATGACCAAATATTTAACCCAAATTTTGCAAGAAGGTATTGTAAACACCCCTTAAAAGAAGAAAATTCAGGCTTTCTTCTCTGATTTGAAGGGAGGACCAAAAACTTTCACTTGCATTTTCCAGACTGTGGATGCGCCACACTCCTGACCCCACAATGTGGAAAGGTTAACTATACTAGTGTTTCATTAGAAACTACTGTCTTACATTATACACATAGCAGCACTGTTTAGGAGAGCCAAAGTCATGATGGACAGCTGAGAACGAGGCAAGAACTATGAGGCAAGATGCTGGAGAGGGAAAGATCAGTGGCTTAGGTGGAGATAGATCTCCATAAAAATTTTCAAAGGAATGGAGAAATAAGACCTTCTCCCTTGCATTTTTAAGGAAGTGCAAAGGGGGGTCCAGCAGAGCCTAGGAGGTTTTAATAAGCAAAAAAAGAGGAGGTATGTCATTATAGTGAATGTGAGAGAGGCAGAATTCAGCTAAAGGAAAGCTAGAGCAGAAACTGCAACCAGGCTGATCTAGATAAGAGTTTTGGATAAAGAGTCAACACGTTCTGAGTTCAAATCCAGTATCAGACACTGTAGCTGTGGGACCCTGGGCAAACACAGTAATCTCTCTGGGCCTCAGTTTATTCATATGCAAAATGAGGGGTTTGAACTCTTTGGTCTCTAAGATCCCTTCTGGCTCTGAATCTGTGATTCTATGAAACAGAGTACGCAGTTCCATATACAGGACTAAGGACAAGTAAGAACTTTTGAAGGGATGGATGAACTACAGGTTGTAGGTAGAAGGAGGTAAGCTATGGGGAAGAAAGTTTGAGAAACTTTTTTATTCTTAAAATGATTTGGCTGGAAAACTACTTAGTAACTTAGACTAAAATTAAGGGATGAGAGGAATATTACAACTTGTGAACGCTCCATCCAGTACTTTCATTCTTTGATAAAAACAAAGTGTGATTACAGAAAATGACTCGGTTTGCTCTGACAAAATGAGAGGAGACTGGAGGAACAGGAGAGCCATACTCAGTGATAGGGACTCAAGACATAGGCCAAAGACAGAGAAATGACCTCCCCCTGGTGGATACTTTGGGTGATGACAGCAAAAGTGACCCAACACCTAAAGGACCAGGAAATTAAAAGTCCCAGACCAAGGAGGGGAGTCCCTTCCAAGGACGTGCTGGAACCTGCTCCCACTTGATGTCTAGAAAGAGCTGATTGATAAATTTTCAGGATGAGCGTTTATACCTCAGAATTCAGCAAGTGCTACAAATGATGGCTTGATTTATTGTTCTGTTGATTGTCAAGACTTGAGATAAAGAAAATAATAATGCAGATTAACCTTAGAAGTGTGTTGAGTATGCATTTTTTGAGAGCCTGTTGTTACACATTTACCAGAACACCCCTGCCCTTTAACTCTCATTTCTTCCATCACATTCTCTAATGAAGATCATGGGTTTCCCAACAATTTGGGTTGGAAGGGATTAGACTGAAATCTATAAGGAAAAAGACAAAGAATCATCAGCTGGGAGGATTTTCACTCTATTGCGTGCTGAACAGGAATGTTAGTCTTGTTCTGCCACCATACTGGCAGACGTGGGGTCGCTCTAAGCTAGGAGGGACTTGTGGCTTTTCTCACAAAAAACTACTCAGCTTATCAAAGATATGGTGGTACACCTCTCTGACGACAGAAAATGGCTTTGGCTGTTGTTAGTTTTTGTCCTAACCAGTTATGTCATTGCTGTGGCTAACTCTTGATAAGAAAACTCCCTTTACCAAATGCAGATCAGCAATTTGTAACTTCGAATCTTAGAAAGTTTCCTAGGGCACTGAGAGGTCGAGTCACTTGCCCATGGTCACACAGCTATACAACTATGACTCAGTATTCCTGATTAGGAGGCATCAATCAATCCTTTATCTCCTCTGCCATGGGTCCTCTCAGGAGGAGTCTCAGAAATAAGAAAATAGGAGGGCAGTGCTTAGAACAGGCTTTGAAATAATAGAACACAAACTGGCAGAAGATTTAGGTGCAAGCCCAAACTATGTGACCTTTGGGAAGTCACTCTGTAGCATTCAGCCTCAGTTTCCTCATATGTGAATTAGGGACAACCTGTTCTACTTCATGAAGTTGTGAGGAATAAATGACAGGATATGTGAACTGTCTTTGCAAAATAGAAGGAATTCGACAAATGCAAATTTTGTTCAAGGTGTATCCCACCAACACCTCCTAAAACCTTCCCAAAGTTTTCAACCCTGATTTTATACATTATAAAAACTTCGGCCCAAACATCTTAAAAGATTTGTCCAGTGTTAAGAGAAGACTTATGTTGAACACATAAAGGGTCTGGCATTTCCTCCATGCAGAAACTCACTCTCCCACCAAACCTGACTCTTTCTAAGATCCATCCACAGTTTAGAGAATTGCTTGAGGCTCAGGAATATCCATAACTTGCCTATAGTCACACGGCTAGTAACCCATATCTTCCTTAATTATATGGATTTTACATATAGAACTTTTAGGCAAGGAACTTCCCTCTGCCAGTGTAGGTCAGCATCTTCTTGGCACTTTACACAGTTGCAATGACTTGCTCAGGATGTTTACACAGCCAGGTCTCGTCACAGGCTGGTTCCAAGTGAAGTTCTCAATGCATGATGCCAGATTAATCTGCTGGGTTTCCCACTTCACGCTTGTCAAACATTAACCTCAAGCCCCGTTGAACAGAATCGTGTCCTACCACTAGCTGCGGGTGAAAGATCAGCAGAGGGAAATGTGGGAACATGAAGGAAACAAGTCCCTCCTTTCTGCAGCATTACTTATTAGCGAATAATCACTGAGTGTCACAGCATCTCCAGAGACTAAACATGGAATTGAGTTTTGGGGGGAGGCAAAAGGAAACAGAAGATGGAAATACCTGTGTGTTACCAGGCAGGTCATCTATGTAATAGGCACAATTTAGAATGTCCTGTGGGAACTCGGTTGGAAAATTATTAATCTGCCTATTTCTATTTCAAAAATAAGAGCATCACAGGGAGGGGAGGGGTTGACCCTGCTCACTAAACCTTTTATGGGCAAGGCCACTTTCCAGGGCAGGTCTTTTATTTGTTCTTACTATTTGATCTGCCTAAGACTGTCCTGCAAACAACTAGAAGATTTGTGTTCATTAATTTTACTATTCTCAGGAATCCTGGGAAGACTCTGGACTTGTTTACAAAAAACAAAAACAAAAAACACAACCACACACCTGTGATACATTGTAACAAATATTGATCCAGCTCATCTAAACTTCTTTAGTTCCCATTATGTTGAAAACTCTCAATTTTGTAAGATAGAGATTTAAAAAAAAAAAAGAAAGGACCATGCATAGGAAAAACCCCGCAGAAAAGGGAAGACAAATGGTTACTATCAGGGCAGGTCAAAACATGATAAGAGCAACTCTTGTTAAAGTACAAGGTCCCACCCTTTTACAAGGTGTCTCACTTTGGCATTTTGTGCGTTTTGGCATTCAAAGCTCTTCATAACCTCTCCCTGGTCCCAACACCACCTTTCTAGTCTTCTCCCGGCGTTTAGGTTTTAACGGCAGCTAGGTACAGTGGATATAGCACCAGGTCTGGAATCTCCCTGATAAGTTCAAGCCTAGCCTCTGATACTTACTAGCTGCATGACCGTAAGCATTTAACTTCCATTTGCCTCAGTTTCCTTATCTATAAAATGTAGATGATAATAGTACTTACCTACCAGGGTGGTTTTGAGGATCAAATGAGATAATAATTATAAAGCAATAAGTACTATAATTATTATTTTTATTACACCTTATACCTCCCCCCCCAAAAAAAAATGATTCTTCAGTCTAGTGACAATGATCTCCTTGCACTTCCCCAACCAAGACTCACTATCGCTTGTCTCCAGGCATTGTCTCTGGCTGCCCCCATGCCTGGAATGCTCTCCCCTCTTCATCTCTCACTGCCTCCTGGCTGCCTTGGCTCCCTTCAGGACCCAGCTAGAATACTATCTTCTACAACAAGCCTTTCCCATCCCTCCCTCTCAGTTCTAGTGCTTGCCATTTGTTAACTATCTCCCATTTATCAAGTATATAGCTTGTTCATACATATTAGTTTACTTGTTGCCTTCCCCATCAGATTGTTTTTGGCCTCTCTTTGTATCCCCAGGACTTAATAGTGCCTACCACGTAGCAAATGCCTAATAAGTACTTACTGATTGACTGGCTGACTTAGAACTCTAAGATTTGTAAAGCGTGGTACGTGGTATCTCATTTCACCTTCACAATAACACTGTGAGGAAGATACTATATTATCCTCATTTGAGAAATGGATCACATAACTGAGGCTGAGGCTGAGGTTAAGTGACTTGCCCAGGGCTACATCTCCCCACCTATAGGGATTGGATATTCAGGTCAATTAAATAGACATGATGACTGGAACCTCTGGAAATTCAATGCCAGAATTTTAGCCAGACAACATTTAAATGTCTTACCTTGTTCCTCACCAAGTCTTGCCAGCAGCTCTAAGGTGAGTCAATTGGGGGTGGGGGAGGAGTCACACTTCAGCTCTCCATTGTGCCAGGGAGGCAGGAAGAAGCCACATGTATTTGTCCCAAACACAATCTTCCAATGATTTGATTTTAAACAACTGGTTCAACAAAAGAAGTGCTTAAGTGGGTTTGGGAAATAGAAGTTTAAGTGGATGCAGTTACTCACCTTTATTTCCTCCTGGACATCATTATTACGGAAATTTAAATCGGGCTGCTCTTTCATAAATTGGTGGAAATAACACTGATTTCGCACTTCATCATATTGCCAACTAGAGTTTCCATAGACACTCAACTATCAAATAAAGAAGAAGCCATTGGCTGCTTAATATAATTCAGATGACATCAGAATCAATAAAGAAAAGGAAATGTTCTCCAATCCCAATCTTTCACAAATTTCCAAGCACTTTCCTTTTATGGAGAGTTCTTTGGTAAATTAATGCCACTAAAAATGTCTCCAGTTACCTTGATGGTTGCATCAAATAGGCTATGGGCCCATGTGTTTGGGGAAGCCAACGAAAAGAATGCTTCACAGCATTTGCCCTTCATAATAGTTACACTAAAATAGCATAAGGTTTGGCAGGGAGGGAAAGGAGAAATTCCAACAAAAGCAACATATCTGACAAGAAATTTTTTCCTGAAACTTTTTTTTGTATCAACATCTAAGTTAAGAATTAAAAACTGGACAAGGCAAGGCCACATAGAGCAATTCCCTGGACATTGCCTCCCAGAATGGTAGCAATTAAATTCAATAAATATTTATGAGGTGACCACTATGTGAATGGCATTGTCTCCTCTTTGACCGTGTGAAGGGGTCAAAGAGCTCTGAGACTGTTATCTCCCAGGCAGAGGGCGGGACAGATCTGTTCAGATCTGGGTTCTCCCTGTGAGGGACTCCATTCTAACTTATGGCAACATCCAATCACATGGCCCAGACTATGCTGAATGAGTAAGCAGGTACAAAGGTAGTGAGGAAGTCTTTGTGCCAGGAAAGTTTACTATTTCTGCTGACTTCTTCATATGCAATTCCAAGTGGAATATATTCCAAGATATGGAATGCTTCATTTACTTTGACAGGCTTCACCCTTACATTTTATCACCTCTGTCATTGCCCCCTTATGATGTCCAATTTTGCTGAAGTCTAAATAGCACGTATCAGGACATAAGAAAGTAAGATGCTATGTGGCATTAACTTGGCTTATGCCTTTTAGTCCTATTGTTTTATGAAGGTTTTCTCCTATTTTGAAAAATCTAACTGCATTAGATTTTGTATATGTGCTCAAAAAGTCTATAAGCTATCAGGTTTGCAATAAATAGCTTAGTGACCTAAACAAAAAGAAATGCCTATTTGCTTCATTTGCAAAAAGGAAGGAAAGCAAAATGCTTACCCAGTTGTTGGGTGGTATGGTCATGCCATCTACTTGTGTGCAGTTATGCCAGATGTAATAATCTGTATATTTTCCTGTCCGATTCCGACTCAATTGAAACCAAGTATGTTTATCACTTGTGTGATTTGGTATAAAATCCATTATGAGCTTCAAACCTTATAAAATAATGAGTGAAAACGTGTTGGAAAATGTATATTATGAAAATTAATATACATAATTCAAGAAAAGTATGGAATTAAAATCTTTAAAGCACTTAAAACTACTCTTTCTCTGCCTTCTCTGTTACCTTTATCATGTATAGCTGCAACTAGATTCTCAAATTCTTTCATTGTTCCAAAAATGGGATCAATTTCTTGGAAATCTTCAACACCGTATCGGAAATCTTTAACGGATGATTTATAAAAAGAAGTAATCCACACATTCTTTATGTTCAAATCTATGATGTGATCAAGTTTCTCTTGTATACCTAAATGGAAGAAAAAATGTTAAGGGCAAGAAACATTAGGCTGATTGTTTTTAAACAATAGCATTTTTAAAAGGGAATAAAAAACAAGTTTAAAGTACTTATTGGAAATGACATATTTTTTGTTGACAGAAATATCTGCAGTTTCATTCACTTCACTGCATTTTAAATATCAAGCTTCATTGTTCTGTTCTAATAATAAGTTGACCCTTTAAACAGAAATAGATATTCTCAAATTTTAAAGTACTCTTCAATGGGAAGGTTAACATTCAAGAAAGCCAAGTGACTTGTGAATGCTCAAGGAATGATTTGGTAGTAGAGCTGATGGAATTTTCATCAAATTTCTTGGAATGGTCACTCTCACTTGCTCAGTTAAATTATAAAGTACTCCAGGAGAAGAATAAAGGATTGCTCTTTTTATTCCTTTTACTGATTATATATCAGCCCTCAGGACCACAATCACATGTGGACTGAACAATTTATACATCTATCTGCAAGGCTGCATTATAGCGGGCCTATCACATGACTCTTTCATACTAGTCAGTATAAAGTGCAAAGTAGTCTAACAAAGAGAGAGCTAGACTTGGCAAAACTACGAGCAACAGAAAATGTTGAAATGAAGTGAGTGTAGTACTCAGAGGATTGTGGGATTATTGGTAAAACCACAGGATTGTAGATTTGGAGCTAGAAGGGAACTTTAGTCTACCTGGTCCAAACTCCTCACTTTAGAGATGAAGAAAGACAAATAGCTTAAACACTGTGTTTCACCTTTGGTCCAGTGGCCTAAATCTAGACTCAGAAACTTGATCTCTTTATCTAAATCTTCCGTGACTTTCTCTGTTACCTTCTCCAAGCCACTTGACCACTCTGTGTCTCACTCTGTGTCCTTTCTGAGGAGGACTATGGAACTACATATGGTCGTTGGATGAATGAATGAGTGAATGGAGAGACAGTGTAACTCAAAAGTATAAAATAATCTTGTTTTTTAAAAGAGAAAAAATGAAAGAAAATATTTAATTGGTGATCATAACCACAAAATATGCTTTAAGAATACTGACATGATATTCTAAAGATGAAAACAAATATGTTGGAAAACCAAGAAATAAGCAGGTGCTCCTAAATTGATGCCCCAGTGACTAGAAGTAATTAGTGAAAGGCTCAATCAGCCTTGAAGGAGGGTGTACCCCAAAAGTGCCTGCTATGAAACAAAGCTTACCCATGGTCACACACCTGGTTAATGACAAAGCCAAGTCTAGAACAAAGATGTTCTGACTCATTCATTGATCTTTCTTACTACTATACGCTGTTAGGAATAACACAAGTGACCCTGCCATGTTTTCTAAGACTGAATATAAGATCCATTGTAAAGAATGTAGCTTCTTTGGTTTTAAAGGGACGTTTTATTCACTTGGATTCTCTGCTTCTAACTTTTGTTTGCCTACTTAATAACTGAACAAATGTATCTATTGGGTGCCTTCTCTTTATGTACTAGGACAGATAACTCTGGAGAATATGACATCTGCATAAAATACAGTTCCAACCTTCAAAACACTTTTCTAGTAAGGGGTTTAAGTGTAATGTTAATGGAATATAAGATCTTACCCATCCATTAATAGGCCTCACTGGAGTCCATTAAGGGAAGCTTGCTTAAGGGAGGCTTTCTTGTAGGAAGGCTTTCACACCTTTTGTAAATTTCTAATTAGGCACTGAGTCATGAGGGTTGTGATATCCTCTGGTTCTAAAAAGGGTATACTCTAAGGTTAGCATTTTGCTTTGGGACCCACTCACTGGAAGTATTGTTGTGATTTGACAAGATCAGACTCTGGGTAGCCATTAAGAAGCCCCTCTGACTTTGAAAAACCCAGATGTTGGCACTTCTCTCTCTGGTAACTAAGTCTGTATTATCACCTTGGTCAGACAGTTTGATCTGTCTGTTGATCTGTGCTGATTTCACAGACAGAAGCCCTGTAGGTCTTTATTTCTCTGCTTGCATTTTCTCTATTTTCTTTGTTTGGATTTTCTCTGAAATTCAGGGTACTGACTATTCCCCTGAACTAATGGGTATAATTAAAAAGATTGTTGACCCCTTGAACATCTATCTTTCCTAGTAAAGCAAATCTAAGAACCTGCACTAGCAGCCATTCTGGGTATTTCAGTGTGGTTGCTGCTATAGTAACTCACACTCAAGTCATAATGACCCAAGGAGAGGTGGGTGGCCTCAGAAGACCTAGATTCAAAGCCTGCCTCTAGCATTTACCCATCAAGTCCCCCATTAGAATGATAGTTATATAACAGCGAGAACTGTCTCCCTTTTCCATTTGTATCCACAGCATTTAATAATTACTTAATAAAGGCTTCATTCATTAATTCATACCTCTAAGTAGTTGTCTAAATCACTTAACCTCTCTGAGAGAGGTCACCTTCATCAGTGGTAAAATAGAGTTGGCCTAGATGACCTTTGGGGTCTCTTTTACCTCTAGATCTGGGATCCTGAGATACAAAATGCTGAAAGGGTATACAGAAGGGGGAATTGAGTTCAGCTGGTATGACCATGGAAGGCCTTATGGAAGTCAGTACATGAACTCAGTCATGAAGGATGGGTAGTCTTTCAAAAGAGATTTGGAGAGTGAAGAAACATAACGAAGTGTGTATGTGGGGGAGGAGGAATCCAGCACAAATGTGAGCTTTTTGTTTGGGGGAAAACTTTGGCACATTATTCTATTTAAGGTTTGCAAAGTGCTATACACACATACACACACATACATATACACACAAGAAGTACAGTCAGTTCTATAACTGGATATATATGTTCTTAAAAATAAAAATTGCATAAAATAATCCACAGTGATTATTGGGGGAAAAAAATAGGGCTAGGAACAAAATACTTTAAAATATTATCAGTGACACACATACAAAAAAAAGATAAGAACCTAATCAAAACACTAGCACAGTTTTTATACATGTTAAATGGCTAAGAAATATATAAAAACTACAAAAAATAGTGATCAGCAGCCTCCCTCAGGCTGCTGCTCAGTCTGCACACCGCCAAGAGCCAGCTTTGTGGGATCACAGCTCCTGCTGCACCAGAAGACAGAAGGAATAGATGAGGTGCTTGAACTTGACAGAACCTTGAAGTTTGCTTGTGGAATGGGTTACAGCTTGGGCATTATTGTGAAATGGTGCTATTTCTCTTCTGGTGAATAGAATGGAGCAAAATTCACATCATGCACAAGTTGTTCCCTGATGTTATCAATAGTGTTGGAACAAATTTGAGTTTTCCAAATGAATGTTAGAGCAGAATTGATGGAATAAAATAGTGTGAGCTAAGTCTTGAAGGGAGGTCATGATTCCAAGAGGTAAGAGGTATGGAGAAGGCACAGAAAGGGCTACATCAAGGAGACAGTTTGGCTGGGACACTGAGTCCTCCAAAAGGAAAGGATATGGAATCAATCTGGAAAGATATTGACAGCCTGATTGAGAAGAAAGGAGCCTGAATTTTATCCTGGAGCCAATAGGGAGCAATAGAAATGACATGACCAGACCTGGGCTTCCGGAATATCAATTGAGATGTTGTTGGATATATATGGAATGGTTAGCAATGCTGATAATAATAACAGGAATAGTATGTGTATATGTACATATACATATGTATATTTAGTCCTTTATGTTTTATATAATGTAAGCTCCAGGCAAACCCTTTCTGGAACAAATTAATTTTAGTATTAGCTGAAAGACAACTCTACAAGCCTCAAGAAGGAAGGAGATACCTAAACTCAGAGAAAGATATAGAAAGACTATAGTTTAAATGGAGACTGAAGCAAAACTCGTTATCGTTCTCTTTTATGTCTGGTTTTGCTTTTTTTTTTTCTT
>CM053585.1:70948708-70969304 GCA_028646515.1 Pseudochirops corinnae | reverse complement strand
GGAAAGATGGGGAGAAAATTTGTAACTCAAAGTCTCATGGAAATGAATGATGTAAACTAAAATAAATAAAATAAAATATAAAAGAGAAAAAAAAGGTGTAGCTAAAAAAAGTCATCAAATCCTCGTGGAAGGTTTATGGAAGGACAAATGCACTGGAGAAGAAGTCATGGCTAGATTGCTAACAGTCTGCTGAGAGAGAGAGAGAGCCTACATTTACAAAGTCCTAATTCACTAAAATATTAATTCATACCATGATATGGCCTTTATCATGGATCCCTGTGTAAGAAGAAGATAATGTGTTTTATTATCATTTGTCTTATGTTATCATCAAAACTTAGCACTTGATGAAAATTCTACAATTTAGAAAACATATATCAAAATTTTGTAACTTTAAAACTTAGAAAACCCTTGGTCCCATATACTTGGGCTACAATATCACACTTTGCCAGTAGGTGCTGCCATCTAACACATGATAAACTTCATCTTGAAAATAAATCCCTTTGGGTAAATGTGAAATGAATTAGTTCTCTCTTTTAATTAGTTCTTTATATTTGCAATTCCATTTATGAGATTTTACTTGGAATCAAAACCCCATAAAAATTTATCACTTGAGGACACCTCTACATTTTTTTCTGAGATAGATAATTCGAGTTCTCTTTAGGTTGGTTCCCAGCTTCCATCCTCCATGCTGTTAAAAATCTCCTCTGTGGCTCTCCTTTGACTCCCCCTCTAAATTCTCCACATTCTTCTTGAACTCTTGGAGGCCATAAATGGTTACTGGATTCTCACAAAGCTTTGACTAATGATGAAGATAATTGTGTTACCCAATAATGTCATTGTGGCACTTAATTTGTTTGCTATTGAATTTGAATAGGTAGAGTTTTGTGGAATTATCTTTTTTGAGTGTCTCTACACTGGATGTTAATAATTGACAGACAAATTGAGAATCCAGAATAGTGAAACCTGGAGCCAGGGATTACACTTCCTTGGACCCTTAGGGTCAAGGTCAGAGAGTACATTTTAGTAGTAAACATTCTTCCTTTCTGCCATTTGATTTTTTGACTGCCCCTGAGATCTCTGAATTGTCTTTTTCTTTTAAAAGTTGGGAAAATGAGGACATTAGGCTTTCACCTGTCTTGTAATCTCACTCTTTGTTTTTTGTTTTGGGTTGGTTTGGGGTTTTTTTGCTTTTTGGAAGGACAATTGAGGTTAAGTGACTTGCCCAAAGTCACACGGTTAGTAAGTGTTAAGCATCTGAGATCATATTTGAACTCAGGTCCTCCTGACTCCAGGGCCGGTGCTCTATTCACTGTGCCACCTAGCCCCCTCACTCTGTGTTTTTTAAAGGCTAAAGTAAAAGGACCAGTCATCTGCTCTCATAAGGACAGAATCCCTCTGTGTGGTTTTTGTATCTAATACATCTGAGATTCCCTATGTCTCTGAGGGCCAACACCATAAAGACTATCCAAGACCAATCCAAACATCTCAATTAGCTTATGCTGTCATTACTAACACTTTACAGAAAAGACTTTTGCCTTTATTCTAGCTGTCATTGTCTTACACAAAGGATATTCTCTTTTAAATCAGAAGTTTATCAAGATCATCAGGGATTTATTTTTTGCTTCAAGATTACTAAGTGAAATACCTCCAGCACACTGTTCAAGGAATTCAATGGAAATTAATCTTATAGTTTTCCACAAGAATTCTCCCTTTTACCTAAGAACAAGTCAAATCCCATCCCAGGAAATCAAAGCTTGGGGCTGATACCACAACTATTTTTTTTTTTTTTGCTTTTCCATATTCTCCTTGAACTTTCCTATGTGCCCTCCCCACCAAAACCACAAGAACAAGGGGAAGAGTTGTCTCAGGTGTCAACTTCCTGCTTTCTTTCTGTTTTGCACCAAAGTTTTAATAGATTTTAAACACTTAATTAAATGTCTGTCTGACATTATGGAGGAAGCCTGTTTGATGAATTAGTGCCTTGTTCCATCTGTGACTGTGTTTTTCATGGCCAGATTGATTCATTTATGTAATTGAAAGTTATTTAGAATTATACTCTTCAGGCTCCTTAGATTCTTTCTTTTTAAAAATTTATACACATATCCCCATGATTCTCATAACAAAAGGAGAGTTCATATTTTTTAATATGCTCATTATTGTGACACTCTACAGTAATGTCTATTAAACAAGTAACTTTTTTTCATAAGCTTGCAAATTCATAAGATGATAGCAAGGTCTTTTAATAAAAGAAAATAAGTGCCAGAATCGGGAGCTTGGTCCTGATGTTTTCCCAATGTTTCAGTGTGTGAACACTGGAAGTTTAAGTATTTCCCATACGGCAGATAACATCTGGATAAATCGATTGAGTAGCAGTTGCACATAATTGGCATTTCAGTATGTATCACAAGCAGCCACTCTAACATAGAAAGAAAATGGTTATATTCTTTGTGATGGCCAAAAATAAATTTTAGTAAGTATTCACAGTGTGACCAGGTTTAATTTCTAGAATATGCGGTGTGTTTCTTAATATTTCAAAATTACAGGCCATCATTAACTTCCCTGTTGGTTTGTAGCTAATGAAAAACATTTTTTAAAGGAACTAGAAAGATGTTTAACATACAGCATAGCACAGCAAAAAAAGATACTGCCCTATGACTTGGAAGCCCTGGATTCTAATCTCAGCTTTGCTACTAATTCATTTGCAATATTAGACTTCATTTCACTTTTCTGGAAACTGAAAACTCACTTCACTTTTCCTCAGTTGAAAAATAAGGGATTATAGCAGTCAGATAGTTCTTCCATCTCTGAAACACTAATAAGTCCTTGTTGAGTGAATTGAGTAAAATGAATTTTTATTCTGATTATCTCTGGCCTGCAGACAATGACTTGGTGATCTTTCCATCAAAACTTCTATATTAATATAAAAATGACAGAATTCTTTCTTTTAAAAATCAACAAATTTGAAGTAGTTTAAGAGTCAGAGAGTAAGTTTATATTGTTAACATTTTAATGCCTCAATACCGTCTCTACATTATACTGCCTCTTGTTGCTGTATTGTTTCAGTTGTGTCTTCGTCACCCCATTTGGGGTTTTCTTGGCAAAGATACTGGAGTGGTATGCCATTTTCTTCTCCAGCTCATTTTACAGATGAGGAAACTGAGGCAAACAGAATTAAGTGATTTGCCCAGGGTCACATAGCTAAGTGTCTAAGGCCATATTTGAATTTGGGAAGATGAGTCTTCGGGACTCCAGAACCGGCATTCTATTCCCTGTGCCACCTCACTGTCATACTGCCTCCTTAGTGACTTATGCATGACTTTTCTACTCTAAGTTAGTGGAAGGAGTTCCCCATACAAATAAAAACCACTTATCCCATTGTAATATAATTTAAAATAACTCAACCCAATAACTCTTCTAAAATTTCAGTTTATTTTTTGGAAGAAAATTTTAACGTGTTCTACTTAAACTTTAAGTGTATGCCTTCTTTAAATGTTAATTGGTAGTAATTATTATATTATTTACACTTTAAACTCTTGCATATATGATTTTCTTTCATTTGTTTTGCCATCATGACCATTATACTTATCCTTAGAATTTTAAAAGAACCTTAGGAATCACCTGGTTCAACTCCTACCTGATTACGACCTTTGCCATAGGCAATGCCAAGATTCATGTTTAACTGACCTCAGGTTCTTCAATTTCAACTTCAGTGTCTTCCTCCCCAGTTTCCATTTTAGCTATGCCCCAATTTGACCAAAGCTTGTAGCTCATCATTTCTTAGAACTTCTTCACCTTCTCTATCTTGAACTCTAAAATGCCTTTCTCATAGTCTCCTATCTTTCCAGTTCTCCCATTTCATAACTTTTCCCTAATTAACTCTTCTCTATCTACCTTGGCTTCTGGTCCTTCTATCCATCTTCTAAAAATATATGTGGTGCTATGATTCATTCCTAAGCTCAGCACTGCAGAATAGTGACAAAGTAAAATTTCATCAATGAAATCGAAGACTTAGCTAAACCTCTAAAGTTGCAAGCAAGAGAAAAAGTTTAAAAACCATTTTAGGCCTTCCTCCACCCTCCCACCTCTGATAACAACTATTTGTTTCTGAGGCCACTGAGACTATTGACTGTGTGCCAAAGCCATTTGCCTGAAAAATCAATTATGAGTTCAGAAGAGACAATCCAGCAGCTCAGTCACAAATAACTAGCCAGTCAGCAATTCCAAACTTCCTAGGCTAATCTTGAAATGAAACTTTGTTAGAAAGTTTCATCAGAACCTGAGTTTAAATGTGGCCTCAGACACTTGACACACTTACTAGCCATGTGACCTTGGGCAAGTCACTTAACCCCAATTGCCCTCCAAAAAAAAGAAAAGAAAAAAAAAAAGCAAATTTCATCAGAGATAGACTCTTTTCTTTGCGAACAAAAGGAAATCAGCCTCAAATTCCATCATTGTTACAGGATGGTCCTGATGCTGTCACATGAACACCAGTACACGTATCATATTGACAGCAGGTACAATGCCAGAAAATCTGTCATTCCAGTGGAGTGTGCAGACCTAGGTAAAAGTTAGAAATACCTGGGGGAAGGACTCTTGGCAGCTTTCATGTCCCCTGTACTTTGTACAAATCCTAGATCCCACTGGCTATCCTAGAGTTGTCAATAAACCCCACTGTTTTATATTGGTCTTTGTTTTCACTTTTTAGCTATGCAGAGATAACATTTATCACATAGCTATATATTGAGAAAGTATTTGTGATGAGGGACAGACAGCTAGATGGTATAGAGGATAGTGTGAGTCCTAGAGTCAGGAAGACTCATCTTCCTGAGTTCAAATCTAGTCTCAGACACTTAATAGTTATATGACCTTGGGCAAGTTACTTAACCCTGTTTGCCTCAGTTTTCTCATCTGTAAAATGAGCAGGAGGAGGAAATGGCAAAACACTTAAGTAAGTCTGCCAAGAAAACCCCGAATAAAGTTATGAAGAGT
This sequence comes from Pseudochirops corinnae, assembly GCA_028646515.1. NCBI lineage: Eukaryota > Metazoa > Chordata > Mammalia > Diprotodontia > Pseudocheiridae > Pseudochirops > Pseudochirops corinnae. Next base: position 70,964,315 of record CM053585.1, on the reverse strand, counting down.
TGGACACTGAAAAAAAATGACTAAACAAAATACTTAACTGGACCTGAATTACTCTGTGAAAGCAAATGAATATCCCCAAGACCCCATAAAATTGTCAGTAGTAGAGTCTGCTCTTCTTCATCCTTAAACCCCCCATTATTCATTATCAGCAAATGTCTAGTAAGAGTACTCAATGAAATTGTGGGCTGCTACTTGGTGCTGTTCATGTGGTAGTGTTGACTCAGTTCTGTTAGGTGGAGCAGGGGATAGAGCTTAAAGTCTGAAAGACCTGAGTTCACATGTGATCTTAGGCCCTTGTCAGCTGTGTGACCTTAGGCAAATCACTTAACTTCTGTCTGGAGCACCTACCTCCTAGACTTGTGAGGATCAAGGAGGTAATATTTCTAAATGGCTTAGCACAGTGTCCTTCCCCTTTCTCAATTTCACTGCAATTTTTGATGATTGTGCTGATCCCTGCCTTAAAGGAGTTTATATTCTAGTAGGGGAAATAGTGAATACAAATAAATGTAACTGAAAATTAAATATGAAAATATATAGAGGGGATCAGATCAGTTTGGCCCATCAGCTTCTATTTCAGTGTCCCTACAATCTCTACTTATTCATTTGCTTCATATATTATTGGCATGTCAACATTTTTCTAATATGTCTTCTACTATATTCCAATAGCTCTAATATCTATCTTCATCTACCTTGAAATTGTATTTAAAGCCATACTACATTTTTAAAAATTTAGCATTAACCCACCTCTCATTTAATTCCATGCTGACAATCCTCAGTATTTCAACCAGAGCCTGGAAGACAAAAATGGGGATGACCAAATCTTATGGATTAATGACAATGAGAAAATAGGCAATTAAGTAAAAGGTTAAGAAGTATACCCATCTGACAATCTATTTTCCTATAAAATGAGAAAAAGATTTGAAATGTGACTTAAATGAGATTAAACATTGTAAGTATATGATGATGTGCCAGAAGCATATGATGATTTTGACCAGAAAATCTGAAGGTCTTCCCCTCCCAGATCTATTTTTAAAAATTTTTATTTTTTAAAATTTTTGACTAGGTAAAGAAGCCATTCTCTGCCTCAATTCTTATTAAGCCTTACTCACTGAATGGGAATTGCCTCAGTCAAACTGATACCTGTTAAAGACCTTAGCTTGAAAAGGCCAAGGTCCCTCCCCTCTGGGCCATCTCCAATCATCCTGATCTATATGTGGCAAGAGAACCCAGATGGTACCAGAAGACAAGGTGAGACTGGTGATTTTGTACAGCCCTCCCTCACTTAAATCCAATTCACTTACTTGTCGTGGCATCACCTCCCTGATGTCACCCTCCTCTTTGAGAATGAAGGACAAACGACAACAATAAAACAACATGCCCATCCAAATCTTTGTTTGCTTACCCCACCTGGAATTCCATAACTTCTCTTTTGCTCCTTTTTAGGGAACATCAAAAGTATTGTTATTGTTGTTATGTGTTATTGTTATATCATATCGTTGATCTGCTTGATATAAAACCTGTTTCTTATTTACTGATGACAAAATGGCCTAAGAACATTCTATACCTGAAACTTAGAACAGCTTTTTAAAAGACTTCCTTTTATAAAAGCTGCCAATAGGCTATTGCTCTCCCTCCTCCCCTTTATTCATTTCCTCAAAATGTCCACGCTGGGGCAACGTTATTTATCCAGACTGAAAATTCTTTCTAATTTCTGTCAATGGAAAATTACAAAACTTATTGGGAAACCAATTGGTTGAGTTGTTTGTCCCCTTCCATATAGTCAGAGAAAAAAAATGATGGTGCCATTACCCAGGGCCTCTAAGAACCGCCTCCTGCTTGGAAACTGTTTAGGTTTGATTGTGTTGCATTATTGGATGCATCATTACTAGCTGAACCTCTCAAAGGTTTTTCAGCTGCTGTTTTATTTAGCTATACTGATTTCACTGCCTGCAGCGGCTCCAGGCAACGATTCCCCCAGCGGCATGAATGAGCTGCCCAGCATCACTGCAGAAATACATTACGGCTGAATTTGCCCAGGGAGTTTGGAAAGATCTAAGGTCTTTGGAGATGGAGAATGTGTTTTTCCTTTGTTTTAGCTGGCAGTTGGAGCCTCTGGCATTTTAAAGTTCAAGTCATTAGTGTCCATCAGGCTGATGTTAATATGTCTGAGTTTCAATCTCAGGACACTTTCCAGTTGTTTCTGCCACAACAATCTCTGCCATCCCAGTGCCTTCTAAGTCCCCTGTGAATTCAGGAAGCTTTGCATTGCCAGCAGGAATCACCACAGACTTCAAACAAACCAGCTGCTACCTGATTTTCTCTCTATGCAGTAGAGGTTCAAAGTCCCCCCTAACAAAGCTTTAAAGCAGATTAAAAAGTGGGGCTTCTATTGGTATGGCTAAAATCAAGTTGAGAGAAATGAAATCTTTTCTTTTTTTAAGGGAAAGTTTTGCCTAACAAAGGAGTTGCTGAACTCCTTGTAGATGTGGTAATGGTAGTGATGGGTGGTGGAGGGTAGAAACAGTCCATAGGACTGCAATGAAACATTACATGTGATGTCAGCATATTTTTTTTTATGTAGTGGTCAGTTTTTCTGAATTTTTTTCTTTGTCCGTTTTTCTATTTTAATCTTTGTCATAAGAAATGACTTCTTGGGAGGGAGAAGAAGGAGGAACACAAGAGAAATCTAAAAGCAAAAGATCTTAATAAAAATCCATCTTGAAGAAAAGTGAAATGGTTTGAAAAACAATGTCAAAATACACATAGACAAGTATTGGAAAATCTTGGCATGCTCATAGGATTTGCCCCTCATTTTAAGATTTAGGGGTTGATTCAAACAGACTGGTAAACTTTGGTGGGGGGGATGATGTGAGTTATATTTAGCCGCAAGGAGGAAAAAAGAAATGAGAGCAGCCAGAATACAAATTAAAACAAAGCTCTTGATCAGTTGGGAATGGTCCAGGAGAGCTAGAAGAAACAGATGACACTCAGAATGAATGAATACATGGGATGAGAATGTTTCAGAGCAACAATGGAAAGAGACCAGGATTTCTGGTTCTCCCTCAATCATCCTAGAACAGCTAGACCGAGCTTCCTTCAGGGGTGTCCCAAGCATCTGCTTAACTCCATTTTTATGAGCTATCCCTGACTGCCTTCAGCTCCAAATGCCACTCAGCATTCTTCCCCCCAGTGATTCAACAACTATAACTTAACTAGAAAGGGAAAGATGTTGTATTGCCCCAAACCAAATGAAAAGGCAGAGTTTTTGGTGGTTCTGGCCAAGTTAGACCTTTTGTTTAGTCATCAGGAAAACCAGGACTGTAAGAGGACTGGTATTGTGCCAGGTTAATTATGCAAAAGGAAGTGCTTGGGATTGGACTAAGCATTATCTCATCAACATTCAAGACTCATGTTGGAGGTTAGCTAAGAAAACAGCCCAGCTCAGAAGAGGGAAAGATGGAAATGGATCCCAGAAGAAAATGGAAACAGAGTTTCCTTAATTGCTTGATTCAGTCCCTGCTAGTGAGTCTTCCTTCTTCAACATTTACTGGCATATAAATGCCCCAAGTATAATTCTATGTCAAATTTGTGTAATAAGGGATGATCAACAGAACCCCTTAGATCTTCTGGAATGGGACATCTCCCATCAAAATTGGGATACAATCTACATTATACTTTACTTTTTTCAGTAGGACTGGCACTTCTGGGGTGAGGGTTTGCTGAGCCCTTTTCAGGGCTGCTCACTCACCTTTGGTGTCCACTTGATTTAGCCAACTCTCACCTGTGGCTCCAAGAAGTTATACCACCACACAGCAGCTATATCCCAGTAAAACCATCTCAGCAGTTGGGCTAAACCAGGTTGAGGATAACCCAGAGGCCTTAAACCTGTTAGTGAATTGGGGGAATGTCTACCCAAGTATATGAAGGTTTTCCTGAATGAGAACAAATTGTTCCAGCATTGTAGAGTGTTTAGTGCTTGGTCAGATGTTCAAGAAGTCAAGGTCATCCACTGCATCCCAGGCCACTGCCAGTTGTCCTGACTTTTGTCCTGCCACTGGACTTTGATGACACAGGAAGAGAGAGGAAAGCTGAAGACTTTGCAAAACACTGCCTCACCTAAAGCCAAGTTGACACATCACCTGTGATATCTTTGGTCCTCTTCAAAAACAAAGAACAAAACTCATTCCACAAATTTTTATTTCATTACCACTATATATTTAGCACTATGCTAGGCACTATGTCTATTTGTGTAGTTGAGAAGGGAGTGAATAAGCAACAAAAAAAACATAAGAAATTATGCTGACTAGCTCTATTACAAATTATACTCTCTAGTCTCAAAGATCTTAAATTTAGAGCAGGAAGTAATCAGAGCTCATCTACCAACTTCACTTTACAGGAAACTGAGGGTGTCATTGTTGTTCGTCCTTCATTCTCGAAGAGGACCGTGACATCAGGGAGGTACAAGTGAATGAGATTTAGGTGAGAGAGAGCTGTGCAAGGTCACTGACCTGACTTTCTCCTTGAGAGCCATCTAGGTCCAGTAGCAATATATAGATCAGGACAACTGGAAATGGCCCCAGATGCAGTGGGAGACCTTGGTCTCTTAAAGCTAAGGTCTTTAACAGGTCCCAGTTTGACTGAGGCAATGCCCATTCCATTCACAGGAAATTGAGGACAAAGAGAGATTAAGGGACTTGCCCACTGTCACATGAGTAGTAAATGGCAGAGCTGGGATTTGAATCCAGGTCCTCTGACTCTAAACCCAGTACTTTTTCTGCTGCACTAAGTTGTTTCCTTAACAATTGGATTATGTGGTAATCTTTTTTTCTATGTTCCATTGATTCTTCACTCGTTCCACCTCTCACACAGACCTGACTATGTGACCCTGGATAAGTCCCTTAATCTCTGAATGCTCTAGGAAGCAGAGAAGGCCCTACCAGGATTGGTAGAGAGTTTCCTTAACAATGTAATCATGGGTTTAGTCCCTATCCCTACTGACTTTCACATTCCCCAGAGTAGCTTTTACAAATTTCTTCCTTCCTCAAAACCCCAACTTACTACTCCTCTTCCCTTAGTGTGTGCAGATAATCTACTTCCTACCTTACTGAGAAGTGGACATCTGATAAGTACTTCTTCAGTTTGCCTTCTCTAATCCTATAATCTTCTCAGCATCTTCACCCATCTTCTCCTTTGCTCCAGTCTCACAGGAAGAAGTGCCTTCTTCTTCACTTCTTGCCAAGGCTAACTACTCCACCTGTACCTTTGAGCCCATCTCCTCTAGTTTTTGCCCATGACCTTACTCTTGTGATAATTTCCTTTTACTCATGCATCTTTAATCTCTCTGTCTCTACTGGTTCCTACAAATATGTTGCTGTTTTCTTTATCTTAAGAAAGAAAAAAATAACACCTTCTCTTTACCCTGATACACCTTCATTCTATCATATTATTTCCTTTCTTTGAAGGCTCCACTCATGTGCTTATCATTTTGGAATGAACTCATTTACTAAGCAGGTCAAGAGGAAGGGACAAACCAAGCTAAATGAAAGCATCTACATATTGGTGAGGGATCAAACACCTGTCTTCACAAGTAAAATGATAAAGACATCTTTCCTATATACCTTGTATAGTTGTTGTGAGGCTAAAATGATAAAATGTATTAAGTGCTTGGTAAAGAAGGTTGTGCATAAAGGATAGCTCGATGGCACAAGGCTGTTGTCTTGGAGTCAGAAGGACCTGAGTTCAAATCAGGCCTCAGACCCTTGATACTTACTAGTTTTGTGATCCCAGGCTAGTCACTTAACCTTGATTGTTTCCTTGCCAAAAATAATGCTATGCATATAAAGCTACCTTTATAGATGACTTTTGACTTTCATGTGGAAAAAAACAACCACTATGGCTCATCTAGCATGCCAATATAAAACAAGCAAGCCTAGTTCAAAAATGTCATCAGTAGCACCAAGAGTTAGCCATAAGGACAAGTGTGTCATGGAGGCAGAGGACTTGGGTCATTGTAATGGTAATGGTAATTTGAAGATCTTCCCTGCCCCTTGTACTGGCAAACTGACAGGTACTTAGCCCTTAGTTTCAAGTTCATAATTGTGTCAAGTATTAAGACCCAGAACTTGTGAATCCCATAGTGGAATGAACTTGTTGATGTAACAGGAAGGGGCAGAACGGGGAGGAGCTAATACTGTATATAAGGAAAAGCCCAAGCTAGGAGAGGCCAGAACTTTTGGGAGCAAGCATCTGGAGGTTGGGCTGCTACTGTTGGAGAGAGAGAAGAGAACTGAGAACTGAACTGAGAACTGAGAAGAACTAAGAAGAGAAATGAGAACTGAAGACTGAACTGAGAATTGAGAAGAACTGAAAAATGAGAAGAGAGGAGAACTGGGAGGAGGCATGGCTGTGGTGTGGGTACTTTCTCTGTCTGTTTTGATGTTTGTCAGATTCGTCTGCTGATATGGTGCTGTTGTTACAGAAACCCTGGGACCTTGCTGCTGGTTTAGAAGCCCTGAAAGAGAATTTTCTTGTTGTATGTTTACAGAAATCCTGGAGGAGGGTCTTGCTGATGATTTCAGAGGTCCAGGGACTATACTGATGATTTGTGTTGATTTCTCAGACCTTGTTGGTGGGTTTGAGTTGATTTCACAGGCAGATAGTGAATTGATCATGGTGCCAGCAATGTGCATGAATGTTATTGTGGCTTTGTCAAGCTTTATCTTCCCAGAAACAGGAACTGTGGAGGACTTGAGGTGGACTGGACATTGTGAGCTTCAATATGGAATGGGAACTGGATGTGGAATTGGACAAAGAACTGGCCAAGGAACTGGACAACTGAGAGCTGCCTGCCTTTGAACCCAGGTGGCAGTTGGATAGATTTGGGCAGATGCTGGGACCATGGAAGGGGAACCATGGAAGCTGAGAACCAGCCTGGAGTCAAGATGAAAAGACCTCCCCTTGGATATTTAATGCAAACTGAGAAAATCATGACTCACTGTGGCCTAGGGTTAGAGAACTCTGACCTTTATATTTAGATGATTGAGTTAAGGACTTTTCGAATTAAGAAGAAAAAGGACTTTTTGATGGAAGAGATTAAGACAATGTGACCTAGAGGTGGAGGACTTTGACGTTTGTACTGTGTCAATTAAGGAGGCTTGCCTCCTTAAGGATGATTGAATTAAAGACTTACTAAATGAAGAACTTACTAAATGAATGTTATCTTCTGCTTAAAACTGGGTGACCACTTTAGTGATAAGTTGTTAAGTTTAACATTGTAAATGCTGTACTTTGATTTTCTGTGAATGTTTTGCCTTAATTTGTTACTGAATAAATAGAGAATTCACTATACTATGTAAACAGAACCTTGAAAGCTGTTTACAGCAGCAGTCCTCTGGAAAGCTGCTAGTGCTTGGCTTTACAGTCATCAGGTTTTAAGGGTTAGGGCATGCTACTATTGATTCTGTTCCAGTTGACTCTATTGTTTAGGCCAGTGTTTTTCAGGTTATGGAATTAATCAATCAACAAGCATTTACCACGTTCCTTTGACACCCTGGATTTATACAGACAAAAGTGAACCAGCAACTGCCCTCAAGGAGCTTACAATTTAGCCAAGAGATAACATGTACCTATATGGGGATGTACAAAATAGATACAAGGTGATTTGGGGTAAAGGCATTAACAGCTGAGAAGATCAGGAGAGAAACTCACATGAAACATAGTGGTTGAACTGGAGCTTGAAGGAGGACAACGATACTGGGAGGTAGAGGTAAGGATAGAGTACATTCTAGGCATGAGAGACAATCAGTATAATGTCATAGGAGATGATGTTCTATATATGAAAAGCATTAAAGACCAGTTTCCCTGGACCATAGTATGCATGGAGGAAAGAAATATGAAGTCCTAGAAAGAGGTTTAAATGCCAAACAGAGGAGTTTATATTTACTCCTACAGGTAATAGTGAGCCAGTGTATCTTCTTTCTCAGAAGAGTCAGACCTGTCCTTTAATAAATCACTTTGGCAGCTGAGTGGAAGGTAGATTGAAGTGTTAAGACACTTGAGACAGGGGAGCTGGTTAGGAGACACAGTCTGGGCAAGAAGGTGATAAGGGCCTGAAGTAGGGTGTGGCTATGTGAGTGATGAGAAAGGTTCATATATGGGGGCAGGTAGGTGGTACAGTGGATAGAATGCCAGGGCTGGAGTCAGGAAGATCTGAGTTCAAACCTGGCCTCAGATACTTATTAGATGTGTGACCTTGGGCAAGTCCCTTAACCCAATTTTCTCATCTGGAAAATCAACTAGAGAAGGAAATGGCAGACTACTTCAGTATCTTGGTGAAGAAATTATGGAGGTAGAAATGACAAGATTTAGAGACTGACTGGTTAGGTAACATAACTGAGTAAAGTTAAGGATGACACCAAGGAGCCCAGGTCCTTCCATCTTTTTTCCAAGCCTCTTCACATCACCATGATCTTCCTCTGAATCATCCCATTTCCCTTGCCTAACTTTGGCCTGGATCCCATATTTGGAATTGGTTTTTATGCATGGATGGTGTATCCAGGGCTGGGTGAAACAGGAGCATTTCTTCTCAAGACTTCTCACTCCCAGTGTACAGGTCTGCAACAATGCCAGCACAGTGGTGGAAGAAAGCAGCATGTGAGGATACCATTATGGTAAAAGAATGCTGTCTCAGGAATAGAAGGTATGTGAGAAGAAATGCCTGCCTGCTACTCCTCCTTGTAGTGCGTCTGTGCTAACTTCCCTAGCTCTGGACCCTGCCAGGACCTGCCCACATTCATGGATGCACTCACTCCTCGAATTCATCACAACACTCTATTTACTCTCTTGCATTATGGTTTGAACCATGTCCTCTATTCTATACTCTATATTCTATACTCAGGAGTGTTCTTTTCCTCCAGGTCTATTAATTGCCAAGGCAGCTAGGTAACACAACTGATAGAATGTTTGGGCGTGAATGAGTCAAGAAATTCAGGAAGTTTGAATCTGACCTCAGATACTTTGTAGTTGTGTGACCCTGGGCAAGTCACTTTACCCTGTCAATCTCAATTTCCTCAACTATAAAATGGTGATAATAATAGCATCTACCTCCCAGGTTTGTCATGAGGATCAAATGAGATAGTATTTGTAAAGTGCTTAACTAGTTGGTACTTATTTCCTTCTTTCTGTCCCTGTAACCATTGCTCTAAAAAAGGCAGGGATTTGACACCAAGATCCTTTTTTTTGTGCCTTAGTAATTGTCTAAATCAGAAATTCTTAACCTTTTGGGGGTTTATTTCTAAACACGTAAAACAAAATACATAGGCTTAGAAAGGAAACAAATCAAAATGAAAATGTAATTTTTTTTCCCATTCAAACCCATGACCCCCCAGGAAATATCTCCACAGTGCCTTGGGGGTCCATGTACTCCAAGTGAAGTGCCCTTGGTCTAGAAAAACGTACAGTAGCAGTGGTCTGGGAAGTCTGCTTGATTTTCATTTTCCTTCAATATGACTTTTCTGAGACTCAGTCCAATTCCTTTCAGACCTCTTGAGCTGACCTGAAGGCTCAGTGAGAATGCTGAACAAATGAATCATGTTTGTAAACTCCTCTGGGATTCCATGAAAAGAAGAAATGCTCCTTGGATTTGATCACCTCCCAGCTGGAGCCTGCAGGGTTGGGGAAAAACAAGCCTCTGGGTAATCGCTGGGTGATGATGAATGCTCTCTTTTGTCTTGAGATACTAATAGTTCTAGATTCAAAATCTTTTCTCTCTTTGACTGGACCCAGATATAATAAAACAAAAAACTTACAGCATATAATTTGGCATTTTACTGGTATGTGAGGCTTACAAAAATTTTGCTCTCCCTGACAAGGCTCAGAGAATTCTATCAAAATAAATCTCCAAAGGAAAAAAGCCCTCTTTTTAAGTCTATGAGAAGCCTTTTCAAGAACAAAAATAACACTTAAAACTGATATTTTGTATATCTTCTTTTTCATCTCCTCTTTAAAAGAAATTCTGCCCTTTCTGAAAAATAAAATAAAATAAATGGGAAAAAATGTCAGGAAAAAATGTCTAAATTTTCACCTGCTATAAAGAGAATGGAAATTTTCTCCAATATTTTACATTGAATTTCAAAGATCTTTGAGTATAGTTTGAGCCATACTCACAGTTCCAGAATTTAGACCTGTGATTCTGCTTGCCCATATGTCTCCCTAGCACAACAGATTTGTCTTACCCTAGTGTCCTAAAAGTCTCTGACCATTTTTCTACAGGAGCTTACAGATGCACCAATGCCCTTATGACTTGAATCAGATGGCCATTTTTTTTTAGTAATAGTGACAGACGGTGTAGGTTGGTGTCCTTCATACTTGAAGAGAGGACCAAAATGACATCACTGTATCAGGGTCAAGGTACAGTGTGTCCAACTGTAGCTGATTAGACCAATACGAGCTTGGAAGGCTATAAGACCATAGGTCAGGCACAAATTAGTCCACATGAACATTTAGAGTAGAAATGTCTCTAAATTTGCACATCTCACATTTCTTTTGAGCTACTACAATTCTGCTTTGTTCATAGAGTACAGCAACCTTCTTTGATGCAGTCCTACCATGCTGGATGATGTCGTGCCAGTACCTCTCATGTCTCATCATTGATTCCAAAGTTCTTCAGAGAGACCTTGGAGTGTTCTTGTATCATGTCTTTTGACCCCTATGTGAGCACTTGCTTTGTGTGAGTTCTCTATAAAATAGTCTTTTAGGCAAACAAACATTTGGCATTTGAATAGTGTGGTCAGCCTATCAGAGTTGCACTCTCTGCAGCAAATTTTGAATTCTTGAACTAAAGTTCAAGAAAGGACCTCAGTGTCTAGTATCTTGTCTTGCCAGATGATCTTCAGAATCTACCTAAAACAATTTAAACAGAAGTGATTCAGTTTCCTGACATGGAGCTGGTATGCTTTCCAGGTTTCACAGGCATACAAAAATGAAGTCAGCACATTGGCTCTGTAGACCTTCAGTCTGGTAGGCAGTCTAATACCTCTTCTCTCCCACACTTTCCTTTGGAGCCTTCCAAACACTGAGCTAACTCTGACAATGCTTGCATCAACCTCAGACAAATACAAGTCAAATAACATCAAATACTATGTCTGTCCATAATTGAGTGCTAAATTGGTCTGTGATATAGAGCATAAGGGCTGCTGAAATTTGAAAGAGAGGGAAATCTCTGAGGGCTGGAATAATTAGGGAAGACTTAACAGAGAGATTGGACCATGAAGGAAAGGTAGGTTTTGAATAAGAGGAGAATGAGGAGAGGGTTAAGGAAGGGGAGAGGAAGGGAAGGAAGAAGAAGAGAAATAAGTGGAGAAGAGGGAAAGATGAGGAAGGGGAGGGAGGAAATAAAAGGGGAAGGGAGGAAACATGACAGGAACACTTCTACCTTCATGATTCTATGACCTGTGATCTTCAAATAACATACCAGAGGTTAAAAAAAAAAAAAGAATACTTAAAGGCACAGAGGTGAGAAAGAACAAGGCATATATGAGGACAGTAAGGACACTAGACCATTCAGATTACAAGGCATGAGTTGACTAAGTAGAAAATTGAATAGGTAAGATAGGACCAAATTGTGGAGAGCCATGAAAGCCAAGCAGAGGACCCTGGATTTGATGCACTAGGACTAGTGTACAATTGTGATGGAATGCTATATGCTTGTGATGGAAGTACTATAAGAAATGATGAGCTATATGCTCTTAGAAAAACCTGGAAAGATTTACATGAACTGATGCAAAGTGAAATGAATAGAACCAGGAGAACATTATACATTGTGACAGTAATATAGTAAGATGATCAACTGTGAAGGACTTGGCTATTCTCCTATTCTCGGCAATATAAAGATCTAAAACAACTCTGAAGGACTTAGGATGAAAAATGCTGTCTGTCCTCAGAGAAAGAACTGAGTCTGAATACAGATTGAAACATACTTTTTTTACCTTATTTTTCTTGGGTTTTATTTTGGTCTATGTTTTCTTTTACAACATGACTAATATAAAAACAGGTTTTTCATAATTATATATGTATAACCTATATCAAAATGCTTGCTTTCTCAATAAGGGGGATGAGGAGAGAGAGAGAGAGAATTTGGAACACAATTTTTTTTTGGAGGGAGGAAGACAGGGCAATTGGGGTTAAGTGACTTGCCCAAGGTCACAAAGCTATTAAGTGTGTCAAGTGTCTGAGGTGAAATTTGAACTCAGGTCCTCCTGACTCCAGGGCCACTGCTCTATTTGCTGTACCACCTAGCTGCTCCTGGAACACAATTTTTAAAACAAATGTTGAAAACTGTTTTTACATGTAACTGGGGGAAAATAAAATACTAAATTAAAAAAACCCCAACCAGTAATAAACTGGCCTTTTTGCCTGGAGTCTCCCTAATCTATAACATTTTACACATTACTTCCAAAGTAATTTTCCTTAAGTACAGATTTGACCATATGACTCCACTACTCAATTCTAGTGACTTCCTATTGACTCTAGAATACAATATCAAGTTCTTAGTTTAGTTTCTAAAGCCTTTGCAAAGCTCACCTCAACCAATATTTCCAGTCTCATTGATCATTCCCATATTCTTTTTCCAAACAAACTGGCCTTCTCTCTGTCCCTCCCATAAGACAGTCCATCTCTCATCTCCATGCCTTTGTACTTGGTGTTCTCCCATATCTGGAATGTACCCCTTCCTTATCTTTGCCTCTCAAAGTCCCTCCCTCCCCTTACATGCAGCTTAGGTGCCTTCTTGTCCATCATGAACCCTTTCCTAACTCCTCAACTGTTAGTATTCTCATTACCAAATTACCTTGTATTTACCTGCTTTGTATATATTTATATTTATTAATGTTATAGTTCTACATGTATTTTTATATATACCAATTATTTCTTCCATTCAAATGTAAGCTTTTTCTTAGTACAAATTTCTTCATTCTTCATATTTGTATCCTCAGTGCCTAGCAGAGCTCTGGCACATGGTAAGTGCAAAATAAAGACTCATTGATTGACTGATTGATTGTTGATAAACCTGTTTCCTTGGTTCGCTGGAATTCCCAGTGGAGGGCGGAATCTTTCCCTCCCCTTCTCCACCTAAGAGTTTTTTCATCGGCAATATACACACCCTCCTCCTTGGAGATCTCCAGACTAAAAACTGGGGTGCTTGGAGTAGGCAATAGGAAAACATCACAGGTCCTCCAATAGGTGTCTCCCCTTCCTCAGTATAGCCATTTTTAGACAGGAAAAAAAACATGAAACAAGCCTGCCACAGGGTACCCATTGGCATGAGACCAATGAGGTCATCTCAACTCACCAGCTGAAAATTCCAGCTGAATATGCTGGGGGCCAGCCAACTCTCCTCAGGCCAAGGCCCCCAGCTCTTCTCCCTGTTAGCACTGAGTTGGCAAACAGGAATTTATCTCAGGGGCTTGGGAGGGACAATTTCTGTGTTTTTAAAATTTTTTTCTCAATCTTCATTTGCATGCCTAATGCCCATGCTCAGCCTGAGCCTTGGGGTAGGCAGCTTCTCTGTATAGGAACCAGAGTAGAAGGTGTAAACTTTCTTTGCTGGAGGTGGAAGAGGGAGATGGAAAGGGGAAAGTGAAGAAATGGAGGCAATTATTCTTTAGAATAAAGAAAAAATATTTAACTTTTCTCTTCCTTAGCTTTTTAAATGAAGGCAATGCCATGGTTTGGTTCTGAAATGTCTCAATTTCACTCAAACATCACAAGGACTCAGACTTGCTCTGCTCCACCTTCACTCACAGTGTCTTGCACCTAGTAGCTGAGCAATGCCTATATTGCTGAATTTCATCGAGTCGATTGAGTAGAAATGGAAGGAACACCAGCCCTAGGCCATAGTTTCTTCATCTGCAAAATAAGGAGGTTGAACCAAAATATCTATAAGGTCCCTTCCAGCTCTACAATGGGATTGATCTCAAGTGTAGACACTCTCCCTAGAAGGACAAAGGGAGCCAGACAAAAAAACCTTAGACTTGGGTTTTCCTGGGGCAGCTAGAAGAGCGGCTCTTTGCAAGGCTTTGTAAATGGAAGATAAATATAACTTTACTGATGTGCAGAGCAGACTGACATGTGGACATGTGTGGCAGGTCAGTCAACAGTCAGCATCACTGGCTGACTTCCCAGGGAATGCAGATGCCTATGCTGGCACTGAAGCTGCTCTCAGGAGCCAGCATGCCCCTGCCCCTCCAAGGAATGGCTTGTCATTGTGTAATGAAGCCCCTAATTTCCAGGTAGTTTCCAATCATCTGTTTGTAACACTTCAAATCTAGAAGAGGGCCGCCTTACTTAAGAGGACTATGACCCTTCCCTTTCTTCTTTAGAAAAAAAAGATGTGTATACAAGACTGCTTCTACATAAGGCCTCCATTAATGCTTAGACAACTGGGCCAGGAGGCCAAAGAACACCCTTGGACTGAATCAAAGACAGAGAGGAGCAGACAGGTAGATCAACACCCTGGACCTGGACTCTCCAATTCAGCAGGAGTGAGGAAAGAACTGTTGGCATTTTGATGTAATCATCGTGGCAGTTTTCAAGGCTTTTAAAAAAATTAACTTTACCCTTTGCAACTCTGTAAGGCGTCACTTGACAACAGTGTTACAGGTACTTTACATAACTGCTGTATACCAAAGGTGTGTTCAGTAGAATGGAGTGATCAAAGTCTGTATCCTAATTATATCCCGTCACTGTTTCCATCCAAAGCAGCTCTTTAGATGGGTTTGTTCCTTTGCTGTTTAATTTGCTTCAGGCTTCACTCAGCCTGACACGCATGTTCAGAGCTCTGCTATGGATGGGGGTGGGTGATGTTGTGCCACAGAACTTGCATTTAGATCAGGGCAGAGATTTGGTTTGTGGAGTAAAGTGCATAGCTTGGGAGATGGTTCACTGTAAAGCCTGATACCTACTAGGTGCTCAAGAAATGTTTATTGACTGACTGGCTGCAGCAGTAAGAACACTAAATGTGGAACCAGAGGATAGGTGGTCAGATGCCAGCCCTTCCAAGTCTTCCTTGACTTTGGGGAGGGGAAAGGAAAAGAAATAAGCTTTGATACAGCACTGACTATGTGCTGGGCATTGTGTTAAGTGCTTTCACAAATATTATCTCATTTGATCTTTATACCCACCCTGTAAGGCTAGCATAAAGCACCCTATAGGTGCTATTATTACTCCCATTTTATCACTGAGGAAAGCTAGTAAATGTCTGAGGCTTGATGGGAACTCAGGTCTTCCTGACTCCAGGCCCAGCACTCTATCCACTAAGCCTCAACTTGCTTCCTTGGGCATTCTAGGTCTCAGTTTCCTCATCTGTAACATGAAGGGTTTAGATTAGATGACCTAAAGCACCTTAGGGTGCCTTCCAGCCTTACTCAGGTCTATGATCCTCTGATGTCTAATAGGTAAACAGGTTCATCTTCTTGAGGGTAGAATCTAGGCCTTACATATTTTTTTTTTCTTAAATTTATTTTTTATTTACTCATTTACTTTTAATTTACAAGATTCAGTTCCACAATCACTTGGGTTTCAGATTTTCTCCCCTCCCTTCCCCCCCCCCCCC
>CM053585.1:70929086-70948208 GCA_028646515.1 Pseudochirops corinnae | reverse complement strand
ATCAGCCAAAATGACAGAACAGGAAAATGACAAATGCTGGAGAGGTTGTGGAAAAACTGGAACACTAATGCATTGTTGATGGAGCTGTGCACTGATTCAACCATTCTGGAGAACAATCTGGAACTATGCCCAAAGGGCTATAAATAATTGCATACCCTTTGACCCAGTAATACCACTTCTGAGGTGGTATCCCAAAGAGATCATAGAAGTGGGAGGAAGAACCATATGTACAAAAATATTTATTGCAGCTCTCATTGTGGTGGCAAAAAACTAGAAATTAAGGGGATGCCCATCAATTGGGGAATGGCTAAACAAGTTGTGGTATATGAATGTAATGGAATACTATTGTGTTATAAGAAATGAAGAGGAGATGGACTTCATATTTACCTGGAGAGGCTTATACAAACTTATATAAGTGAGAAGAGCAGAACCAGGAAAAATTTGTACACAATCATATGTGTGATGACCAATTTTGATAAACTGGACTCTTCTCAGCAACACACAGTTATAAGATAACTCTACAAGTCTCAGGATGGAAGGAAATATCTACATTCAGAGAAAGATCTAGAAAGAACAGAGTTTAAATGGAGATTGAAGCAATCTACATGCTCTCATTCTTTTCCACGTTTGGTTTTATTTCTTCTTTCCCATTGTTCACTCCATCAATTACAACCCTCTATACAACTAGACTAATGTCCAATGTGAAAATATTTACAGATCATATACTTGATTGCATGCCACCTTGGGCCATGGGGGAGGAAAGGGAAGGCAGAGAATTTGAAACTCAAGGGATTATGAAACTGAATCTTGTAAATTAAAAGTAAATAAACAAATCAATTTTTAAAAAAGTGTGTGTGTGTGTGTGTGCGTGCGTGCGTTTTTAAATAGTTCCTTCCCTCAGTCCTCATCTCCTATCACTTAGACATCTTCTCCCACCAGTTCCTTCTTCACCCCATCTCACATTTGTGAACCCTTGCCAATTCTTGCCAAGGTAAACTCTTCTAAATGCATAAACGGTTCCATTCCATCTTCCCCGGCAGATTGCCACCTTGATTATACCTACTCTCTCATTCATCTTTAATCTCTCCTTATTTACTAGCTGTTTCTCTACTGCCTACAAATGTGCTCATGTCTCCCTCATCTTAAAAAAAAAAACATCTGTACTTGACCATCCACTAATTAATATCTTATATCTCTGCTTCCTTTTGTGGCTAAACTCCTTAAGAAAGCCACTATGTAATAGGTGTCCCTACTTCCTTTCCTCTCACTTTCCTCTAAACCCTCTGCAGTCTGACTCCTGAACTCACTATTCACCTGAAATTATTCTTCCAGTGTTAGAAAATGAGCTCTTAATTGCCAAATCTAATGACCTTTTCTCAGTCCCTATTCTTTTTATTTTTTAAGCCAAGAAACCCATTTATCCAATCCTCATCCTTCTTGACCTCTCCACAGTCTTTGACACTGTCAATCACCCTCTTCTATTGGATACTTTCTCCTTTCTAGGTTTTTGTGACATTGATTTCTTCTTCTCTCTCTTGAGTGACCAGTCTTTCTTAGTCTCTTGCTGAATCTCCTTGGAGGTCCAGTTCCCTAAGACTCTGTCCTGAGTATTCTTTCTTTTTTCTCTCTATATTATCTCATTTGGTGATATCATCAAGTCACAATTATCAGCTGTTTGTAGACAGTTATTAGATTTATTTATCCAACTCTAACCTCTCTCTTGACTTCCAATCTCAAATTACTAGCTCCCTTTTACACATTTCCAATCTGATGTCCCATAGAGATCTCAAACTCAACATGTCCAAAACAAAAGTGATTATTTTTCTTCTTAAGCCCTTCCTATACCCAGCTTCCTTCTTATAGTCAAGAGCACCACCATCTTCCCAGCTACCCAAGCTTGCAACTTCAATGTCTTCAAATCCTCCCTTTATATTCATTCTGCCTACCTAATGTGTGTTGCCAAGTCTGTTCATTTCTTTCTTTACAACATCATTTCACATAACTGCCATGCTAATACAAGCCTTCATTACCTCATGCCCAGACTACTGCAAGAACCCTTTGGTAGGTCTCCATACCTCAGTCTCTGTCCATTCAAGTCTATTCTCCATTCAGTTAACAAAGTGATCTTCCTAAAGTGCAGATCGACCACATAGCTTAGAGCAGTGGTTCTCAACCATCCTAATGCCGCGACCCTTTAATACAGTTCCTCATGTTGTGGTGACCCCCAACCATAAAATTATTTTCGTTGCTACTTCATAACCATAATTTTGCTACTGTTGTGAAATGTAATGTAAATATCTGATATGCAAGATGTATTTTCATTGTTACAAATTGAACATAACCCACAGGTTGAGAACTGCTGGCTTAGAGACTCCCTAATACCTGTAGGATCAAATATAAAATCCTCTGTTTGGCTTTTTAAAATTAATTGTTTTTTCAATTAACAAAAAAATTCACCTTTTCTCCCTCCTAACTCCTTCCATCTCCAACTTGGCTTTTAAAGCCTTTCTGAATCTGGACCCTTCCTATCTTATTGAGGCTCCTTACACTTTACTCCCCTCCACATAATTTATGATCCAGAAACAATGATCTTCTTATTTGTCCTCTTCCACAATACTCCATCTCCCAGGTCCATGCCTTTTCACTCTCCCTTCACCTTTATTTACTTTTCACCCTGGCCTTTCTTCAATTCTCAACTCAAAACCCACCTTTTGCAAGGGGTCTTACCTGGTCTTTTCTATGCTAATGCCTTGTCTCTGAGATTATTCACACTATAATATATATATATATATGTATATGTATATGTATATATATATATATATATCCTATGTGTAGAGTATGTAGTTGCTTGTAAGTTGCCTCTCCCATTTGAATGTGAGCTTCTTGGGGGAGGGTGAGAGGGACCGTGTTTTCCCCCTTTCTTAGTATCCCCACCATTAAGTGCCTAGCATACAGTCAGCACTTAATAAATGCTTATTGACTGACTAATTTCAAGAGACAGAAATCAAGAAAAGCTTCATACATTTAGGGTATACCTGAGCTGTGTTAGGAAGGAAGCTAAGAATTCTAGGAGACGGAGGGAAGAAGAGAATGCTTTCCAGGTATTAGGGGCCATTAGCAATTTAGGTAGACTCATACAGATTGGGGAAAGGCCTAGGCAGAAAACTCTTTGACAGATCATTTAAAATCTATACTAGAATCCCTTAGGATCTCTGTATTATCCAGTTACTGTGGTTGGTTGATCTTCAGGAAGAGGCAAGAAATGCTCTGACAAAATTTGAGTTGATTTTATCCTCCCAATGTTCCAGACTGAAAAAGATCACAGGACCTTGAAAACCTGCTGTAAGATCTCCCAAATGACCTGATGAGCTTCTGCTTGAGAAAGAACATTCCAAGGCAAAGTTCAGTGACAAGTGAACTTGTGCTAGTAGAAGCTTAAAGTTAGGGCACTCACAAAACTGTGATGTCTGATACCAGATAGCAAGCAGAGGCAGGCATATACCCATCAACACATAAACATCCATAGGTATAAACACACAGATATGCCATACAGTGCAAACGTTAAATCCCATTGACATGCACATCCATGAATACACAAAGAGGCACATTAAACATAGATGTAAATTGGGCCAGGGACACTTTGCTACACAGGACTGATTTACATGGATACCCACATCTCATTCTACTTAGAAAAAATTATTCCAACTATAAACAGATGAATAAATTTGTACTGGAAAAATGCTTTTGAATTTTACTTTTTAAAAAATCTGAAATTAACAAACAGCAAATAAAATAAGTATAATAGAACAAAGAGGATTATTTGTGAAACTGTGAACCTCTATTACACACAGCTGACTTTTAAAATATATGATAAATTCAACATGTAATTTTCAAAGTTGTATAGTTTGTCATTCTTTCTGGCCTTCCTTCTGTTCTCTTACATGCATTTTAATGAAGAAAGGTGATGCGTACAGTGGCAGAAGCATTTTCTGATTATCTGTCAATAGGAAAAAAAAATTCTTTGAGAAAGAAAAAATAATTTTTGTTGTTTGGTCATGTCTAACTCTTCATCACCCCATTTGGGGTTTTCTTGGCAAAGATACTGGAGTGGTTTGCCATTTGCTTCTCCAGATCATTTTACAGATGAGGAAACTGAGGCAAACAGGGTTAAGTGACTTGCCTAGGGTCACATAGCTAGTAAGTATCTGGTGCCAGATTTGAAATCAAAAAGATGAGTCTTCCTGACTTCAGGCTCAGCACTCTATTCTCTGCATGGAGCTGTCCCAATACTTTCCTAGACAGGTGTTAGAACAGCTCTTTTGACTTATAGATGGAGTTTAGAAGTCCTGAATGGATCCCTCCCAAAGAGAGATATTTAGAGACTTAGACACTCAATTATTCTAGATCTCTGGTGGCCATATTCTAGTTCTTTTTTGTTCCCCAGTATCTGTGTGTGGCCCACCTAAGGGGTGGTCCTTTTATGGAGCATTTCAATTCAGTTCCATCTGGGCTTGTGCCATGACTCAGTCTGGCCTAGTTGCTACTGTTTCATGGCTGTACTGCTGATAGATCTCTTGCCATCCTGGAAAATTTGAATCTCTTGGTTTTGGAAGCTCAACTCTGATGAAAAGGTTTTGTGTCCACTCCATTACTCTTATGCTTAATGGATGTGGAAATGAATGGAATGACACCTTGCAAATGAGGGCTCCAT
The DNA here is from genome assembly GCA_028646515.1 of Pseudochirops corinnae. Classification (NCBI taxonomy): domain Eukaryota; kingdom Metazoa; phylum Chordata; class Mammalia; order Diprotodontia; family Pseudocheiridae; genus Pseudochirops; species Pseudochirops corinnae. The sequence goes on along the minus strand of CM053585.1, from coordinate 70,943,497 downwards.
CCAGTTTCCCTCCCAGGCTGGATTTCAGATCATTATTTCTGCTGACATTATACAGCTGTTGAATGAAGGTTTGGATCCCTCCCATCCTCCTTTCCTCTCACCCAACTTCCAGCTCCCCACAATCCCCCAGAAGCAACTTTTGCTTTTGTTTTTGTTTTGGGCCACAGAAGTGTTTAGCAAGAATGGGCAGGCATGCCTTGTTTGAGCTGTGATCTAACACCAGCTGACAGGTAGGTTTCAGGGCTGTCTCTGGGGCTGTGGCCTGTTTAGTGGATTTACCACTCTAAACTCAATTACAGAGGACTTTCACGCTCGATGGAAGACTCCAGTCCCTTTTTGATAAAAACTCTGGTGAGTAAATAAGTCATGACGATGATAGGGCCCTGCCATTTAATATTCATTGAAGTACACATGTTTGGAAATTGGAAGCAGGGTTTAATCCATTTTCATATTTATATCAACATGGAGCTTTACAAAAGATATCTCCTTTTCTCTGGGAATCTCATCAAATTCTTGTTGAAGCAAGATAAAAATGGGTGCAAGTTTTATTCTCAGCAACTAAGAAGACACATTTTGAAGTGTGAGTTGTAGGTCTGCTTACTTTTAAATTAGAAGCAATTCTTTGATTCCATTTATAGCAGACAGAAGAAGTCTATGCCAAGTAAAGGAGGGGGCCTCCTGTTGGTTCCCTGTGTAGGAAATTCATTCCCAACTCAAACTCTAATGTTGTTGTAGGAGCTCTGTGGGAAGCAGAGTATGAGTAATGGTGGACTCAACCTGAGGCATTACTAGTTAGAAAAGGTTTTCCAGTTACTCCAAGTCATGTCAGGCCAGGGATTCCTCTGAGAAGGAACGTGACATTGGTAAATAGGAAACTTCTTGACTCAGGTCTGTGAGTTGCCTATTTGAAGGGGACATGAAAGAGTTAAAGTAATGACGAAGGGTTTGGAGTGTATGTTCTCTCTCTCTCTTTTTTTTTTAATGTGACTGAATGTTTAAGTGTGGCGGTATGGCTGATGGCGTGTCCTTTAATAATGCAGCACACAGCTTCCTGAGGGGACAGCGTTTGATTTGGAAAATGAATATGGTGCACTCTAAATTCTCTTCCCTGAGGAAGGCTGACTAACTGATAAGTGCCATGAGCTAGCGTGGGGACTCATTCTGTCAAATCAAGCTTGCGGAGAAGGCACCATGTGGAATCTTCTCAAGTCTCCTAGAGGTAATACGAGCGGACACTTCTGACATTAGACAGTGCAGCAGGCCCTGCTTACAGGAAGAGTTCACCATCACACTACAAGGTGGTCTTTAGATGACAAGAATAAAGAAATCAGCACAAATTTGTTAATGCAACAACTTGGAAAAGTATGTTTGAAAAAAAAAAGCCACTCTATGGCAAAAGACCATCAAATATAGAGAGAAGTTATATCTACATAGAAGGGATTTGTTTTGTTGTGGGTTGGTTGGGGTTTTTTTTTGCACTTCTGGTACCTATTTTCCTGAGTTTTTTATCATCCTTTCCAAGCTACCACACCCTGACCCAGGTCATCTTGGTCAAATTCCTTCTGTTAGATAAGTGACTCTTTGTCATTCCATAACTCTCAGTATATCAACAAAATCAAGAACTTGTCTCCATTTTCTTGGCCACTGGTGTCAAACTCAAATCAAAACAAGGGCCACTAAACCATATGTAAAGACTTCCAGGCCATATGTTGACATAGAAAACTGCATTTTAACATTATTTGTGTTTTATTTTAATTTTATTTATTTTGTTAAATATTTCCCAATTACATTTTAATCTGATTCTGGCAGCACTAGGGAGTGTTGCAGGCTTGGCTATGTGTGTCTGACATCTCTGGTCATCTTTCCTATTTCAGAATAGATGAGGAGGTGGTTGTTTCTAAGTGAGATTTCTCATCGGCATGGGTATGGTATATAGGAAAAGCAAATAGAGCTGGGTGCTGACCACCAGAATGGGGCAAGGTATTAGCTATTCAGTCTCCATTGTAGCATGTCATGAAAGTCCACAGAAAACTCTAAGGCAAATTCTAGAGCAAATGAATCAAATGAGATAATGAAAACACTTTGGAAACTGCAAAATGGTAATTAGATGTAAGAGATTATTATCATTATTGACCATTTTATTGGAATTGAGTAGTAACCAATTTTAAAAGCTTGACTATTTATTTATTTATTTGTTTTGGCTCAGACCTGTGATGTCATTGAACTCCCTCTCTCAATGCAGAGTAATGACTATTGCACAACTCAAGGTCTGGAGGCACTGAGAAGTGAAGTGACTCTCCCAGGGGCACTCAGGTGGTATGTGTCAAAGGTAGAACTCAAACCCAGTGCTTCCTGATCCTGAGGCTACCTATGCTTTGTTTCTTAGTAATAGCTATCATTTATAGCTATTTCTATGAATACATGTGAATTTTATAGATTATATAATGTAAATATGCACCTTAAGAACTGTAAGTGCTTTATTTCTATTTTCTCATTTGATCCTTGTAACCACCTTGTAAGGTTGGTGCTATTGTTATCGCTTTTATACAGATGAGGAAACTGAGGCAGAAGAGAGATTAAGTGATTGGCCCAGGGTTTAATAAGAGTCTGAGACAAGATCTGATCTCACATCTTCCTAACTCCAAGTCTAGAGCTCCATCCTCTGTGCCACCCTGTGGCCTCCCATGGCTTGACTGATTATTAGATAATTTGGGTCATGAAGTTATGTTAAGTCTAATTAGTCCCATATAGGAATAACCTTCACATGCCATTTTAAAGGTAGCTAAAGAGTATGATTTAACATTGAAAACACACACATGCACAATACAGTGACCAATAACTGAAGTCAGAGAATTCACAACCAAATATACTAATCTCCTCTCAGCAGAGAAGTGGTGGGCTATAGATGTGGAATGAGGCATACACCGTCTGACTTGGCCAATGTGTTAGGTTTTTTTTTTTTAATTAAATCAAGTTATTCGAGAGAAAAGAGAATTCTACTGGGGGAGATATCAGTAGGAAGTGATAGTGATTTCTAAAAAATAAACATAAACAGGCATTTGAAAAAATAAAATAAGGAAGCTTATTTTATTTTAAATCAGTAGCTGGGTGGCATGGTGGCTAGCATGCTGGAGTCAGGAAGACCAGAATTCAAATCTAGCTTCAGACATTTACTAGCCATGTGACCTGAGGCAAGCCACTTAATCTGTCTGTTTCATTTTCTTTATCTGCAAAATGGGTTTAATAATAGCACCTACCTCTCAGGTTGTTTTGAAGATAAAATGAGATAAAATTTGCAAAAGAGCATTGCAAACCTTAAAACACTATATAAATGCTAGCGATCATCAGCATAATCATTATTATTAAAATGAAATATTGTTTACTTAGGGCAAATTTACTTAGGCATGAATCGAATATTTTAAATACAGGAAATTACAGGGCCTATAAGGAGATGATGAGTTAGAGACCAGCAAAAGGATTACCAGCCTATCAGCTTTTAAAGGTAAAAGGATTATTAGGGCAAACTCAGCCTCATCACAGGGCAGAGTCTACTAATTTGTTGATGGTTATTCATGGATGGTAACTAGTTTATGGACCTTACCCATGACCCATACATTTATTATTATTATTGCTATTATTATCCCGTGTTTGAGATCACTAGTAAGGAGAAAAAAAATACAGTTACTGGATTTAATCCATCACTACATCTTCACATCCCTACGTGGCAATTGGCATGTAAAGCAAGCAGCTTATTGAATTGAAGTCAGGCGAGTCCTGTCAGATGGGGAGAATCCATATTAATGATATACTATAAAACACTTTTTGTTAGTTACATATATTCCTTTACTTTCATTTCACAAGAATAGCTCAGCTGTCAAAGCATTTCTAAGATTTCCATGGATTCAGCAAATACTGTGCGATCGAATTATTGCTCTGAGAAAAGCTACAATTAAAACACATTAATCATTGTAACAAAAGATCCTTATTGAAGCTGACAAAGATCCTGAAATCTGATGAATAATTAGCCTGGTTAATCTTTTTAAAAAAGAATTAAACTGCTAACAAGTTAAATCATTGTGATTTTCAAAATAAGCCTCCAAGGTAAGAAGAGACTGAAGATATTATTTTCACTATTTTTTAAAAAGTGCTTTTTATTCCTTCTCCTCGATCCCTGGAGCTGCTCTGGGTTCCATGCAGCTGAGACAATGGAGTTAGGGACAGACAGCTATGTTGGACAATGGTGATGATGGTGTAAGGGTTTCCATTATGTTTTTGTTCTTCAAAATGCTTTCTCCAGTGCAGCAGTGAAAGTTATTCCTCATGTTGTGATTTCCCCAAAACATGGTTTTAAGTGAGATAATGTTACTAGGGGCAGGAATGGGGCAGCAGTAGGGTCACAAAGAGTCAGACAGGACTCAGCAACAGTAACCACAACAGGGTCAAGTATATCCATAGCACCAACAGTACAAATGGAAAATATTTTTGGAAAAGCAAAAATATAGATTATGAAAACTGACTAGAGGTTAGGGAAAAACAGAGAAGAAAAAAATTAGCCCCTTTTCCCATCTACTTTCCAGAACATTGCTGGATTTTATTTCTTGTCCTTGAACCCGTGAAGTCTGTTCTTCTTTACCATTGTCCCTTCCACATCATGGCTTTTCCCCTTGCAGTTTTGGTTTGTTGCAGGTCAGCATGAGAAATTAAATGGGAATTTGGGGGGAGTTTTGTGGGAGATACAGATGACACATGAAAATAAGCAGATGACACAGAAAATGCTTAGAAACTCAGAAATACACAACATATATGTACAGTATTTCCTAACATCAACATATTTTATCTTTTCATGCCATAATAATTCAGACTTCATCTCTGGTATGAAGGCCAAAAAATTTTCCAAATCACTGGGGCATGGCACCCCTAGACCCTGCAACACGCATGGGATAACTGTTCTCTCATTTTCGTCTCCCTCCTTAGAACTCCACTTTCCAAGGGAAGAAGTGAATATAGCACTTAAAAGTGCTCTGATACCAACAGGTGTCCCTGATGGTGGATCTTGTGTTGAAGATCGAAACTGACTTTCCACCATGTCAGTCACTCTCAGTGACCCTGCCTGCATTTGACATGCTATTATGACAAAGGCATTGGACTCCTTTTTCTTTTGCACACCAATATATATACCCTATATAATGAAGCTGTTCTTGCATAATTTTCCTGTATTCTTACACTTCTCTCCAGATGGATAGTTCAGCTTTGCTGACAGCGGCTTTCTTCTTTGCATTTTAATTACCATGCAAGGTTTGCTATCCTGGAAAAGACCCCAAGAAAGACAAATACACAATGATAAGTCATGGGAAATATGCCAAAAGGAATCATGGGAGTTTGGGTTAAAGCCTGAAGAAGATTCTTTGCAACTCCATTCATTTTACTTTACTCCAAAGCATAGAGGTTGTCCATTGGTTATCCCTGACTCTTGCTATGTGGCTGGCCTATCTTTTTTTCAACCATATGATTCTTTGAAGACATGCTTTACCATTCTTCTGCATAATTCCTTGTTTATAATGTGTTCACCTACGCTGTGTCCCTCTACTGGTCTTTAGGTGATTCTCAACTTCCATTAACTCTTCAGAAATTGTAGTGTTCCTGTCAGAAGAATATTGATAATAGTTATATTTAAAATGTTCTAAAATCACTAAAAATTATAGAACTACAAATTTTAAAAAAACTCTGAAGTACCATCTCACATCCATCAGATTGGCAAAGTTGAAAAAAATAGAAAATGAAAAAATGCTGGAGGCACTGTGGGAAAACAGATATACTAATGTACTCTTGGAGCTATGAACTGGTCCACCCAGCCATTCTCAAAAGCAATTAGAACTATGCTGTTAAATTGTGTATACCCTCTGATCCAAAATACCATTACTGAGTCTATAACCCAAAGAAATCAAAGAAAGAGAAAAAGTGTCCATTTGTACAAAAGTATTCATAGCAACTCTTCATGGTGGTAAACAACTGGAAACTGAGGGAGGTACCCATCAATTGAGGAATGACTGAACAAATAATGGTATCTGATTATAATGGAATACTATTGTGCTATATGAAATTATGAAGGGAATGGTTTTAGAAAAATCTGCGAAGATTTTATGAACTGATGCAAAGTGAAGTGAGCAGAACCAGGAGAACATTTTGTACAATAACCATACTGTAATGACAAAAAACTTAACTATTTAGGAACTCTGACTAACACAAAGGAACTAAACACAGTCGCAGAAGATTCATGATAAAACATGCTACCTATCTTTAGATAGAAAGATGACGGACTCAGTGCAAATTGAAGCTTTCTGGGGTGGGGTGGGGAAATGGAATATGACTAAATAGGGAATTTGTTTTGCTTAACTATTATTGCTTTGTCATTTTTTTTTCAGTTGTGCCTGACTCTTCACGATTTAATTTATGGTTTTCTTAGCAAAGATACTGGAGTAGTTTGCCATTTCCTTCTCCCTCTCATTCTACAGATGAGGAAACTTAGGTAAAAAAAAAGAGTTAAGTGATTTACCAAGGTCACATAGCTAATAAGGGTCTGAGCCTGAATTTGAACTCAGATTCCTCCTGACTTCTGGTCTGATGCTCCATCCACTGTACCACTCAACTGCCCCCACTTCACTACACAATTATCCCTTTCACATTGTGACTTTCCCCGTCTTGGTTTTGATATACTGTGGGTCAGAATAAGAAATTAAACGGGAATTTTGGAGGAGTTTTGTGGAAGCCATAGATGACATGTGATGGCCAGCAGACAATACAGAAAAACTTTAGAAACTCAGATTTCTGCGTTTCTCAAGTTTTTTTGTGTTGTTTTGCCTAATAGTATTATATAGTATCAACATATTTTAATTTTTAATATCATAATAATTCAGACTTCTTCTCTGGTATGAAAGGAGGGTCAAGAAATTTTACTCAGATTTTCCAGATCATGGAGATACTGTACCCCCTAATCCCTGCAGTGTGGAAGGTACAACTGCACTTATCCATAATGGGTTTTGCATTTTTTGCTTTCTCAATAATTAGAGGAGGAAAAGAATTTGGAAATAAAAATAAAATAAAATTGACTGTAAAAAAAAAGGAGAACAGTATTAGTATTAAAAAAACTGGAGCTTCATTGATTGAGATCATTAAAAGAATCTTGCAATTTCCCAATCGCTCAGACTTTACTCATCCTGTTCAATTTTAATCCCAATTCATCATCTACCACATTTATATGCAGACAGACAAGATCTCTAGGTTTTCTATCCAAATTAATTGGATAAATAGATATTAGGCATTATTCATCTACTGGATTTTTGCTATGTGTGCATATCCCATCTATCTTCCATTATTCTGTAATTTTGATAGTCACTTCCCTTCTTGCCTGACCTTTGTTGGACAAGCATTGTTTGCATCCCTGTCGCAGCTACTGAAACCTACCTGTTAATAATAATCACTGACATTTCTGTAGAACTTTAATGTTATAAAGTGATTTAACTAAAATCACACACTTAGTGAGAAACAGAGCCACGGAGTCAGGACTTGCACCTAGGTCTCAGAATTCAACTTGTAGTGCTCTTTTTACTCCACCATCTTACCTATCAGTGGAAACTGTACAAGGAGCACCTCTGTATCCCAAGTACTAGCGGGCTGAGTACTTCCTAACTGATATTCCCTCTATATGCTCAATATAAAGTATACTCTACAAATATGCTCAAGGATCCACTATCTTAAAAACTACTTTCCTCTATTCTTTATGTCTTTCAGCCACTACTCTTTCTCTATCCTTTTTGACACCAGATTTCTTAGAAATGTAGCCTGCATTCACCATTTCTACTTTGTTACCAGTTACTTGATAAGACTTTCCAAATTAAATCAATATATACTCTGATACTTTTTGGCAAAAAAAAAAAAAATACAGGTGGCATAGTGAACAAAGCACCAGCCCTGGAGTCAGGAGGAACTAAGTTCAAATCCGGCCTCAGACACTTAACACAAAAACTAGCCGTGTGACCTTGGGCAAATCACTTAACCCCAATTGCCCTCCCCCCCAAAAAAGCAAAAGCAAAAAAAATTGAGAAAGAGTAAATATAGTAAAAATATATTGGAAAATATGAATGAGGAGTAAGAACTGAAAGAGGTCAAACACTTGCCTCTGCCATACCTATATATCACGAATTTTTTTTCATGAAAAAAATAGAAAAAAAAATAGTAGACATTGTAAGCAGCAAATGGTATCTCAAAAAATTAAATTGATCATATTTTTAAAGATAGGAAATGATTCATTGCTGATGTGAGAATCATTGTGACTAAGCTATTTCTGTATGACTAGACCACCAACTTACTATACTCAAGATAAAAAATTAGTTCAATTCTATTTATTTTGGAGAGGCAATCAAGGTTAACTGATTTGCCCAAGGTCACATAGGTGGTATCTGTCTGAGACCACATTTGAACTCAGATCCTCCTGACTCTAGGGCCTGTAGTCTATCCACTGTGTCAGCTAGCTACACCCCAGATCAAAATAGTTCAAATTCAGAAGAAAGAACAAAAATGAGAAAAAGATATGACATTGAATGAAGAAAAGAATCTTGCAAACTCCATATTCCAATGTTCCTGATGATTAAAAATGGGATATGGACACAGTAAAGGATAGACACTGATTATAATAATTCCATAAAGAAATTTATCAACGTAGATCAATGGCCATAACAGGAAGAGCCTAAAATGTGCCTTAGGCAGCAAAAATCCAACTTACATGACAGGCAGAGAGATATGGTAGCTAGGGGCAATGCCAGTTTAGAGTATAAACTTATTTGTAAAATTTTACAAAGAATAATGGATGATCCTAAGCAGCAGTGCTTCTTAAAACAGAGAGAAGGCAGTAGAAGGTAAAAATTAGTTTAATAGAAGTTTGGCAAGAGACTCAATTAGCCTAAGTCATAACTAGAATGACGTTGGAAGGAAGGAGGACAACCAGTGGAAGGTAGATGAGAAAGACCTTGAAAATGTTTTTATAACAAACTTTTCATCAGCAAAGAAAAGGGAACCAACAAACTTAGATTCTAACATCACAGTCTTGTATGAGCTTATAAAGGAAGCAGAAACAGAACTAAAGGGAATACAGCTGAGAAAAGCAGATAGGTTAGACCAGACAAAAATAAAAGCGATGTGTGTTAGAGGTGATGTCATTGTGAGGGCATTAGAGGTTGACTCCCAAGGAAAGGAAGATACCATCAGCATGGGGAAAAGACTTTCATTCCCTCTTAATACCTAAAAAGGTGATCAATAGAACATCAATAGTGATTGACCTATATGCCCACTTTCCTATCTATAGAAAATTTTTACGAGAACAAGCTATACATGCATCAAAGAGTCCATGTTGAGAGTATTAGATGGGAACAAGAAGGTTTTTGCAAATGATGCTTTACAACAGGCCATACCTTACCATCATACAATTGCCTGAAACATGCTAAGAATGCAAGATAACGCTGCTTGGCAATGATAGTTGTTCTTCATTCTTAAAGAGGACCAAAATGACATCCCTATGTTAGAGTCAAGGTATAGTGTGTCTAACTATGACTGATCAGACCACTACAAACTCAGTGTTGACTTGCTAGTGCCTTCCCTTTGAGATTACCTCCAATTTTACCCTGATATATCTTGTATGAACAGAGTTGCTTACATGTTATCCCCCCTATTTGAATGTGAATTTGTTGAGGGTGAGAGCTGTTTTTATCTTTCTTTGTATCCCCAGCACTTAGCATAGTATCTTTCACGTAGTATATGCTCAAAAAATGTTTATTGATTGACTGACTGACTTATCAGTTTGATTTAATAGTGCAAAATGCCTTAAAGATCATGTTTCAGCAAGGAATTTCCTATATTCAAGAATCATCGAGACCTTGGGCAAGTCACTTAACCCCAATTGCCCTTTCTTTCCCCCTCCAAAAAAAAAAAAAAAAAAAAGAACCATTGAAATATAAAGCAATACAAATTTAATTTACTCATCAGTCTCCTGGTTATTGATACTAGGTGAAGCATATGCTCACCAAAGTCATTGTCATGGAAGAAGTTTAGTTTAGAGGTAAAATTGAGAAGAATTTCCTACAGATGGTGGTGTCCTCCAGAAGCTTGTCTTTCTAGATGACTTTGTTGCATCAAGACCTGGAAAGTTAAAGGCCTTCTGAACAATTCCTAAGCATTCAAAAGAATTTAATATTTGTGAGGATGAAAAAAGGAAAAAAAAACTGAAACCCTGGCAGAGTGGGTATTTCTACACCTGCATAATTTACACCAGAAAAAAAAAATCAGAATGTCATTCATACAGAACATGACATATTGATATAGAACACATTCCAAAACTTCATTAATCCAGTTTTGGAAGGTGTAGGTTATTAGGCAATTAGAAGAGCATAAGCAAATATTCATGTTGTCCAAACCACATCCAAAAGATTGTCTTCCATTTATCTCCAGTCTTAATTCTAAGAGGGTGACAACCCAGTCACAAAGTTAGGTTGGTATAGATTCTTGAAATCTTGCCATTTTAAAAAAAGAATTTGTGGGGTAGAGGAAAAATGAACTGCGCTTTCATTAGTGTAGGCAACCCTCCTTTTGGAAACTCCCTCTAGTGATGAATTGCACCTTGTCTTTAACTGATAGTCTTAGAAAGATGCCTGGAGGATTGAGACATTAAACCATTTCCCATGATCACACAGAAGCATATAGTCCAAGGCAGAACTTGAGCTTAAACTGTTTGATTACAAGGCTGGTCCTTTATCCACCCTACCAGGATGCCTCTCTAAATATCTTGCTTTAGTATCTGAGATGAATGCAAAAGCATATCTCATCTTCCTTTGGAGAGCCTAAAATAGAGATGCCCTTTCTTCATATGTTCTTGGATATAGTCTGATAGAACCTATACCTCCCACACTGTGTAAATTTGTCTATTTTGGAGGTGTTGAGGATGGGGTCATGATACCATTGGGAGGTCCCTAGTATTACTGGGGTTTTTTCCAATTATCTATCACCTTTGATTACAAAAGTTTAACTATTTTGCTAATTAACATCTTACTGTTATTAATAGGAATAATTTTTAAAAAATATTTTGTCCCTTAGTACATCAACTATTGTATTGATAAATCAACCAATCAGATCAAAGTATTTATTAAACAGCTACTAGTTGTCATTTCAGCGATAGGCACTAGGGACACATAGACAAAGAATGAAATGATCCCTAATCTCAAGAAGCTTACATTCTATCAGCCAAGCTGTCATTTGTTGGTAGCTATGAATAACAAGAAAGAGGAACATAAAAAGGATAAAATTTAGTTCATGGCAGAATCTGACATCTTGACTCTCCAATATTTAACAGAGGATGAAATTTTACAAAGTGTTTCCCCAATCATTTGAAGTTATTCTCCAGTATAAAAACCTCTGATGAGTAATGGTCTACACATCAAAGGTTTTTTTTTTTTCCAGACTAAGGATGTTTCCTTGGTATGAATTCCCTGGTGTTCCTAAGAGATGCACTAATTCTGAAAGCTTAGTGGATGGAGCACTGCATTTGTAGTCAGGAAGGCGTGGATTTTAGTCTGCTTCAGAGGGATAATCTACAATCTCCTATTCCACTTTTGGACAGCTCTAATTATTAAGAATTCTTTTATTGCATCAAGTTTAAATCTGCCTGTTTCCAACATTGATCTATTACACCCAGTTTGACATAGTAGGTTTTGTTCTTCAATGATTTTTCAGTCTCGTCTGACTCTTCATGACCTCTTTTTGGGATTTTCTTAGCAAAGATACTGGAATGATTTGCCATTTCCTTCTCCAATTCATTTTACAGATGAATAAACTGAGACAAAAAGAGTAAAGTGACTTGCCCAGGGTCACACAGCTACTAAGTGTTTGAGGCCAGATTTGAACTTAGGTCTTCCTGACTTTCAGGCCCAGAGCTCCATCCACTGGGCCACTTAGCTGCCCACAGTAGGTTAGAAGAATCAAATAGGATATACAATCTAGAATTAGATACTATTTCAGGAAAATGTCACTATTTGAAGTGGAATCAATATTAAGTAAATAAGCCTAGCTACCTATATATCAAATACTCCTAATGAGATAGACTGTAGGTGAAACTAGTGTTTCCTCAAAAACTGCAAACAAGGACTGCATGTTTCCTTAATCTCCATTAGGAAGGCAACAATCTAAAATGAAATTTATATAAAATAAACTGTAATCTAATTCACTGTAAAATGGACAAGATAATTTATCATGTTGTGGAGGGATAGAAGGGAGTCTGACTAATGAGCCCAGTCCCTTGAGAACATGTGAAGAGCGTCACTTATGCAATTCCCCAACACGGAAGGAGCTAGGGATCATGCTTCCAGGAGATTTGTGATGATATATGACGAAAGTGCTTTGTAGAAACTTCAGAACATGTGTAGACATCCTGTAACTGCTTCTGGTCTGCTGACCATGTGTTGACCAGGAGCCTCTTTGATTAGCTACAGTAGTGAAATAGAGCTGGGGTGCCTTCAAAAAGGTATTAGTTGGTCTGAATCTCCCTCTTGGTTGGACCCCTCCTCTTGGCTTGTCTTCTTTTCCTGTGGCTTCTTCCTAGCTGACATCATCCAGGGAGAGATCATAGGCCTTCTCCTCACTGAGGCTGACATAGAGCCCATGAATATAGATCCCTTTTTTGCCTGCCTTGGGATTTGCTCTTTCTTTTTAGGTGGAAAAGCTTGTAGGTTGTGACCTTGTGAGTTTTTGGAAGGTCAAGAGGAGCCTTCCAGGAGCTCAGTAACCAAAATTCATGCCAGCTTTTACAACCAGGCTGGTATTGATGAGCCAGGTCCTCCTCTTTTGTCCCCCTTTCCCTCCCCCAAGTATCTAAGGGTTCATCTAGCATATTCGGATGTGAGCTTGGGTGGACCAATGCTATGTAGAAATTGGGCTAAGTATGAGCCCACCCTCCCAAGATACTGAAGGGAGAGAGTGTGACCTCAAGGTATTAAAGGTTTGAGGTGAGAGTCATAAGAAAAGCTTTGATACTCGTACCTCTTCAGTACCCTTAGCACCCTATGCCTCTCTGACTGGACTGCTGGAGGACAGAGGGAAGAACTCCCCAAACCTCCATTTAAAGAGGGTTCATAGACCAGCCAGCTCTATATTCCCTACCAGCTACACTCTTTGGACTGGATTCCACAATTCCCCAACATTGGGTACCTCCTTTCTTCCCAATCCCCTTCCAGCTTGCTCTTGTGTGTTGTATTTCACCATTAGTTTATAAACAACTTGAGGGCAGGGACTATCTTTCTTAATCCTATATGTATCCCTTGCCAAAGTGCTTGGCACATAGCAGAAGCTTCATAAATGTTTATTGACTGACTAAGAAAAGACATTCTATACCCCTCAGGGGTACCCTTAGAACCCTAAGGGAAGCTGTGGCCTCCTGGCTTTGGAATAGTGAGCACAGAGAATATTCTCTACAAATCATAACAGAAGTTGGGAGGTCTTGAGGGAGTCTAGAAAAAGACTGATACAAACAGAATAACATCATTAGGGTTTATTTAGCATTTCTAAAAGTAATGTCTACTCTAATTCTAAACAATCCATGCAACTTTCAAGACAAAAACAGCCTGGTAATGAAAATTTCCCTAAAGAACACTCAAATCCCATATGAAGGGAAGATATCTAAAAAATAAAATTAAGAGGTGAAAGAGGAATATATTGGGAGAAGGAGAAAAGGAGAGATAGAATAGGGTAAATTATCTAACAAAGAAGAGGCAAAAGAAAGCTATTACAACAGAGGGGAAGAGCAGGGAGGTGAAAGGGGATGAGTCAACCTTACTCCCATAGGATTTGGCTTGAGGAGGGAATAACACACACACTCAATTGGGCATCTTGCCCTACAGGAAAGTAGGGGGGAAGAGGATAAGAGGGGAGATGAAAGAAGAGAGAGCAGATTGGGGGATGTGGTAGTTAAAAGCAAATACTTTTGAAGAGGGACAGGGTCAAAGGAGAAATTAGAATAAATGGAGGGGGTGGGATAGGATGGAGGGAAATATAGTTAGTCTTTCACAACATGACTACTATGGAAAACTACTATGTAGTTTTGCATAACTACACATGTATAACCTATATTGAATTGTTTGTGTTCCCAGTAATGGTGAGGGAGGAGAGGAGAAGGGAGAGAATCTGGAACTCAAAGTTTTAAAAACAAATGTTAAAAAAAATTGTTTTTACATGCAACCAGGAAATAAGACATACAGGCAATGGGGTATAAAAATCCATCTTGCCATACAAGTAAGTAAGGGGGAAACAGGTAAGGGAAGTGATGGGAGGGAAGACTGGGGGAAGGAGTAATCAGTATGCTTGCCATCCGGGGGTGG
>CM053585.1:70885625-70928586 GCA_028646515.1 Pseudochirops corinnae | reverse complement strand
TTAATTGCCTTGATATTCTGGATCTTTTGTTCTTCCAAATGAATTTTGTCACTATTTTTCTAGCTCTATACAGTAATTTTGGGGTAGATTGATTGGTATGGCACTAAATATGTAATTTAATTTAGGTAAAATTGTCATTTTTATTATATTAGCTTGACCCAGCCACAAACAATTTGATCTTTTTCCAATTAGTTAGATCTGATTTTATTTGTGTGAAAAGTGTTTTGTAGTTGTGTTCATATAGGTGCTGGGTTTGTTTTGGCAGGAAGATTCCCAAATATTTTATAATGTCTGCAGTAACTTTAAATGGGGTTTCTCTTACTATCTCTTGCTGTTGGACTTCATTGGAAATATACAGGAATGCTGAGGATTTATGACATACACACTTTTAATTTACTTATTTGTGTGCATGTTAACCTCTTCTACCTCCCCTGCCCTCACCTCCCAAAATATAACCTTCTTTAGGGCAGAGAACATTTGTCTATCTATTCTTTCCTTCTTTCTTTCCTCCTTCCATTTTCCTTTTTTCCTTCCTTCCCTTCCTCCCTCCTTCCTTCCTTCCCTCCTTTCCTCTTTCCCTCCCTCCCTCCTTCCTTCTCTCCCTCCCTCCATTCCTTTCTTCTTTCCTTTATTTCTTCTTTTCCCTTCCTGCCTTCCTCCCTTCCTCTCTCCTTCCCTCCCTCCCTCCCTTCCTTCTTCTTTCTTTCCTTCCTCCCTCCCTTCCTTCCTTTCTTCCTTATTTCCTCTCCCTATGCCTAGCATGGTGCTTTGTAGGTAGGCACCTAATAGATATTTGTTGAACTGAATGTTTTTTTTTTCTTATGAGACCTCCTAAGGATTTTAATGGTTAGTGGAATTTCCTCTTCTAGAGTCAGTCCTACTATAACTTGCTAACTTTATACAAATAAATTTACTTTTTCAGTTTGCAGAGTCTCTTTTTCTGGCCTTATTCTTCCATACTAAAAAGGTAAATTAATCTCCTAAAACTCCTCCTCACACTCTGCCCAGCAAAGTACCAGCGAGTACAGTGCCTGGAGCATAGTAGGCAATGTATAAATGCTTATTCCTTTCCTTCCCACTTTTCAACTCTGTGTGAATCTATGTAGTAAGATGTAGTTTAATCAATAAATATTCTTTTCTTTTTTTGGCAGGGGGGAATGTGTGCTGGGCAAGAAAGGCAGCATGGTACAGTGAAGAGCACTGGATAGGGAACCAGAGGTCCTGCGTTCACAAATCACTTTGCTTCTCTGAGTTTCAATTTTCTTATTTACAAAATTAGAAGACTGGATTAAATTATATCTTACCTGGGTCAAAATCTATGACTCTATGATTCTTTTTCCTTAAAGAAATGGGGGTACTGAGCACACATGGGAGCTCTTTACACTGTCCCCAAGAGAATGAGACCAACAGTGACCTGAATCTCTGGGGTCAAGTTTGGTTGAGTTGAAAGAAATTTTTCTTTACCAAGCCCCAAACTCTCACACTCAGGTTCCCCCCTCCTCTTAAGGAGTCATTTAAACTAAGGATTTTTCTTAATTCAAGGATGGCATGGGAGAGGGAGGCTCTTTTTAAATCCATAGGGAGATTTATAGCACCAGGGCCCTTGTCCATGAGTTAACTCTGAATATTTAAAGCCCACTACCAGGTCCCCTCCTAAGTCTGATTTCCTCTAGGGTAAACATCTCAATTCTGTCAGTTCATCTTTCTATGGCACAGCTTCAGTTTCTGCCTCCAAACCCGGTATTTCAAGCAACTGCAAGTTTTAGACTCCAAACGTCAAAGGGGTCTCAAGAGATCATTCCAGAAAGTTCAGGATTTGCTATAATTAATCAAGGTTCCTACTTTAGGATTCTCAATGACCTCAAAAGTTCCACAAAAGACTTCATTTTCATTTAGCAACCACTTGATCCAAACCCCCTTTTCAAAAGAGCTGTTTTGCTGACGCCCTTGTTTTTGCCCCAAATAATTTCCTAATATTCACCCCTCTCCACAATAGAAGGAAGAAATCACTCAAGCAAAACCACAGAGACTGAGTCTTATAACCTATGTAATATTTTATATACCCTCCCTCAACTTTCACATCTTTCAAATGAGAATAGGGGAAGTATATTGTATCAACTTTTCCTATTGTATTTAACCTCAGTTCAGCTGTCTTTTCCTTTAGCCAGCTGGGTGGCATTGCATTCCCAGGCACACTCAGTAGTTGTGTGACCTTGAGCAAGCCATTATACTCTCTCAGCCTCAGTTTCCTAATCTATACAATAGGGATAGTCAATGCACCTAAGTCACAGGGTTGTAGAGGGATCGACTGAAATGACACATATAAAAGCACTTTGCAAACTTTAAAGTGTTATATAAGAGCTAACTAGTATTATTTTGATGTCTAAATAACCTCTAGCAAGAGGTCACCTTTTGCCCATTGAGAGGTGAATCTTTTTCTTCTGTGTTCACCCCATTGGTCTAGGAGCTCCCAAGGGCAGAGTTACATGTTCCCATCAAAACAGGAGTTCCCTTAGGGTAGGTGCCATTTTTCTTCACCTCCCATCAGATCAGATTCCATGCAAGCAAAGATCATGTCTTCTTTTCCTTTCTACGCTATACCCAGAATTCTGCACACAGGGGATACTCCAGGCAACCTGGGTGTAGGTTACCAAACAAGTATTTTTTTTCACCAGCACAGCTCTAAGAAGAGCACTAGATGGCAGGCTCACCCTCGAGATGGAGCTTCTGTCCGCTGTGCTGACTGATCCCTAGTCTGGGCCTGAGTGAATTCCCAATGTGTCCTGAATACTGGGTTACTTCTTTGGGAGGACTTTGCTTGTGAATCCCAAGGAGGGTACCTGAGTGGGGAAAATGCCAGATATGCTTCTAGGTAGACAGATTTCCCCCTGCAACAACAATAGAAGTGGTAGGAACAAGCTTGACCTGGTCAGTAGCAAGGTGTAGATTTCATCTCCTGCCCAGTTTTCCTTGCCCTTCAGTCTAGGGCTCTAGAATGTCCCAGAATCCCCAGGGTCAGACTCTTGGTCTAATTTCTGTTGAAAGCCTTCAGTCTACATTGGCATAAAAGCATCATTGAAAGCCTCCATTTAGCAGGAAGGGGGTGGTGCCTCTGAGCTGGGGACTGCACAGTGACACAGATACAATGCCCACTTTTCTCAGGCTCGCCAACCCAAGGAGGAAATTGCTTAGATCCTCTGTAGAATCAAGTGACAGAGACATAGCCTACCCATGTCAGCTGAGGAGAGAAGATGGGTGCTGCTTCTCTTAAATATCCTGACAATAGCGGTGCTTTAAGGTTTGCAACAACCCTGAGAAGTAGATGCTATTAATAACAATGATGATAGCTAGCATTTACATAGTGCGTTAAAGTTTACAAAACATTTCACATGTGTTCATTCATTTGATTTTCACAACCATCCTATAAGGTAGTTGCTACTGTTATCTCCATTTTACAGATTAGGAAACTGAGGCACGTAGGATTTGGGCGACTTGCCTAGGGTCACACAGGTTAGTGTCAGAAGCTCAATTTGAACTCAGGTTTTCTGGGCTTCATTTTACACTATTATTATCCCCATTTTATATATGAGGAAACTGAGGCTAAGATAGGTTAAGTAACCCTGTGCAGTAGATGCTAATATTATTCCCACTTTATAGATTAGTAATTTGGGTCTGAAAGAAATTAAATTACTTTTCCAGGGGCACACAACTATGTCTAGGGCAGGATTTGAACTCAGGGTCTTCTGAATTCCAGGCCTAGCTCTCTAATTCAATGCTGTACTTAGTTGCCACTATCTTGAATTTTTGTTTCTCTATCTTCAGCCCAGAAGGTAACCTAGAAACTTTTGCTTCTCTCTTGTTCCCCTCTCATCCCATCTAAGGCCTTTGCCATTCACAAAATTCCGGAGCCAAAGATAGGACTTAGAACGGCCCAGGGTACCTAAGGAGACTGAGCTAGACTTATCACCTTGTGTTACCGATAAGGAAACTTAAAGGTGGGTGGGGAAGCCCAGCTCAAAAGACAGTCAATATTAGAACCTTCACACAGACTCAGATCATCTGTCCCTAGACATATTGGATCATAAGCAATTTACTTCTTTTTCCTAATCAATGACTCATTTTTTTTGTACTGATTTAAATGTTACAGGCACTTACTCCACAATTTCTTGGTGTAGGGAGTATGGATATTAACTTCATTTTACAGAGGCCAGGTCACAGGCTTAGAGAGACGAAGGGACTTACCTATGGTCATATAGTAAGTGAAAGAGAGAAGCAAATCCAGGTCTTCTGACTAAGGTCTTAGGATCATAGCTGTAGAAAAAGGAGGTCTCCTGTGACCTCTATCTTATCTGATGTAGCATATGTCGTTCAGTTGTGTCTGACTCTTCGTGACCTTGAGAACCATGCTGCCATGGAATTTCCTTGGCAAAGACCCTAGTGTGATTTGCCATTTCCTTCTCTACTGGATTAAGGCAAAACAGAGATTAAGTGACTTGTCCAGGGTCATGTAGCTAGTAAATGTCTGAGGCAAAATTTGAACTCAGATCTTCCTGACTCTAGGCCCAGTGCTCTATCCTCTGAGCCATCTAGCTGCCTTTAAGGCTACAACTGCAACTAAGTCATAGAGATGACAAATTGTTGAGGTTCAGGGGCACCTCAAATGTTGGGGTACTAGGTCATCTCAAAAGAACTCATCTCCAAATCAAGTAAAGGCATTTATTGGGGGTAACACAACACACTAAATAGGCTCTGCTGCCCCTTAAGGGAGATGCAGCTTAAGGAAGAGGGTGTTTTGAAGGCAACCCCCCCAAGAGAGAAGGGGCTCCCCCAAGGAAGATGGCTCCTTAAGGGAGATGCCCACTAAAGGGGGACACCTGATAAAGGGGAACACCCACTAGCCAAGAGGCTAAAGTCAGAGGTCCTTGCTAAATTGAGCATCGTGTAAAGGGATGCTATCATCATTCTTAAAGAGAGGATGTTTGCATAACAGGGGACTGCTCTAGAACCCAGGCTACCATTGAACAGTCTCCTATTTCAAGCCTAGAGCATTTTGCATAAGACTCTCCTAATTGGTGCAGAGAATGATGTCTCAATGATATGTGTCTGTGTCAGGGTAAGAGTGGATTTGAAAGTGAGAGGCATTCTTTATTCCCTCTCAAGAGAGACCTATGTTGTTCCAGATTGTTTTCAAAGGGGGCAGGGGAAAGACATTGAAAAGCAAGTACATAAAGGATCTTTAAGATGGCTCCAATCTCTAATTTGTCTCCAGTGCTTAACACAGTGCCTGGCACATAGTATGTGTTTAATAAATATTTATTGATTAATTGATCATTCCCTAGAGATTTGAGGGTATTTTCCTTTGGGTGAGTTTGGGGCCTTTCTCTCAGTTGAGCAAGACCTCACTTCACTCCCATTTAAAGAGTTCATTCACTCAGGTATATTCTAAACTGTGTAACCTCTCTGATTTTTGTTTGCTACCTACTTGGATACATGGATTTATTTACTATAATTACTATTTGTGATGGTCTTTTGTGTAACCAGCATTTAGTAGGAAAAAGTCAAGCCTGTGAGTATGAGCTTAGGTTATCCCACCCTTTTAAGGTATAGTGACAAAAAGAATCTAGGAGTTTTGTCACTTTTGAATCTAAAAAAATGTATTAGACCAGCAATATTTAGAGAGGGAGACTGATATATGTAAAGCACTTAGCATAGTCAGTGCCTAACACATAGTAGGTGCTTTGTAAGCATATCAATGCTTATCCTTTTCCCTTCTCATAGTCTAGTATCTTCTCTCAGAAAAGAACAGAGTAACCAACCTCATGGCCCCTTCTCTTGCTGCCCTCCACACAGGTATCAAAGTTTTCCTTGGAAAGGGATGGGTCAGATTCCAGAGATAGCCATCTCTGCTTCCCCATAAACTTCATTTAGACAACTCACATGGACACAGGAATCTTCCCCAAGGTAGTATATTCCTTATAATTGCTTCAGATCAAACTTGCAAAAAAGGAAAGAAAGATAAGGAAATTACCATCTAGGACTCTATTTCTCTTCTCCTCTGTTCTATGTGTTCACTCAGATTCTCTGTGATTCTGATTAACAGACTGCTTAGACTAAAGATCTGTTCTCTGCTCATGACTTTCTGCTTCTTACTCATCCATGTAGTGAGGGATTTGAGGGGATTAGTACAGTAGGTAGTTAATTGTGGGAATTGAGTGAACCACACTTATCCCATCTTTTCGCTTTTAAAAATATTTAATTATTTATTCTTAGTTTTCATCATTCACTTTATACTTATTCTATCTTGTGACTCAATTCTGGAACTAGTTTAGTTACCATTCCATTATGGATCTAGTCCGAATTTTGTCTTGTGAGAAAACTTTATCCTATCATGGGAATTGGGAGAAAAGCTTATTGCATTGTTTGAACCTAGCCTTGGGAAACTGGACCACCTTTTCTTGCTGTTTAGAAACCCTTAACCAGGGATCTAGGTTATGCTGACCAGAAACCTGGTCAGATTCAAAGATTGATGCAAGGAGTTTTCTCACAATTGTAAGTTTCAAGCATCCCATGTGTCTTAATCTGAAAACTGGTCCCCATCCTGATCAGTTATTGTTATCACATTGAGGATCTTTCTCTTGGATAAGCAAGATCTCAGTTTGCTCCCATTTAAAGAGCTCATTCAGTCATGCATATTCTAATCTGTGGGACCTCTCTGATTTTTGTTCACTGCCTTCTTGGATAAATGGATTTATTTTTTATAGTCACTATTTGTGATGGTTTTTTGTGTAACCAGCATTTTGATTTACAGATACTTGGGGAGTAGAGCACTTTCTGTCCTGAATTCAGGGAATTGTACCTATTCACTCTCCCCCTTCCTACTTGGAAAGTCCTTAATCTTTCATCCAATTAGAAATCAAATTACCTAATGCTGTATTATTTCCTTTTAATTAATTGACCTTATTTGATTAATTACTTTTAATGGATAAAATTCTGTCTCCCCCCTGTATTCAGTTTCCAGGCCTGAGGAACTAGACCTGAGGAGGTCTAGTTTCAGTTTGTTGAGCAATTGGCATACATTGTTTAATAAATCAATATGCTTGGAAGCTCGAACCCTTGTTTCCTCAGTCATTTCACCTTTCTCCCATTATAATAAGGATGCACTGGTAAAGGTGTGACAACTGGATCTCTTAAAACACACACACGCACACACACGCATTATTAACATTTTTCCCCATCACTTTCTTTAGTCCAGACGATTAACCAAGCCCTGACTTGTAGCATTTGTCAATCTCTGAGGTGTAAATGCCCACGGTGAAAATTTAACAATTGATTCTTAAAAGCCAACTCAAGCTGCCTTCAGCATATCCCTGCAACCAGATCCACCTTATCCTTCACAGTTCTCTTTTTGACTGTACCCTCCCCTTCCATAGAGCCCAGTGGAACTCCTATTTTTCTATGTGTTTTCACAGATTGGCTCCCATGCCAGGGGTATACTCCTTCCTAACTTGTGCCTCCTGGAACCCCTACCTCCTTTCAAGGCTCAGCTTGAGTTCCACAAACTTTAAGAGGCCACTACTGATCCCAGTTATTGGTCTTTCCTGTATATATTTTTGGGTTGTTATCCTGTATGTACTTCTCCAGGAACATGTTGTATCTGTCTAGTAAAATATCAGTTCTTTGAGATCAGGGATTGTTTCTAGCACCGTGCCTGACATATAGAAAGGGTTTAACAATTCTTTGTTGATTGAGTTATCCCCAGGATCACCCTGATGCCTGGCTCACATGTGAGAAATTAGAATAGATAATAGTCTCTTATTGTAGTCTTGGGTACAAAGTAAATGGTAATGACAATAATAGCTAGAATTTACATAGTGTTTTAAGGTTTGCAAAGCTCTTTACAAATATTATTTCATTTTATCTTCATGGCAGCTCAATTATGTAGGTGCTATTATTATCTCCATTTTACAGCTGAGGAAACTGAGGCAGGCAGAGGTTCATAGTGATGTGAGCCTAGGCTTACAGTGATAGAATTGGTAGTAGTGTCAGAGGCTAGATTTGAACCCAGGCTTTCTTCACCCTAGTTCTAGTTCTCTATTGATTGTGTAACTTACCTGCCTAGAAAAGCCATCCCTGCCCCCCATCTGCCTTCTATACTCTCCCCTCCAAAATGATTTCTAGAAGAAACGAGATCTCAGATGTTACAAAATCTGATCATGAGGTTGTTGTTAGAATGGGGAGTGAAAGGAAAGGGAAAAAGAAGACATGGTTACACTGCAACAATGCATAGCCAGATAGGCATAAATTTTAGAATTCCAGAATATTCGTTTTGGAAGAGACCTTGTAGATCATTTAGATCATTTTACAGATGAGGGAAGTGAGGCCCAAAGAGGTATAGCTTAAGGTCACACACAATCACTTAATAGAAATCTTTTAAAGTGAAAACAATCTATTTCAGAAGCAAAAATCTTATTTAAAATGGGTCCCATTTTGACTGGTAAACTAAACAAAGTTTATTTTATTTTATTTTGTTAAATATTTCCCAATTATATTTTTTAGAATTTATATTTAAAAATAAAATTTGAGTTCCAAATACTTTCACTCCCTTCTGCCTCTCTCCCACTCCTTGAGAAGGCAAGCAATAGGATATTGATCATATATGTGAAGTCATGTGAAATATATTTCCATATTAGCCATGTTGTAAAAGAAAACATATGCACAAGAACAAGAAAAATAAAGTGAGAAAATTATGCTTCCATCTGCACTCAGAGTTCATCAAGTCTCTCTCTGGAGGTGGATAGCATTTTTCATCCTGGGTCCTTTGGGATTGTTTTGGATCATTGTCCTGATCAGAGGAGCTAAGTCTTTCATAGTTGATTATCATTATAATGTTGCTATTGTGGTGTACAATGTCCTGGTTCTGCTCACTTCACTTTATATCAGCAAAGTCTATTTTAAAGAAAATGGCTTATGGAGCTTCTATTGATATGTGACTTGTTAAAAACAAACTTAAAGAATTTAAGTAAGAAGATGGGAAATCTTCCCCTTCCGCTTAACCCCACAAATGACCACATCAAGAGTATTGTGTCCAATTCTAGGCACCATGTTTTAGAAACTGCATTGACAATCTAGAGTGCATCCAGAAGAGCGTGACCACAGAGGTAAAGAGTCTTGAAACTTTGCTCTGGGAGGAGCAGTTGAAGGAATTAGTGATGGTTGGCATATTCGTTGTACATAGTAGGTGCTTAATAAATATTTGTTGAATTAACTTGTTGAGGCTAAGCACAGTGTGATAATTGCCAATAAATATTTAATGGTTTTTCATATGGAACAATAGACTGGATATATGCTGCTATAAGAGTCAGTATTAGGACCAATGGTAGAAATGATTAGGAAAGAGATTTCAGATCAGCTTAAGAGTTTTCTAACTAGAATTGTCTAGCAATGGAATCGCATGCTTTGTGAAGTAGGAACAAGCTTCCTATCACTGGAAGGGTTCAAACATTGGCTAGATAATCATCCGTCAGGAACAACATAGAATTTCTGCAGGTAATTGGTATAGAGTCAGACAAAAGGATCTCCCAATACCTCTTTCCAACTCTAAATTCTATCATTATCTGACTTGCAGTCTTCCCTTATGAATGAGCATTCTATAATTCTATTCTGCCACATCTCTATAATTACAGTTATTGGTAGAGATAAGAATGAGGAGGGGATTGTGGAACTGACAGCATCAGAGGACATAAGCACCAAGGAGAAGAAAAGTCTGCTGACAGAGAAGGCAAGAAATTACTTACAAGGGGCAGTTAGATGGTGTAGTGAATAGAGCATTGGCCCTGGAGTCAGGAGGATCTGAGTTCAAATCTGACCTCAGACAGTTAACGCTTACTAGCTGTATGACCTTGGGCAAGTCACTTAACCTCAATTGCCTTGCCTTCTCCCTTCCAAGAAGAAGAAGAAGAAGAAGAAGAAGAAGAAGAAGAAGAAGAAGAAGAAGAAGAAGAAGTTACTAATACTAATACTTTAGATATCATAGACCTTGTACCACTCAAAATCATCTCCAGTCCTATCTTTGGTATTTGTTTGCTATAGACTACTAACCTTGGTTTATGGTTTCCCAGAAAGACCCTCAACTTCCTAAAGATGGGGAGTATAAACCAGATGATATTTTAAAGATCTCTCATCACCCCCACTAGTGCAGGATTTTTTGGTTCTATGACTTTCTTTGGTCAGAATAATTTCTACTTAATCAGGCAATCAACCAAGAAATATTTCTGAGTCCTTACCACATGCTTAGTTCTGTACTAGACAGGCACTGTCGGGGTGGGGTGGGGAGGAGGAAAAGGAAGGGTAGAAAAGAAGAAGACCACATTATGCCTTTCCTTAATGAGTTCATAGTCTAAACTTTAAAGGAAAATAACTATCACACAGGAAATGGAGAACAGTCTAATACAGTGGTTCTCAACATTCCTAATGCCGCAACCCTTTAATACTCATATGTGGGCACATCTGCATGTGGGTAGACCTGCCTGGAGACGGATAGAGGAGCAATGTCTTGTTTCCTAAGATCATCAGAAATATGTGTTTTCTGATGGTCTTAGGCGACCCCTGTGAGCCCTGTGAAAGGGTCATTCGACCCCCAAACGGGTCGTGACCCACAGGTTGAGAATCACTGGTCTGGTATAAAGTGCTGAATTGTACAAAAAGCTAGTTATCAATTAATTATAGTGGGAGGATTGCTCAGGGGACCTCTAATCACTTCAGTTCCCCCAAGCCCACTTGGTGAAATTACAAGCTGTAATGGAAAGATAATAGAGACAGTGAAGCACTAAAGTCTCAAAGGATGTGCTCTTTCTTAGTCTCCTTTGATGGATCTTCTTCCATGTCATGTCCAATAACCACGGCTATCCTCCAAGAATTTGTGGTGAGCCCCTTCTTTTTCCCCTTCTATATTATTTCTCTTGTTTATTTCATCAACTCCCATGAATTCAATTGTCAGATCTGTGGAGGTGATTCCCAGATCTATATATCCAGCCCTAATCCTCTCCTGTACTCTAATACTGCATTCCCAAATTTCTTTTGGACATCTCAAATTGTATGTCCCCCAGGCATCTCAAACTCAGGCATCTAAAACAGAATTTATAATCTTTCCCAAAAAATCCTCCCCTCTTCTCAACTTTCTGTTATCATCTAGGATTGCCTAACGATACCTCTCAGTCACTAGGTTTATAACCTAGGTCACATCCCTGACTCCTTGTCTGCCTTTATTTCAGTCTACCCGTTTTTCAAATCTTGACATTTTTACCTTCACAATATTTCACTTTCAAGTCCCCTTCTCTCCACTTACACAACCATCACCTTAGTACAGGCCCTCATTGCTTCTTCATTGGATTATTGCAATAACTTTCTAATTATTCTCCCTGACTCAGGTTTCTTTTCTACTACAATCCATCCTCTATTCATTTGTCAAAGTGATTTTTTAAAGTAGAGGAGGCCTGATAATGTCAATAAACTCAAATGACTCCTTATTACCTCCAGGATCAAACATAAAATCCTTTTTTTTTGGCATTCAAAATCCTTCACAGTGAGACCCATTCTTACCTTTTCAGGCTTGTTATACTTTACTCATCTCCTTACAATCTAACTACAGTGACCAGCTTACTATTCCTCACACATGACCGTTCATCTCCCAACTACATGCCTTTATACTAGCTATTCCATATGCTTGAAATGTTCTCCCTCCTCACTTCCAACTCTTAACTTCTTCCTCCCTTTCTCCCTTCCTCTTTCCTTCTTTCTTTCCTTCCTGAAGAGAGAGAAAGATTCCAGGAAAAAGGCCTGCATGTAGGGGAACTGTCTCTATTCTCAGTTTGCTGCATTAGAACCTAGGGAGAAGTTTGGGTGAGATTGGAAACACTTTTTTGGTTGAGTTGGAATATCTTTCTCTCAGTGGGAGTGGTCATTCATTCCTTGTGTTGTTTAGCATATGCTAATATGCATAACTCCTCTGATTTCTATTTGCTATCAGTTTGGATAAGTGAATTTATCCACTATTCACTATGTGTGATGGATGGTCTTTGTATAACTAGCATTGGATGAGAGACAAGCCAAGACTTTCAATGAAAAATGGAGCATTCCTTCCCCGTTACAGGAGAGTGACCAGGAAAAGTGACTTGAAACTAAAACATTTCGCCTAGAGTAACAATATTTAGCAGAATAGATAGACATAACTCTAGTTTGGTTTTCTTCTTTGAGGAAAGCAGAGGAGGCTAACCTCATGGCCCCAATCTCCTGATCCCCTGCTGGCAGGAACAAAGTCTCCCTTGGAGAAGGGTGGAGGAGATTCTATTTAGTATGTACTTATGTCTCCTGGAAAGTTTCATTTTGACAAACCCATGTGGACATACCCATAATCTACAATGGCAACACACACACACACACACACACACACAGACACCTCTTACAAAAATGAATATAATCACAAGCAGTATTCTCTAAACTGTCTAGTTTGGCCTTTGATACTAGCCTTTTTTTTTTTTTTTAAACTATCAGTGCTCTAGATACCACTACCTCCTCTCTTCTCTGCTATGCCCTTCCTTTTCTGAAATCTTCTATGCCTGCAGCTTTCCATGCTGGAAACTTGCATCTACTATACAGCCTCCCTAATTGGCACCTCCCTTCCTGTGAGGGCATGGTAGGCTTTTTGTAGATCTCCCTTTCCTTCTCTTCTCAATTCAGCTATGGAGATGTTGGCTGATACTCCAATTTGAGAAGGTGAGGACCATCCTAGTGTCCTTTTCTGGCCCCTGCCTTGTCTTTATACTTCAAGCTTTGACTATCTCCAATTAAGCCACACAACTTTCCCTAAAACCCACAAAATAAAGTCCTGTTGCTTTGAACTTAATGGCTAGTCTGAGCCTTCTTTAATTCCCTTTCAAATCCCAGGGTCATGATAATGGACTAGAATGCCAATGTGGAGTTAATTGATCTGACAAACTAACATTTCTACAAATACATGACTGTACAATTCATTGTCAAGTGAGAGGCACATCCAAAACATGCTGTAATTCAAAGAAGTAGGAAAAGGGCCATAACCTGGATAGCCAAGGAAGGCTTCATGGAGTAGATGATCCCTGATCTGGGGTCCTTGAAAGATGGATAGGATTTGGGTAGATGGAAGGTAGGAGAATGGGCATCCCAAGGAGGGAGTTTGGCAAAAACATTGGTGCCTCTCTTTAATATTTCCTATGCCTGATTGTAGCCCTCAGAAAAAATCTTAAAGTAAACAGAACCAGTAGAAAAATAGATGCAGTGACCACAACAGTATACAAGAAAATGAAAAAACATTAGAATTCAGATCAATGCAATGCCCAATCTTGACTCCAGATGACGATGCTGAAATATTCCTCCTTCCTCCCTCTCTCCTGGTAAACTTGGTGGACTACAGATGTTGAGGCATTCGCTCTTTGAAATAGCTAATGTTTTCATTTGGTTTATTTAACTATCTCTTAGTTGCAAGGAAGGGTTCTATTAGGAGCTGGGAGAATTGGGAAGTGACTGATTTTTTTTAAAACCATTTAAATATATATATTTTAAAACAGTAAAAAATCTTAGAGGAATCAGTTGTTCTGAATCTTTTCTATAATTTAGACTTTTGTTGGTTTTGCCTTTGCATCTTTCAGAAGTGACACCCCACTTTTAACTAGCTACACCACTCTGTTGAGCCATGTTGCATATTTGCTTCCCAGAGTGTAAGTTGTGAGCCTAATTTTAACCTAATGTAATTTGAAATAGAAAACCATAGTCACAGAT
The DNA here is from genome assembly GCA_028646515.1 of Pseudochirops corinnae. NCBI lineage: Eukaryota > Metazoa > Chordata > Mammalia > Diprotodontia > Pseudocheiridae > Pseudochirops > Pseudochirops corinnae. Next base: position 70,914,777 of record CM053585.1, on the reverse strand, counting down.
AGACTGGAAGGTGATTAAATCTCCAAAGGAGGCTGGAAATAATGATGATGCTGACAAACCCCTTCATTCCACACAATAGGGTAATAAAATTATGAACTTGACACAGGGTATATTTTCCTGAAACCTGAAAATGCACTTAACACCCCTGCAGATGATATGTGTGATATTTGGATATTTTTCCCTGCAGAGAAGAAAATTTTTTATTTTATTATTTTATTTTTCTTATTTGTTTTATTGCTTCAACTTTCTCAGAAAAAGTCTGCAATTTGATAATACCTGTTGCTTAACATAGGAGAGAGTATGTGGTTTTGCTTTTAAAAGGGGAAGGGAATACCTTTGCTTTCTCCTTCCCCATTAGACACAATGAGCCATATTTTAAAATATAACAGTTGGGAATGAGGATGGTAACAAGGGGAACTTGAGAAAGAAATGGGGTTATATGACCAAAACCATAGGCTGGAGAACAGGCCAAGGTTAGAGAAGGGCAACTTGGTTTCCCTACCAGAAAGAAAGCCAGGGACAATTTTTTTCCAAAAAATGTTGTGATGGGTGGGGGGCTGGATCACTTCCCATGGAGCTGGACATGCCCACTTTGGGCAGGGACACATGTGCTCTGGCCCTTGGCTATATCCTTGATACCCATGGTAGGGCAAGGTGCCAAAATGGTTTGGAAACTTCCAACAAATGTCTAGAGGGCCCAGAGAATCTCATTTGTTGAGAGCGATACAGCATTGTTTCATGTAAGCTGAAATAGTTTTTCCTTAAAGAGTCTAGAAAACCATCTTCAAGAGGTGATTAGTCTAAGGGACTGGGGCTTGAGCTATTTCCTGTTTTCTTGGAGTATAAGAGGCTCAGCCAGTGAAGAGTCAGTACTCCTCAGGCTTGACAGAATCCTCATTGCCCCTTCAAGTCAATACATCTTTCTGACCTGGGTTCTACAGCGTGTGACAAATGTGGATGCAAAAAAGTAGCTTTATCCACTTGAATCAAGCTTGTATCTGCAGTGCATTTTTATTGCTAAGTAAATGTCTTTTTATTACATGTTGTATGATCCGTGAATATTTCATTGCATTCCAATCCCAAGCCTGAACCACTGGACTGGTCTGAGTTAGGTCAGCCTGGTGACAATCACCGATCCAATCTAGCTCAGGATCAAAGGACCAATCATGATCTTAGCAAGGGCAGAGCACACAGATCCCTCCCCATAGTGTAAAGTTTGAATGCCCAGCTCCATGGGATACAGTCCAAATCAATTCCCCACTTTACTCACATTTTAGTTATTTGTGTGTATCCACATCAATCATACAGTAAGCTCTCTCAGGACAGGGAACATTCTTATTCTTCTTTGTTTCCCCTGAAATATCTTGTACATGGCATAAGACCTGCCTTGTGCTTCGTAGAGACTCAATTGAATAAATGATTATGAGAGGACAAAGGAGTAATCCAGGGAAATCCTTCTTAGAGATCCCAGTGATTAATTTTTCAGTCACAGAAACTTGAAGAGTCAAGAGGGTGTCCACATGGATGAAATTACAGATTCTTGAAGTATTGAATTTTGAAGTAATAATACTTTGACACATTAATATATCTGTAATCTCATCGATACGAGCACAGTCAGTATCAGAGAAAGGAGTGAATAATAATAGCTAACATTTATGTTTTCAGTGCCTATTCCAGGTATAGGTACTGATGGATGAACCTCATAAATTGTTCATCCAAGTCTATTCCATAATCTGGGCACTAGGCAGTCTTCATCCTCTTGGTTTTTCCCATGTGAATTGTTAGGCCAATTTTTTTTTGAGTAGTTGCAGATCTTGCCCAGGAGGATCTACAAAGCACTAGGGCTTGGTGCGACCAGCACAATGTCATTCACACATAGGATCCTCTGAAGGATCTAACCATTCATAGGGAATCCCTCCTCAAGTTGGACTTTGTGATCAGTCTCCTCCATGACATTGGCAAATGCTTTTGGTGAGCATGTTTCCTTGTAGTATGTCTTGCTTGATGTTTGTGATTGGTGGGCTGAAAAACAGTTATTTTGACAATATCTATCAAGGAATATTGGAAGTTGTGACATAAGTTTGAAGAAAATCTTTAAGGATGTGTTCTGTTTTGTTGAATGAAATATTTTTTCAGTCGACAGACAATAAACGTGGTGGGGGTTTTATATTCTCCATGTCTTTCAGTCAATTGTGTGATAGTAAAGATTTGGCTCATTGTGGAATATTGCTCAGAAAGGCTGCCTTTTCTCTACATTTTTCATCAAGGAAGTCCTCAGGACTTGCATAGATGATCCTTACAAAAATATCAACATAGGCTGATATCAATACTTACTGGTGTTCTGTTACTTTTTTTTTTTTTAGTATCAGTAAGATGTGAGAATTTTTCCATGACTTTAGTATCTTTCTCTCCTGATCCCTTGTGGAATAAATTATCCCTCGCTCATCATTTGTGTATGCCCTTGGATCACTGTATGTACACGTGGTCTAATTCAGATGCGGTCCCCGTGGTTCTCTTTAGTGTAATTTCTACTTCTTTTATAAGCATATCCATGACTGTCATGTCAGAGTTTGAGAGTAATGGCTCTATTGTTGATGATGTTGCTCTTGGTGATGAAACCATTAGTTATTTTAAAGTCTCTACAGATCTTATCCATCTTTGTTCTATTTTTTTGTCCTCCTAGTTTTATCCTTAAATACTTTCAGGATGACTCTCCTTAGTTTGGTTCTCTCAGTAAGCAATGTGCAACCTTCCACTGCTTCTCTCTCCTTTATGGAGCCAATATTGTTGAGCACCTTCCATTATCCTTTTCTGTAAGTTTTTGCAAAAGAGCTTTTATTTGCGGGGTGGCTAGGTGGTACAGTGAATAGAGTACCAGCCCTGGAGTCAAGAGGACCAGGATTCAAATCTGGCCTCAAACATTTAACACTTACTAGCCATGCAACCTTGGGCAAGTCACTTAACCCCAATTGCCCTGTGTTCCCCCCTCCAAAAAAAAAGTTTTTATTTTGAAGTGATGTTATCTTTGGCTGTCATCTCTCTCTGACAAGTAAGCGGAGTACTTGTTGATTAAGGCACTTTTTAGTTTCTTTTGGTCTCCTTGTAGAGGAATGAGGTAACATTTGTAAAATGCTTAGCATAGTGCTTGGAACATTGTAAGTGCTAAATAAATGTTCGTTTGCTTGTCTCCCAATCTATACTGTCAATTGATTCACATAGGTTAAACTTCTATGTGAAATTATTGTAAGTGCATCAATGTTATTTGTACTATTACCTATATTTCATTAACAATAAATTGTTTGAATAGGTTAGAATTAAGTTGTTTCAATTGTTTGCCATATCTTTTCTCATTTTTCTTTCTTCTAGTTTTGTACTAATTTTCATCTTTGTTCTAACAATTCTTGGTCTGAATATACACAAACTGTTGATTCAGGATTAAATCCAGTAATGAATCTTTTTCTTTCTATTAAAATAGAATCAATTTCATTTTTTAAAATGTCATTCAGTGCCTGGTTATTTGTTTTCTCAAAGAAAGTATTCATGCTGTTGAAGTGTGAAGTTTCTGTGTAGCCCATAAGGCTTTGGCCATTCTTGCATCTTATTCATGATTTCCACTATGTTTATCACATCATCACTTATCCCCATCTTTACACTGACAGCACTAAGTATCAAAGTGTATGTTAATTTGATTTGGAGGCTCTCATTCTTTTGTAGAATTTAAGCACTTCTTTATCCTCTGTAACTGATGTTGATACAGAAGATGCAAATATTTTCAAGATTGATTTATTTGTGAATTTCCTATCATGAGTCCTGTAATATGAGATGACCAAATGACCCTTGGCTTCTTCTTGCTTATTGTTGCTGTTTAAAGAGGAAATAACCCGAGGAAACAAAAGTTTCATCTTCCAAGCATATCAATTTATTAATAAATGCATGCCCACCACCTAACAAAGTGGCACAAGACCCCCTCAGCTTAGACCTGGACCCCCAAAATGGGGCAAAACAGGCTTTTATATATTAAAAACAATTAAATAGGTCCAATTAATTGAAAGAAAACAATACAGCGTTAGATAATCTGACTTCTAATTAGATAAAAGATTAGGGACTTTCCAAGTTGGGAGGTAGAGTGTAAACAGGAACAGTTCACTGATTCAGAAAAAGAGGTGTACCTCTCCCTCCAGGTGTCTGTGAAAGATCAAAGGAATATGGAAAGAATAACTGATCATTAAGGGACCAGTTTTCAGATAAGACATACAAGTTGCTTGAGATGTACAATTATGAGAAAACATCTTGCATCAATCTTTGAATCTGACTGAGTTTCTGTTCAACATAACCTAGGTCCTTAGTTCAGGGTCTCTAAGCAGCAGGGAGAGGTGGTTCAGCTTCCCAGTCATGCAGATCAACATCCAAACAATGCAAGAAAGTTTTCTCTCAATTCCCACAGTTGAATAAAATTTTCTCACAGAAGCTGGATTAGACTATAACTGAATAGAAAGGGAATTGAAATCCAGAATTGAGTTGCAAGATGGAATCAGTGTAGTTTACTCAATTCTCACCATTAGCCACTTGCTGTCCTACTCCCCTCAATTCCCTTAATATGGGGCTACAATAAAAATGAACTCCAACAACTCCTTTATTTGTCTTTCTAAGGAATATCTATGAGACTTCTTTCCCCATAACAGTGAATTTCCTTCTTTCTTCTAGTTTTATTTTCAGCAAGAAGATTAAGATTGATATGATTCAGCTGCTCTGGCAAGATACTCACCTGTTGATTATTGAACAAGGATGTCACGTGCAGTGTGCAAACAGCCATGCTAATATTTTTGGATAATCTAGAAACTGTTAAATTCTTAGCACCCTCTGCCCTCGTTTCTGACGATGTCACTGAAGAAACAAGAGGAAGGTTCACAGGGGACCCAGGGTCATTTAGAATTTTTCTTTGCTTCATGAGTGGCCATTGCCAGAGAATTCATCACCAAGTGGCCAACCTACCAATGATGAGTCTTGCTGTAGTAAGTTAAGCTGGTCTTCTGAAAGATTTGGTTTGCTTGAGCTTAAAAACAGTAAGAGGGTCATGGACGATCTCTCTCTCTTTTGCATACACACACACACACACACACACACACACAGATTTTCTTGGCAATGTACTTTGATGCAATGTAATTTCATAAGATTTAGAGCCTTATAAGTCATCTAGTCCCAACCTTTTATTTTACACATGAAGAGACTGAGGACCAGAGGAGAAGAAATTTACCCAATATCAGACTAGGAGGAAGTTGATCATTTCATTCCCAGCTCAGTACTGTTTCTGCTACATTATCCTACTGGTGTTATTGCAGAAAGCCTGGTCTGGTACACAGTAGAAACTTAATAAATGCTTGTTGATTTTTTATACCCATTGGAGAAGAAGCTGAGGACCAAGGGAGAGAAACAACTGAATCCAAGTCCAACAGGGAATCAGAGATAATTGAGAAATGGAATCAAGGTCTCTCCGTCCTCAGCAAAATTAGTTCCTCTGAACGCTAGGACAGTAAAGACTCAAGAGATGTACATGTTATGTGATATATAACATCATCAGCATGGTGTAGCAGATAGAGACCCAGTCTCAGAATCAAGAAGACCCGAGTTCAAATCCCATTTGCGACACATTGGATGTCTTATCCTAGTCAAGACCCTTAAACTCTCTATGCCCCTAGTTACAGAAAAGGCATAAGTCTGCATTGGTAAAGGGATTTGCCATATCTATGTTCCTGTATGGGTGGAATGAGAGATCCAATCCCTATCCTTATTTCATTTCTTGACAGTAGCTAGATCTCTGCGACTTCAGAGGAGACAATGACCTAATCTGATAAACTAAATGATGACAATGTGCAGGGTATAGAGCTAGAGGAGGCACTAACCTGATGGAGAAGAACTTGGCTAGGTTAGTCCATCATTCACATCTGAAATCTTTCTGCCGTATTATGACCTTCCAAACCATTAATTACTCTGCCATGGCCTCCAAAGAAACCCAAGTCACCTCCATACCAAAGCATGTCTTTAATAGAGGGTTAAAGCCTCTCCCAGCTGTGCTCCTAGCTCTGGACTTTTCTTTCAGCAACTTGCTCACCTCCATCTCTGCAGCCCTGTCTTCTCATTGATGAGTTTCTCCCAGAACCGCCATTTTGAAAAACTTCCCAGGCTGGCCAAGCTCACTCCTTCCTTCCTCTCCTAGCTGCACTCCTGACTCTTGGGACTTCTTCACCATTCCTTCTCACCCTGGAAGATTCCTCCTTCTACGGGCCTTCTCCTCTAATTGGTGAATATTTCCCAGAAAATTCCTTTTGAAGACGTACCCAGGCCAGTTGTTCTCAGTCCTTTATCCCTCTTCTGATTCTGCTCCTTACTCTCTGGACTTCTCCTCAATGGCCTTTTGTGGGTCCCTCTTCCCCTCATTTCTCCCCACACTTTGCAGCTCCCTTTTACATACTGTCTTCTCCTATTAGAATATAAACTCCTTAAGGGCAGGGACTGTCTTTTTGTTCATACAGTATTTGTATTCCTAATATAATAAGCACTTAATAAATGCTTGTTGACTTGATCAGGTAACATGTCCAAATTTTTACACTGGCTTGTATTTGTTGCTATTTATTGTTCAGTTATTTCAGTCATGTTTGACTCTGTGACTTTTGCTTGGCAAAAGTACTGGACTGGTTTGCCATTTCCTTCTTCAGCTCCTTTGACAGATGAGGAAACTGAGGTAAACAGGGTTAAGTGACTTGCCCAGAATCACACGGCTAATAAGCGTATGAGACCAGAGTTGAACTCAGGAAGATGAGTCTTCTTGACTCCAGGTCCATTACTCTATGCACTATGGTGCTACCTAACTGCCCCTATACTTGTGCAATCATTTATGGTTTACAACATTCTTTTACATATATATAATCACATCTCGACCTCACAATGAACCTATAACATGAGTAAAGTATTATTATCCTTTTCTTTTTTTGTTATTGTTTTTATTATCTTCTTACAGAGAAAAAGTCTATATGTTAAAAAAAAACAAGACAACGTGATTAAGGGACAAATGAGCTGTACAGACAGGAAGCACTCTAGGAGTTCAGAGCAAGAAGAGAGCATTATGGTCTGGGAGAGGTCAGGGAGGGCTTCATGAAGGAGTCAGGGCTTGCTTGACCTATATCTTAAAGGATGGGAGACTTTCAATAGCCAGAAAAGATGTGGGAGGGCATTGTATATGTTCATATCATTGAAAACTGGAAAGGACCTCAGAGATCACCTCATCCAATCCCTGCACTCTGCAGATGAGGACAATCTAGCTCAGAGAAGTGATATGACTTGCCCAAGGTCACACAGATAGTAAGAAACTAAGCAAGGGTCCCAACCTGTTTCTTATAACTCCAAATCTGGTGAGGGGGGGGGGCGGGTTTCCCCTGTTACATCCTATTGTACCAAGAGAAGGGAGGCCCATGTGAACCATGGCACAGAGGAGGGAATATTTCCGGTGTATTTAGAAGACAGTAAGCAGACCAAATTGGAATGAAGCAAAAAAAATCATTATAGAAAATAGCAAGAGAAAAGACAGGAAAGGTAGGTTGGGGACAGATTGTGGAAAGTCTTGAATGTCAGATTAGTAATCTGAACATTATTCCACACCTCACATCAGATGTGAAGGGGTGGGTAGGGAGGAACACAGAATTCACTTAGCATGGTTATCTCAGCTGCCCACCAAGTATTCTATTTGGTCCAATTCATGGTCAGAAGTCTGTTGAGTATTGAGAAGTCACTCACTCCCCATGAATCCAATCACCGCAGCAGGCACACATCAAATAGAGAACACACAGCCTCCATCTGAAAAGCCAGTCTGACGCTCCAGCTACTCAATTCATGAATATGCTTTTGCCACATCTGAAGCTGCTGCTTAGCAAAGATATTATGGGATGAATCCCTGATTTGACCTTTTGTATCTCCATCCATCCCACTGTGCTAAAAGCAATTATGTACTTCTCGTGTGTGGCTATTGGAATGGGAAGTCACTTAGTTATGCGCCCCTTTTCACACTCCAACTCTCCTCTTGCTCATTCCTTTCTCCTTTTTCACATGAGCCTGCACAGCATGAGCCTCCACTGTTCAACAGAGTCTAAAATGGCATTTAGAAGAATCAAGTCACAGTGGAAACAGGTGGAAACAGTGACTGTCATCGTTATTAGCATTCCCCTTTGCCAGATGTAACTATGGTGCTGGGAAACCAGGAAGGAGGAGAGCACCCTGGAGAAGACAGGGGAGACAGAGAGGCCTGGGCTACTTTTTAGGGGGTTGGGACAACTTTCTACACAGCCAAGGAGCTCCTATTTCACAAGATGGGCAGGTAATAGGATCATAAATTTAGAGTTGAAGAGGACCTTACAGGCCTTGAATCTAACCCCCCTCATTTTACTGATGAAGAAACAGCGAGATTAAGTGAGTTGCCTGGGGTCAAGTGTCTGAGGCAGGATTTGAACTCAGGTCTTACTAACTGTAGGTCAGTGCTTTGCATTAGGTGTTCTGGTGATCCTCTCCTTTGTCTACATTTATGTTCATGTGTATCTACTTATGGGTATTCAGACCTCTGTGTGTGTATATCTATGTCTGAATGAGTAGGTTTAAGCCTGTTGATTCTGTGTATATTGCTATGCTGGCCTCAACCCTTGTTAGCTGTGTCATTGAACAGAGCGACCAGGAGGCCTGCTTATGTCCTTTTATGGGTGAGCTGAATCCATTAACTGGTTGAATTAGCACTGTTCTCCATTTTGGCTTCAGATGTGATTTCAGGGGAGTTTGGGTGGGACTCACACAAAAAAACATCATTCTCACCATCTTTTATTATATCATTATTGTTTCATTCTTTCATACTTTGCTTTCTTGTGTTAAGATTTTATTCACCAAATCTGAACTTGGGACAAATTCATTGTCGGCTGGGGTATACTCCCTTGTGGGTGCAGTTGAGTCAGGGTCTAGTGTCTCCTAGAGAGTCCTGGCCCTCAACCTTAAAACAGTAGGAGAGAAGGAAGGCAGCACCACAGGAGGGGAACCTTCACTACTAGCCTCCAGGGATGGTTGAGACTGTGCCTCTGGAAGACTTGTTTCAAGGTAAGGAATGCCAAGGGGCAGTTAGATGGTACAGTGGATAAAGCACTGGGCCAGGAGTCAGAAAGATCTAAGTTCAAATGTGGCATCAGATACTGTCTAAACTGTGTGACTTTGGGCAAAGTCACTCAACCCCTATTTGCTTCAGTCCCTCATCTTTAAAAATGGGGATATACTGGAGAAGGAAATGATAAACCATTCTGGTATCTTTGCCAAGAAAACCCCATGGACTTTGTCCATGGTATCACGTAGAGTCAGATACCACTAAAACAAGGGAATGGGGGTGGTAGCCACCTTCAGGACGAAGTGATCATGTCCCTCTCCCTTCTTGCCAAGGAGCTGCCCCAATTCCATATCGGCACCTTTTGACTCAAAGGACTCTGCAAATACGTATAAGAAGTTCTAGTTATCATTAGCATTTTGTTCGGAGGTCACCTGAAAGGTGGCTTAGGAGCAAGGCTCTGAAGAGAAGGAGAAAGGGAGAAGGAAGTAAGAGTTCCTTAAGTAAGGCACCTACTATGTGCCTACTCAGCACAGGCACCATGCTAAGCACTTTACAAATATTATCTCATTTGAGGGGAGCCTCAGTGTGGGAGCCGGGGCTAGTAGGAGAGCTGACAGGGAAGGAAGGGAGGACCCAAACTGAGAACTCTACAGTAATTTTATCTAGGCTTTACCCATCCCCATCTCAGATATCTAGCCTAAGGCCAAGGCTAACTCCAGTCAGCCTCTTCACTAAAATGTGCCCCTGGTCACAAGGGGAACCAATGGAATATGGACAGCTCAGTGATACTGTTACCAATCCCCAAAGAGTACTGACAGGAGGTAGCTTCATGGAGAGGTAGTGTTTGACTTGGACATTGAAGGATGGATGCGATTCAGGTAGGAGGACCAAAAGGGGACTCATTTCTAGGCAGGGGGACCAGCTTGAGCAAAGGCATGGCCTACAGAAGAATAAAACCATCCAAATTTTGATCAACCCTCTTCTCTGGAAGGTAATAAATTCAGAAACAGGAAAGCTCTGTCTAATTTGAATAGAGCAGTGCCTAGAGTTCTGGGGCTTTAAGTTAGGAAGACCTCAGTTTCAATCCTGCCTTAGACTAGCTGTGTGACCTAGGGCCTCAATTTCCTTATTCAAAGGAAAATGAGGGGGTTGGACTCAGTTGCCTCCATGGTGCCTTTCCACTCTCAGTCTATGATTCTATGTCACTTATCTCTGGGTCTCAGTTTCCTCTTCTCTAAAGTGAGTAATTTGTATGATCTTAAGGCCCCTTCCAACTCTGAATCCTATGACCTGATAATTTTCCTGAAAATGGACTTTACTACTCAGCTTCCCAGGCCAAGATGTCCAAGCAAGGTATCTTCTCTTCTCTCTCATCACCTAGATGTACCAGGCTCCTATCAGCAAAGCTATGGCCTCATCCAAATGAGACAAGTCAGTATGATTGTCAATTCCCTGTAGAGCCTATCCAAATTAGATGTGATTGTGAGCATAGCAACATCTCGGCTTGAACCTGGATTGCTATGATCTCCTTTTAAAAGGGAAAGGAGAAAAATGCTCTAATAGTCATTTGTGAGAATAACACAAAAAAATGAGAGAAGGGGGAAAGATTGTGTAAAGCAAAAGGATGGACAGGGAGAATCATAGAAGTTTATTGTTGCAAGGTGTATTGGTCTAGAGATGGGAACAGGGTCAGAATTAACTTAGATGGAAAAAAATTTTACTTTTTATCAAATTCCATAGTGCAAATTGGCAATGAAATGCTTCCTGTTATAAAGCAGCTAATTAAAAAGGTTAGGTGTGAACTTTTTATGCCACCTGTTTTGTTTTTTTTTAAGTAATGAAGAGTAATTTGGAAAGTATATACTATCTTCTCTTGTGCTGAGTCCTGGAAGGAGGCTTGGTCTGGGAGGGGTTGAGTGGAAGAATGGAAAACCAAGACTTCTCCCGAGAAAGCATCAGTTTTAACCCCTTCACCTTCTTTATTCCTCTCTGAAGGCTTGTACCTGGACTTCCTCAGTTTCCCCAGCTGCAAACTGAGAAGAATATTGCTACCATTCATTGCCTTAGCTCTTATACATGGGCTGTTGGATGAACACAAATCACAAAACTGTGGTAATTGGATTTGCTTCAAATTTATGTCACATGATCTCATCTGGGTCCTCACTGCAACAAGGCAATCCTTTTAAATTTCCCTAATTGGTGTACAATCCCTCTCATGATAGCAAACGTTAAAGTGCTATGTGACTTATAAAGCTATATAGATACATACACACATATGAAATCTATAAAAATATATAATATTTTATGTAAAATATGTGAAATATTTTATATAAAATAACAATAACATATTATGATTATTTCCATATGCAATATCTTAACTGATTCTCAGTTATTAGTGTCTCAACCACATTACTTATTTTTACTTTGTATATATTTTGTATTCATTTTTGTAACTACATAGCCTCCCAATAACATCTAAACTCCAAGTGAGCTGGGACTACTGAAATATTGTCACCTCTTGCTAGTTCCTAATGCTATGCCTGTCACATAGAAATCACTTAATAAATGTTAATTTAGTGAATGTTGAATGGGTAAGCAACTTAAGGACAGAAGTCATGTGTTCTTCTTCTAACACCACATGGCACCCTTCACAGGGCTGGATCTTTGATAAAATCAATTCAATAAGCATTTACTAAAGGTTTCCCTTGGGCACAGCACTGTTCTACACTCTAGGGCTCAAAAGACAAAAATGACATGGGTCTTGCCCTCAAGGAATTTACATCCTACAACAGCTTCAACATATACAGATTATAATTGCTTAACCCAGGACCCACAGTCACCTGCATGGATGGATATTGCATGGATATATAAGATCTGGAATACCTCACTCCAAGTCTCCAAGAGAAAGTATAATTTCCTTCTTTGTGGAGAACAGGAGGATAGTCATCACTGGGAGATCATTTATTTCTTCATTCTCTTGTCTTCAAAAGGAGTATTGGTCTAGAATTATATCCTACTACATATCAGATATTTGCAGTCTAAGGGTACAATATTGTTTTGAAGGTTCAGGATAAAAGTCAATTTCCCTGATTTCTCTAGGAGAAAGAAATCCCACCGTAGACGAGGAGGGAAACAGCTTGCTCTCAGCAGGTTTAGCTCTTCCCTTGCACACTCTTGTTTACACAAAAGAAAATCATGAATAGGGATCAAATTTATTTATCTAAACAAACTGTAAAATATAAATGAGAAAAGCATACAGATTAGGGCAGAAGATAGAATACACAAGATACAATGGACTCTTCCAATGGTGAGCAAGATAAAATCTTAGCTCAACTGAAGAAAGATTGATTTCACCAGAGATTCCATTCTTAGTTGCCTCTGGGGGTTCAGGCAATAGAAAAAAAAGGACATTTGGAGACAGCCATTAGTCATTCAAAAGTTCAAGCCTCTTCTCTTGTCTTATTTCTCTCAAACTGCCTGTCTGACTGTCTCTTTAGAAATGTTTCCTTAAATATATCATGCCAACTGCAGCATTCTGGACTCAGAGGTTTCTCAGCCGATCAGGAGTCACATGTCTCCCTGCAGTTAAGGATTATCCTTCTGGGAACTACTCAACCTGCCAATAGAAATACTTAGCGCCATAAATTTAAAACTGGAAGAGACTATAAAGATCCTCTAGTTCAGCTCTCATGTTTTATGTGAAGACCTGAGGCCCAGAGAAGTGACTTCCTTAATGTCACATAGCTTGTTATTATTGTTGTTTAGTCATTCAGTAGTGTCTACCTCTTCATGCCCCCATTTGGAGTTTTATTGGCAAAGATACTAGAGTGGTTTGCCATTTCCTTCTCCAGCTCATTTTACAAGTGAGGAAACTGAGAAAAACAGGGTTAAGTGCCTTGCCCAGGGTCACACAGCTAGTAAGAGTCTGAGGACAGATTTGGCCTCATAGCTAGTTAATGGTAAAGCTAGGGTTTAAGTCTAGATTCTCTGATTCCAAATTTAGTATATTTTCAGCTATCTCGCACTTAATAGAATTTTAAAATCATACACCCTTTAAAGACCATTTTATGTTACTCTGAATCATAGAATTTTAGAGTTGGAGGGGAAAATAGAGAGTATCTAAGCCCCTTCATTTACAAATGAAGAAATGAATCCCAGAGAGGTCAACAAGCCCACTCAGCTAGCTCAAGTTAATTGATTTACATTGATTAATCTTAATAAACATATCAGCCAGAGACTATTAAGCTAAATTTCAGCAAGTGCCTGACTGAACTTGACTTAGGTCCTGTGGTAAATAGAAAAGAACCCTCCAGTTGCCATAGACGACGGGCTTTTTTTTTTTTTTAATAGTTGTAATCAGGGGGCAGCTAGGTGGCGCAGTGAATAGCGCACCGGCTCTGGAGTCAGGAGTACCTAAATTCAAATCTGGCCTTAGACATTTAATGCCAAAACTAGCCATGTGATCTTGGGCAAGTCATTTAACCCCAATTGCCCTCCAAAAAAAAATAGTTGCAATCAGTTTATTAATAACTGATTGGAACTATTTTTTTTGCTTTTTGGAAAGTAGCTGAGATGGTGGTTATCTTCACCAAAGAGAGACAACAGGCTTTATTTTGGAGGGGGGGGAGGGGGACAAAGAGGGTATGAAAAAAGAAATCATGCCTTCATGTTGCTTCAGTCTGTCTCCTCTTTCTTAATCCTTTTGTTGAGGTCAGGGAACCGTAAAATGGTGAGGTTTAAGGTTTAGGGGTGTGCAAGACCCCAAAATACCTACACGCCAGGTCCTGCTGAATGAATTTGACTCAAGTCTTCTCTCAGCCAAAGAAAAGCAAAGTTTATTAAAGGTTTGCCATAATGGGTAGACTCTTAAGGAGCCTTGGTATCTGTGACGCTTGTGTTGAACAGGCGGCCCAGAATAATCTGACACAGAGTGAGTCTGTGCTAGATTATTCTCAGCTCTCATAGAGGCAAGATGTATCTTATATAAAGAAAGATTGTGGGAGGGTTCTAGGGGTGGTCTAGAAAAGGAGTTTGGGGAGGATCTTTAGGAGGAGTCAAATGTGGTCAGACTCCAGTGATGAGATCAAGGGTGGGAAATAGCTGAAGGCTACCTGGAGATGAAAGACAATTGAGGGCTAGACTAGTTTAAGGGTAACAGATTTGAGTATAGATATTTTGCTAGGATCAAGGGTGGGAAGTAATTGGACAATGGAGGACTAGGCTAAGTTAAGAGTAACAGAGATTTGGGTCTAGTGATAAGGGAAGGCTTATGGTCTCAGGAAAATGCCCCATACAGTGGGACGATTCAAGAAGAGCTCAAGGGGGTTCCCAAAGCTGTACCTCATCACTTTCCTGGACTCACAGTAGAACTTGAGTCAAGCAGCTTATGTTCAATATAAGAAAAAACAAGTCTTATCCCTTTCCTTACCTGTTTCTGCTAAGGGTGGGTGGTGTTCAAGAAGGATTAGTACATCTAGTTTGAGGGCCATTCATCCACCTTTGGTGTTTACTTGACTCTTAACTCTCACCTGTGACTCCAAAAAGGAGTACCATGTGCAATAGCCACACCCTGATAAACCTTCTTAGCAGATGGACTAAACCAGGTTGAAGGCAATCAAAACCAGGCCTCAAACTGTTGGTGAGTTATAGGAGTATCTACCCCAAGCCATGCAAAAACTTCCTCTAGCAGTATCAGTGGATGAGAACAATTTGTTCCAATAGCCATGAAGGTGGCTAGAGCAGGTGCTGTGGAGGACTCTGGAGTTTGGTCAGACATCACAGACATCAAGGTCACACACTGCATCCTGGGCCATCACCAGTCATCCTGACTTTTGTCCTATCCGATCAGGAAAAGAGAGATTGATGATTTTGGGCAACTCTGCCTCACTTAAATCCTTTTCACACAGGAGTCAAGCTCTAACATGTGATGTCACTGGTCCTTTTCGAAAACTAAGGACAAACCACAACAACTTCATTTCTTACCTGTTATCTCCTTCCTTAGAATACAAATTCCCTGAGAACTGAGACTATTTTTGACTTTCTTTGTATCCCCCAGCACTTAGCACAGCGCTGGGCACATATGAAGACTTTAATAAATGCTTGTTGATAGGCCAACTGATTAATGACTCAGGAAGCAGTTTCAAACTCCCAGGAACAAGCGTTTATTAAGGAATTATGAGAGCTTTGAGCAAAGGGATCTCTTTTGTGAACTTCGAAGATGACTTGTTTGTCCTAAGGAATCATTCCTGTTTTGAAGTTGGTTTTCTTATTTGCATTTCATTGTAAGTCTCCTGGTGAGGAAAAATGAAATTAGACTTCTAGTTATCTAAATGATCTCCTGGCAGGGATTTCTTACTCCCTTTGCTGACAGTTGGACTCATCTTTATTTCATTCAGCTAGCAGGATGCTTTTGCATGGAGAGGACACCAAATTTATTTGTTGCTAAGGTCATAGAATCATTGAATCTTTGGTACTGGAGACAATTAAAAGGGTCATCTTGGGCAAGCCTTAACAGTGTTTTCTTTCACTTGCCCAGGGGTATGTTTGCTTACTTACTTCTTTTTCATCTTAAATTAGGGCTAGTAGTCCTGATGAGTTTTAACTGCCTTAAATGGTTCTATTCACAAGGGCAGGACTGAAATGTCCATTTAGAGCAGTGGTTCTCAACCTGTGGGTCACGACCCCTTTGGGGGTCAAACGACCCTTTCACAGGGGTCACAGGGGTCGCCTAAGACCATCGGAAAACACATATTTCTGATGGTCTTAGGAACTGAGACACTGTTCCTCTATCCGTCTCCAGGGGGTTCCGCCCACATGCAGATACGCCCACATACGAGTATTAAAGGGTTGCAGCATTAGGAGGGTTGAGAACAGCTGATTTAGAGGATGTATGACTTAACCAAATAGGAGTAGCTGATTGCTAAGGTTGCTTCCAGCTCTGGTGCCTATGATACAATGAGATTTCTGCAGATGGGTTTTAACCCCTGCATAATATATAGTCATCTAAGACAAAAGAAACATAAACTTTACAGAGCTTCAATCTGTATAGTTTGAAAGGAAAGTGAGGGAGAAGAATTGGCAGTAGGTTTCACAGTGAAATAATTGATGATGGAGCAATACTGTTTCTGGTGTTAATAGTCGTAAGGGATGGAAGCAAAGCATTGACATGAATAGCTGCGGAGAAGTAAGGGCTTTACTTTGGAGGAAACAATAAATGGGAAAGCTAAATAAATCAAAAGGTACCAAGAACCTGAGGTGTTGGAGAGGATTTATCTTTCAGCTCTTCATGGTTAGAACTAGGTATACTTTTCACTCATATTTTGGATGGGCATATCTGGACTATTGAGAGAGTGTATTGGAAAACAAGGTGCTCCCTTCTGCTTCAGGTTGCCCTAATGCTATTAAGTGAAAAACCAGAAGCCAGTCAATCAGGAAACTTGAGAGTAAAGTAGGAATTGGAAGAATGGAGTAATGAGCTAGGTTCAGACAACCCAGTTAGACAAATCTGAAACTGTGTTTGGGTATATTCAGGAGAAGAAACCCCATTTTGTTCTATGTAAAGGCATGAAAGAGAAAGATTATTGTGGGAATGGAATAGCAATAAACCAATCTGATTCTAGGGGTGGGGAACCTGTGGTCTCCCCACACCTGGATTAAACCATAAAATACCTGAAAAGAATTAATACATAATAACAATAAAAAGGTGGGCTGGAAGGACTTTAAATGCCAAACGGAGGAGCTCATATTTGATGCTAGGAGTATTAGGAAGACATTGGAGTTTACTGAAGGGGAGAATGAATTAGTCATTCCTGTGTTTTAAAAAAAACTCACTTCAGCAGCTCCATGGAGAATGGAGTGGAGAAGGGAAACATGAAGCTGGAAGATAATTATTGCAGTAGTCCTTGTAAATGATGATGAGGGCCTAAAGAAGGGTGAGGAGCATGTGCATGGACCACTGGGACAAACAGGAGAGATGTTATGAAGGTAGAGTAGACAAGACTTGGAAATTGATCGGATATATGTGTGAAGGATAACTTGCAGTGAAGTTTCCCCACGCTGAAAAATCAAATCTAGAGTGGCTTCAGCATCCAATAGGCCTAAGTGAAGTCACGTGACCTTACAGGAATCTGGGACTTAGAGCAATGGAGACAGTACCACCTCAGCACAAGATATGCCAAATAAGGACAAAACTGCTTTCCTGGCCTTGCATTGGACACGCACGTGTTTCCATGTCCTTTGTCTCCGAGATAGAGTCCCGCACTTAGGTTCCCCACCTATGAGAGTGAAGGCCAGTTGGGGGTTGGGCTTCTGTGTGAAAAGGCATATAACCATGGGCTTGCTTCTACCACTTGCTCTCTCCCTGGCAGATGCCATTTGAGTGACAGGGGCAAAGTCCTTTCTCATGAGAAAGAATAAAGACCTTTTCTTATCTCAAACTCAGATTCCAAACTCTTTCATCCCACTCATATGGAATGAGGGAAAGTTAGAAGTTGAGGCTGATTCCAAGATCATGAATCATGCAGAAAATCTTTCTAGTTTTCAATAAAGAGTGCAAAGTCCTATGGTTAAGTGTGAAGAGACTAGAAATACACAAAATGAAAGAAATGCTAATCAGAATGAGTCACTGTCATCTGTACCTGTTCTGATAATTCAAATTCAATCAAATATTTATTAAGTGACTGCTATGCAAGAGGAACTATGTATATATAAGGCACTGGGTATATCAAAATGAAAAATGCAAAACTGCTTCTTTGCAAAGATGGGGGAAATGAGTGTGAAACACTTCATATATAAATGGCAGACTTTATTGATGTGTTGTTTGGTTTTGCTGAACTATTTTTTTCTTCCTATAATTGACAGCTCTCTGAGAGAGGAATGAAGAGGGCATAATGGGAAAAGTAGGCAATATAAAGATAAAATATAGCAATAAAATTAATTTTGAAAAACTGAGTTTGAAAGGCAAAGACTATTAAAACTATGATTTTAATGGGACCCAAGCAGAAAGGAGGGGCAGCTAGGTGATGCAGTGGATACAGCACCAGCCCTGGTGTCAAGAGGACCTGAGTTCAAATCCTACCTTGGAGACTTACTAGATGTGTGATTCTGGGCAAGTCACTTAATCCTGTTTGCCTCAGTTTCCCCATCTGTGCAATGAACCAGAGAAGGAAATGACAAACCACTCCAGGATCTTTGCCAAGAAAACTCCAAATGTGGTCACGAAGAGTCTGACATGACTAATCGTCAAAACAACAACAAAGCAGAGGGCAGTGATGAGACAATGGAACTGTGGGGGAGCATCTATGAGGGACACACACACAGCAGCTCTAACATCAGAAACAAATAGAAGTTTATATGTAATGCACATACAACAAATATTAAGTAATTGTGGGAGAAAGTGTACCAACAATTACAAGAAAGATTTCATGTAGAGGGTGGCCTTTGAACTGAGTATTGAAGGAAACTGGGGATTTATGTTTGTGTCTGTTTGCATGTGTATGTGTGTGTGTGCTTGTGTGCACATGCATATGGATATGATAATTGCTAACATTTACATAGCACTTTAAAGTTTACAAAGCGCTTTACAAATATCACATTTATCCTCACAACAACTCTGGGAGATTGTCCCCATTTTACAGATGAGGAAGCTGGGGCACACAGAGGTCAAATGACATGCCCAGAGTCACTCAGCTAGCAAATATCTGAGGTCCGATTTGAACTTTGGTCTTCCTGACTTGAGGTCCAGTACTCTAATAATCATTGTATCACCTAACTGCCCTATGCATACATATACATGTATCTGTACGTGTGCGTCTATGTACATTTATCACATGTATGCATATGAATGCTTATATTTCATGGAGTTTTAGGACTTTTAGCTGAAAGGGATCTTAGAGACAAAAATAGTGATTTTAATGATAATAGCTGACAGTCATATATGCACATATATACCCACAGGTATCATATGAATACACAGACACATATGTATTATATGATATGTATACACACAACCACAAACCCTACAGATTGGTATGCATGTTCATGTACATGTGTGGTATATATACATACACATGTGTGGTATATATACATACACATGTGCACATATACACATACAGAGCCTGTGATTTTATCCCTGTTGGGATGTTCCTCAGGGTGAAGAATCACCTTTTCCAGTGCATATCACCTATTCTTCAACTTATAGAACTTAGAGACTTAGAGAATAGCCTGGAACATTGAGAAGTTAGATGATTTATCCAAGATGACACAGCCCGTGTGCATCACTTATATAAGCACATATCTACATAGAGCATATTTGTACAATGATTACATTTATGTGTATTTATTTTATATATATATATATACGCACTCATACAAGTATATGTGTATATATGTGTCTGCATGCATGTCTTTCAATGTACATCTATACAATAACCCTGTGATTCTTGGAAGATTGAGCCATACCCATCTTTTCTATAAGGACAAGATTGGGATGGAATGATGCCAAAAATTGAATGAATTGTAAAGCTCATCTCCCCCCTCCAAGTTCATTAGAGAATACTCCAGGGATATCAGATCAGTTTCATGGGGCCAGCCCTAGAAATCATAAGGTGCAGGAGGAAAATGCCATGGGAACAGTTCTAGGGCTCAGCGTACCAGTCTCACAGCAGAACATCGTGGTTTGCCAGCTGTGCCTACCCCAAGAGGTGGTGATTGTGACTGGTGTGAAAGCCCATTCGCAGACTGAGCTCTTTTTATTTTCCTCGAAGCTGGGTGCTCTGTTGCTGCTCCTTCCCTATGACCTCACTCTGGGCCTGATTCTGAATTCCTGTGCAGCTTGCTTACTTTGGGTTTATATATAGATCAGCAGCTCCTCCCTTGGTGAATCATCTCTGGTTCAAGTGAAAACCTCTGGAGTCTATTGGGATTCAGGGTTGTTTGCAATGTCAGTCTGTTCTATCTAAGAACCCTCAAATTATCCTCCTAGCCTTCCAATGGAAGCATTGTACATAGTAGGTGTTCTAGAAATGTTGATCTAGTTGAAGGAACCACACAGGCTTCCTTCCAGTTTATCCAAGCAGGCATCTCTGGTTCACAGTTGTGATTCTGCCTCCCTTGGTGGTTTCATTAGCATTCTTCCTCTGAGTGGGAGGAAGGCACAGGAGGAAGAGGAAAGGGTGGAGAGGAGGAGATAGAGACATTTCATTTAGAGAAGGGATTTTTGAATCAAGAAGTCATCTATCTGTCTTCGACTAGGTTTCCTCTTCCTGAAGAAGAAACAGGACACCAAGATCTGTCTATGAGAGAGAGACACAGAGACAAAGAGGAGAAAGAGAGACAGACAGGGAGAGAGAGAGGGAGAAAGAGAGGGAGAGAGAGAGAGGGAGAAAAAGGGAGAGAGAGAGAGAGAGAGAGAGAGAGAGAGAGAGAGAGAAAGAGAAAGAGACAGAGACAGAGAAACAGAGAGACAGAAAATGAGAGAGAGAGACACAGAGAAAATGGGGAAGGAGGGAAGGAAATAAAAGATGTATATTGTCCTCTGAAAGGCAAAAATTATAAAGTCACTTGGTCAGGCAGTTAATAAGCATTTACTAAGTACTTTCTAAATGCTAGGCACTATGTTAAGCACTGGGGTTACACAGAAAGGCAAAAACACAGTCCCTGCCCTCAAGGGACCTCACATTCTAATAGGGAGAAGAAGTACCAGTAAATGTTTAACAACTGACCAGGGGATGGGGGGCAGGGGACATATATACAACACATTTTTAAATTTAATCCACATTATTTTTTCTCCATTGTTTTCTGAAGTCTAGTCTAATCAACAAAGCAATCATTTGCTGATTTCTGAGGTGTAGATGCTTATTTCAAAAATCTAACTCTCAGGAGCTGGTATGAGCTGGCTCCAGCACATTCCTGGAAGAAGCAACATATAAATAACTTGGTACCTGCTTGATATATACAGAGTAGATGGAAAGAGATCTGTGGAGAAGGGACAGGTGTCTGGGAGAAGCCAGGAAAGGCCTATTAAACAACAATGAAAGGCTGGCCAAAGTAAGGACAATAAAACTGGGTCCTTATTTGCTCTTTCCTCCTCATTCGGATCATAGAGCTAAGAACAGAAAGGTCATTATCAAATCCGCTCATTTCACAGAAGAAATAAGACCCAGAGAACTCAAATAATTTGCCCAATGTCACTAAGAGTTGAGACTCTAAAGGACCCTCACCCCCCAACTCACACACATTTCTGGACCCTCCTCATTCCTGACCAGTCACCAAAATTTCCTTACTTAGATTATCTTTTTTTTGTTGCTTTTTTTGGAGGGGAGGAAGGCAGGGCAATTGGGGTTAAGTGACTTGCCCAAGGTCACACAGCTAGTAAGTGTTAGGTGTCTGAGGCTGGTCCTCCTGCCTCCAGGGCAGGTACTCTATTCACTGTGTCATCTAGCACTCCTACTTAAATTATTTTGACTTTCAATTTTCATAACTCTTTAGGCGCATACTCAAGCTGAGTAAAAAAAATCATCATATAGTTACACACTTTTATTAATTTTCTTAAAAAAAAAACCCTGCAGCAAAATACAGGATTGTTTTTTTTTCCTAAACTAGCCATGAGACGAACACATTGTTAACTTTATTCTTCTATTGGCTGGAAACTTTTGCCTTGCACCCTGTGTGGGTGCTGCTGTTAGACTATTGGGTGGCACAGAAAAATCCTCCCCCACTTCCTCAACTTTGCTCTGCTGTTCTAGCTCAAGAGGAATGGATAATTACAACATGAACCCTCCTGGACTGTGCTTGATGGCACACAAGCCACCAGGCACCAACTGTTCTACTATATTTAGCTGACATGAAGTCATTCCCTGGAATTAATTATCTGCTGCATCTCTGTTCATTCTAGGGGCAATTAGTGCTTTGTTATCTAGTGCTCCCGAGGCTTATATCCCCACTGCTTTGCATATTTTTGCTCCTTAAACATGTTGAAAGGGGCTAGCAGAACTAAGATGCCCGAGATCTGGGATTGGAGAGCTGAAGTTGAAATGACAGCCAGTGTAACCCTGGGAGGATCCCTGAGGCCCTGCAGAATAATCAGTCTCTTTAGAAAAAACTCCAAGAAGCCAACGAAGTCTGGCATGGTTGGATATACCTAGGCAGCACATGGGATATACTTCCTTGATGTGATTTCAAGGGCTCTTGAGAAGCAAGGTACCTCCAAGTCTTTCCTGTCTCTCTCTTAAAGTCAAAACCTAGTTTGTTCCCTCTAGATAACTTCTTTGATTCTGTGAAAATACAAATTTTCCTAACATCAGGCATTTAGCTGTTATTAGTCCTTGAAACCTGCAATCAAAGAATCAATGAGTATTGGTTAAGTGCCTACCACTGTACTAGCCACTGGGCGTACAAATACAGTGGATGAAATACTCTCAAGTCCAAGGATTTTAGATTCTGTTAGGGGAGATGAGTAAATATTTAAGCATATACAGCATAAATATAAAGAGAATAAATTGAAGTTGTTAACTGTGAGGTGTTATGGGAAGTAAGGCACTAGCAACCGCTAGGCAGGGATTGGGAAAGGTTTCATGAAGAAGGCAGAGTTTGAGCTGTGTCTTGAAGGAAGAATGGAATTTATGAGGTAGCAGGAAGAAGGCGATGCATTCCAGGCATAGGGAACAACTAGTACAAAGAGAGAGAGGAGAGATGGAATTTGGGGCATGAAGGGCAGAGAGAAGGCCAGTTTGGCTGGATCACAGAGTACCGAAGGATAATAACACACCAAAACCAAGAACGTAGGTTGCAGTAAGGTTGTGAAAAGCAAGAGCCAGTGAAATTTATCAAGTACGGGAGTGACATGATTATAAATTTGTACTTAAGTAAGATCACTTCGGTCAAAGTGTGGCAGATAGACTAGAGAAGAAGGGAGACCAAGGTAGCAAGCCATTAGAGTCGAACCATCAAACACATGACCCTCCTGTACCTCCAACACTCCTAAATGCAGCTTGATCGGTATTAAAATGTAATTGGGAAATATTTAACAAAATAAGTAAAAATAGATTTAGAATATAGACAATGTGGTTTTCTAAGTTAACATGAGGCAGGAATCCTTAGCTACAATTTAGTGGATCCTGTTTCTATGTGAGTTTGATACCACTGTATTACAGTGATCTAGGTGAAAGGGTAATACCCCTATACCAAGAAAGTGGTGATACCAGAGGAAGGGGTTATATTTGAGACTTATTGTAAAGGTACAAATGATAACTGATTGGATATGGTGATTAATAGAGAAAGAAGAATCAGGATAACCTCTAAGTTGCTAACCTGGGTGATTGGGAGGATTGTGATGCCTTCCTAAGAGAAGCAGAGAAGAGTGTAGAGTTTGGGGGGAAAGATAACAAGTTCAGTTTTGGATAGGGTTTGGAACTAGGAAGAGGAAGAGGTGAAATGACAACAGATTACCATCTGATAAGGGAATTTCAAAGTTTACAAATGTGGAGTGATTGTGGGTTAGCAAGATCAAAGGTATGATCATCTTTGTGTACAGCTGTAGTGTGGTAGATGAGTAGGCCATTAGAAAGGAGTAAGCTGAGGAAGTAGAAGTTAAAGTGTTTGAAGGAAAATTCATGTGGATGTTAAAGTCCCCAAGTATGAAGGCAAGAGTTGAGGAGGAAAGACTGTGAGTCAGGTATTACACTTGATAAGGAAGGAAGGACAATGTTTTGGAGGTTATTAGACAGTAGCCACCAGAATCTTGATTGGGTTAGAAATATGGATTGAATGAACCTCAAAGGAAAAGAGGTTACAGAGAGGTAGAGGGAGAAACTGGAAGTGGCAATGGGGAGTTACCTCCCCACCCACACCAAAATCAATGAGTTGAGGGTATGAGTGAAAGTGTAACCAGAACTGGAAAGGGTAGCCAAGGAAGCTGTCTCATCAAGAGGGAGTCAGATCTCAATGAGTTTAAGAAAGTAGAGAAAACAAGAGAGGAAAAGTTTCAAGATAAAAGCTAATTTGTGATGTATAGAGTAGGCATTCTAGAGAGCACGGTGGAAGGGTAGCTTTAGAGTGAGATATTGGGGTAGTTGGATTGAGGGGGATAGGAATAAGGGAATGGTCAATGGGAGATGGAGAATGAAGCTTTAACAATGTAACTGGGCTTTCAGAATCACTGTGATGGAGTGGGTATGATGGAGCAGAAGTATGAATGACTGAGGAATAAGTTCAGGTAGGTTATTGTTGTCTATAGAACTTCAACCTTGAATGAAGTTGTCCCAGTGCACCTGGAAGCTGCGTGTGGCCAGGTAATAGTTAGATGGGGAAAGATGAGCACATGGAGGGTGTCTCAGGGGAAATAAGACAACCCTTCCCCCAACCACCATCACCACCTCTATGGAACTCCCTACAATGTAAATTGTACGTGGCCAATGGCCAGAGAGGGTACCTGGAGCTTTATGGAATGGCTGCATGCAGGTTAGGTAAATTCTGTGGAGATGCTGATGACTGGGAAGGGTGTTTGACATGTTGAATTTGAGATGCCTCTTGGACATACAGTTTGAATTTCTAATAAGCAGTGGTGATGTGGTATTAAAGCTCAAGGGAGAGATTGTGGCTGGTTATATAGATCTGTGAGTTGTTGACATAGAGATGATAACTATATTCATGGCAGCTAAAAAGGTCATCAAGAGAGAAAAGGGGTGTGTGTGTGTGTGTGTGTGTGTGTGTGTGTGTGTGTATTTGTATACAGAGGATGGATATATATTATATATAATATATATACACATATATGTGTATATATGTGTGTGTATATATACACATATATATGTATGTATACATATATATGTGTATACATACATATATGTATGTATGTGTGTGTGTGTGTGTGTATATATATATATATACAGCCTAGGACAAAACTTTGGGAAAAACTATTAAGGGTGCGATAAAAGTGTTTTGACATGTAAGAGGAGAACCAGGAAAAAGCAGTGTAATGAAAGTCCAAAGAGGAGAAAAATCTCAGGAGGAGAGAAGATCCAGGAAGAAATGGTGGTTAAGGATTAAATGAAGCAAACAGGTTGAGAAGATGACTAAAAAAAAACTAGAATTTTTTTTAAAAACCAATTCATTTAATTTTGACAGTATATGCAATATTCCATACTTCAAATCTGTAAAGAAAGGAAAAAGGCGCAATTTCTTAACTCTTCCAGAGTCAAATTTAGTTATTATAATCACATAGTTATTGGTTTCATTTTTTTAGTTCTTTTCATTAACATTGTTTTCACAGTGTGTATTCTTTTTCCATTTCTACTTCCTTCACACTGCATCAGTTCAAATAAATCTTCTCATGCTTCTTTGAAGTCAAGTCAATCTTGACATACATATGTCCAGGCTTAGAATCAGTCATGTAAATTCTAAAATTTCAAGGGACCTGGGACAATTGGATGAAGCTGACTGCTTGCAAGGGAAGTTTCTTCATTGGAGAAGATGGACGCTGTCAAGAGGAGGAGCCCAAGTTGGTCAGGAGATATATATTATGAAGGGAGAGTTTAGAGTTGAGGTAAAATGTAGCAATACCTATTTAGTAGTCCCAAAGCTTTATAGTCTAATCAATTCTAAATATCAATCTCCTTGGAGAAGACCAGGTATAAGTGAAGTTACTAAACTCTGTTTCCAGTCTTTCTATTAATAGGCATTTATGATTTGTTTTGAGTATTTCTTTTGTGTATCAGAAATAAATACCTGTCCTATACCTGATTCATATTATACATTGAATACCTTTCTACTCTCCTCTTTGACGAGATTCTAGACATAAACCAAACCCTAATCCTTAAGCAATATGTCCCTGGTAAATGTGTAATAAGTCAAAGAGTGTGAGAAAAGAGAGCCTAATTCCTCTCATTAGAAGTCAGGCTCTCCCAGGATTAAACCCAATCTGAATTAAGTGTGGTTCCAGAACAGATGGATCCTTCCTAGGTAGAAAAGGAATGGATACAGTGCCCCAGCCCACTGGACCCAGCAATGACTCCTAATTTAAGATATCCTTTGTCCTCGTCACATTCTACCTCGTATCATTAACTATTTATGTATGTCTCTCCCACTCCCATTCAGTTTTAAGCATCTTGAAAGCTGATCTCTGTTTTAGTTATCTTTGTCTCCCTAGCACAAAGCACCTTGTATATCATAATTGCTTAATAAATATTTGCTGAACAGAACATAAAAATCAAAGTACAGAATTATGGAATTTTAGAGTTGAAAAAAACGTTAACGATCAGGTCAGACTGGATAACTTTTAATGTTCTTTTAAACTTAAAAGTAATGAACTTGTGAGATAGTGCATCCCTTAATGTCACAGATTGAGAAAATGTGGCTCAAATATATCTCATGCCTTGTCTGAGGTCACATAAGCAGTAAGTAGAAATTTTAGCATAATTTTATGCTGCAAATGACTTGATTATGGACTGCCAATTCTATGGGAATGTGCTTGTTTAAAGTAAGTTCTGTTGATGCTTTTTGGTTTTTATATTGTAATTTTTAGAACTATCTCCCTGCCCACTCCCTTTAAATTGAACCCTTCTTTGTAACAAAGAAAAACAGTCAAGCAAAAAACAACCAACACAGTTACCACGTCTGACCATGTGTTCTGCCCGTGGAGCTATCTGTTTCTTTGCTAAGAGAGGCAAGGATAGGTTTCAGTATCTTTTCTTTGGGTCCGCTATTTTTTTTTAAAAATTCCTCAGGGTTCAGATTCTTATTAGTGTTCTTTTCATTTGTATTTTATAGTAAATGTAGATTGTTCTCATTCTGTTTTATTTCATTCTGTATCAGTTGATAGAAATCTCCTATGGGAGTATTAATAAATGAAATATCAACAACATAAAAATACTTTTCAATGAACCCTAGAAAAATTTTAGTTCATTCCCTTTAGTGTATAGATAAAGAGACTGAAACCCAGAAAGATTAAGTGACTTCATTCTATTGGCAGTACAGACCCAGGAATTATGCTACATTATGCAATCTCTTCCCCCCTCATCTGTCTGTGTCTCTCTCTGTTTCTCTCTGTCTCTGTCTCTCCCATATTGCCTCAGTCCTAGAATACCAACAGAAAAATCTCTAAAAATTAGTTTCAGTTATGACCTATTTCTAGTGCCTCCCCAAAATGTAGGTAAAAGGATCTTCTTTTAGAATAGGTAATCAATGTGCAATATGGAAATAAGGTAAAATTTTATTTTTTTATTTCTTCTTAAAAAAAATAATGTTTGACACAAAAGAACTAAAAATGCACATTAATGAATAAGCATCTAAAACAATAACCCAACACACTCATTATCATCTTCTTGGGAAGTAAATGCCTGTTGTCATCCAGTCACTTCTGACTCTTTCGAACCCCATTTGGAGTTTTCTTGGCAAAGATATTGGAGTGGTTTGCAGCTTCCTTTTCCAGCCCATTTTATAGATGAGGAAACTGAGGCCAAACAGGGTTAAATGACTTGCTCAGGGTTACACAGTAAGTGTCTGAGGTCAGATTTGAATTCAGGAAGATGAATCCTCAGGCCCAGCATTCTATCCACTGTGCCACCTAGCTGTCCCCAAAAGCTTTTTGTGGGACGCACTAAACAAGGATTAGCATTACCCTCAGATGTGCACTGCCCGAATAGCTCACAAGGTCCAGATTTCTAGCAAGCCATGGCCTGGATCCTTATTCCTTCAGGTTTCCAGATGACCCAGTGAATAGTTGCTCAATTTCTCCTCCAAGAAGCATGCCATGACAAGAACTATCTCCCACTGTGGTCAGAACTAAGGAACTCTCAAACCCATAAGGCAACCAGCCACCAAAGCTGGGCATGTCTGTTTCTCAGGGTCACTTGTTACTGACCTGTGTTCTGGGAGAGAAACATGGAGACAGAAAAAGGATTCCAGGGATTCGGCTAGACACACTTGTGATTTGGAGCCTCAGACCCTGTGTTCAAAACATAGTTCTTCCATTTACTGTTCATCTGACCTTTGGAACAGGTCTGGGTGGTGCAGTGGATAGAGTGCTTGACCTGGAGTCAGGAAGACCTGAGTCCAAATTCTGCCTCTGGCAATTAGTAGTTGCATGACTCTGGGCAAGTCATTTAACCTCCATTTGCCTCAGTTTCCTCATCAATAAAATGGGGATAAATAGCACCTACTACCCAGGATTGTCATGAGGATCAAATGAGATTTTAATTGTAAAGTACTTTAAAGGCACAGCGCTCGGCGTATAGTAAGCACTATGTTAATGCTAGTTATTATTTGGACAAGTCACCTTTCTGGCTCTCAGTTTCCTTGCCTGTAAAAAATAAACTAGAATGAGTTGAAACAAGGAAAAAAAGATATCCCCAAAGACAAAACAGAAAATTTAAAAAAAATTTTTGGTCAGGATTGATGATTTTATTAGGACAGATAGGTGGTACAGGGAATAGAGCACTGGGCCTGGAAACAGGAAGATTGAACTTCATGAGTTCAAACCTGACCTCAGACACTTTACTAGCTGTGTGGCCCTGGGCAAGTCCCTTAAACCTATTTACCTCAGTTCCTCCTCTGTAAAATGAGCTGGAGAAGGAAATGACAAACCACTCCAGTGTCTTTGCCAAGAAAACCCTAAATGGGGTCACAAAGAGTCTGGCATCACTGAAACAACTGAACAGCAGCGTGATTTTGTTGGTATAGGAACCTTCTGGTATGGAAACTCCTTCCACTTAACTACTCAGTAACTTATTTTAAAAGTATACTCTTAGAGTTACTGGGGGAGCCACGTGTGTTATGGGAATCTAAAGATCTTCCCTGCCCCTAGGCCCTTTGCTGAAGTGGCTACGTGACTTTGAGGACCCTTGGATATTTGAAAGTATACTCTGTTCCCTAATAGGCTGAATGTGGTCACGTGGAGCCTGTGGCGCCAGGCTTGTTTTCCAGGAATGCCCGTGCCTTGTAGCTTTATGATTGGGCAGTGGGTCTAGAGGGCTGTGACATTCTCCAAGCCAGGAGAAGGCTATATATACGCCCTGATGTGAGGTTTTGGTT
>CM053585.1:70826757-70885125 GCA_028646515.1 Pseudochirops corinnae | reverse complement strand
TGAACTAGGTAAATGATATGTTTGATTAAAGTAAGATTGTTAACCCATTTTGAGTTGCTTTCCTTTAGAAAAGCAGATCTAAGAACCTGTGCTAGTAGCTGCCCTAGGCATGCTAGGGTGCTTGCTGTTACAACGTGTAAGTGACTGGACTTGGACCCAGGTCTCTCTGACTCAAAAGCCATCTCTTTATCCCCTATGCCAAGCCTCCTTGATCAATTTTGATCATATGAAACTAAAAAGCTTTTAAATAAACAAAATCAGTGAAACTAAAACAAGAAGAGAAATTGTTGATTGGGAAAAAGATTTCCACTGAGTATCGCTGGCAGAGGTCTAATATACTTTTGTTTTGATATACACTTTTTTAAATATGTTAGTATCAATTCTCTAGGTAGCTATGTAGACATATATGGAACTGATACAAACAGATAAGAAAAAGAACTACTCTCTATTAGATAAGTGGTGAAATGATATGAACAGTTTTCAGATTTTCAATCATTAATTATATGAACAATTTTTCTAAATCACCAATATATTTATTAAAACAAATCTGAAGTTTCATATCATTCCCAGCAAATTGACAAAGATGATAAATGTCAGAAATACTTATGTTGGAGGAGCTATATGTGTATACCAATGCATTATTATTTGTTCCATGAAGTCTTTATTCTAATCATCTTTGAAAACAATTTGGGACTATAATATGCTAGAAATGTGACTAAATTGGTCATATCCTTTGCCCCAGTGACCACTAGTGGTCATTTACCTCAAAGAGGACAAAGACAGAGGGAAAGTTCAAAATATTCCAAAATACTTATAGCAACACATTTTTGTGGTAACAAAAACTTGTGAAAAATGAGTATTCGTCTTTTCAGGAATGACTGAATGAATTGTGGTACATGAAAATAGTGGAATGTTTTGGTCCATAAGGAATAATAGGAGAAATTCAAAGAAAATGGGGAAAGAGTCACCAAGTCAACAAACATATAGTATGTGCCTTTTGTGTTCCTGGCACTGTGCTAAGCAGTAAGAATACACAGAAAGGCAAAAAGAAAAGCGATCCCTCCTGATAGGCCAAAGAATAATTTTATAAAGACACAGAGTAAAGTAAGCAGAATTAATAGAACAATTAATAACCCAATGCCCAAAATAATGTAAGGGAAGATTATACTAAAGTAAATCAGTCATCAACAAGCATTTATTAAATACTTAGAGCATGATCAGCACTGTGCCAAGAGCGGGTGATACAGAGAAAGGCTAAAAGCATCCATAAACAGAATGACCACTTTTACTCCAGGACTCATGACGAAACGTTCCTATAACCTCTCAATAGAGAAAGGGCGGACTGTTGGTTTAGAATGAGGCATATGCTATCATACATGGACATCATGTTGGTTCATTTTGCTTAACTGTACTTTTTAATAAGAGAATTCTATGGGGACAAATATTGGGAAATGACAGTGATGTCTAAAAAAGAATAAATAAAACATTTAAAAATTAAATTAAATTAAATGAGGGGGTTGGGCTGGGACATGTCTCAAGTCCCTTAGCTCTGAATCCATGATCCTATAATTATACTGTCAAGTAGTAGAATTAGGGACTCCAAGAAACTGAACTCAATCTTCTCCTTAATTGAGGGCCTAGACATGATCAGTAATACCAGACCAGTTTCTGGCTAGAACCATCTCCTGGTACCTCACAGGCATTTGGAAAGCTGGTGAACTAAAAACAGGAGCAGGCTGGAGGCTGCTGGCATGTTTCTCTCCCAAGTGGCCTGCAGTCATTTCTGGGGGTAGGGGGAAGGGAGAAAAGGAGAAGGAAGTGGCCAGAAGCCACTGAGCACAACCCCTCCCTGCCCCTTGTCCCTGTTGGCAGGATTTCCAGGTCATTAATTCCCCCAAACACGTCCATCTCCCTGTCAACAACCCTTGCCCTCTTCTGTTGATTATGCCGGTTCTGGGGAGAAAAGAGGCTCGGGGCTCATCACTAAAGAGCTGGGATTCTGGCTTTAGAAGCCTGCCCATTCTATAAGCTCTTACATATTGTGGAGTCAAGGTTATGCTTATTGTCTAATTCTTATTATCCCAGGGGAAAAAAGTGGTAATTACAGACTGAGTCCCTGTCTCCCTCCTGCCCACCCAGAAAGCCTTTGGGGGATAGACTCTTCCCTTACCACTTCCACTGAATCTCATTTTATATTAGCCTCAAACAAAAATAATTCCATGGCTCCAGAGGCATCTCAAAGTGGAGAGGAATCACTGTTGGAGTAGTCTCTGGTTTGGGATTATTCCTGCCAAAGACTCACCCCTCAAAGAGGGTGATAAAGCACAGGGAGACCTTTGGCTGAGTGACTGCTCGGTTCAAAGCGTTGGCCTGAATGCAGGGCCAGCCTCCCTCTCCTGGAGGTAAGAGGGCCTAGGGCCTGGATTGGGCTTGTAAACCGGCAGCATTAGCTAAGTGGACACTAGGCAGGACACAATTTCACCCACTTCTTTTCTTTGCTTGGCTCAAAATATCCACAACAGAAATAGATCTTTTAATTCATTTAATTCCCCTCTACATGTGTATTTATCTGTTCTTTTCCACACTCTCTTCCCTCCAGTCTGAGTTCCTTTGAATGCCCTGCTTGCCAGCCCTGCTCTGAGAAACAGCCAGCCAGAACAGGTAAGTCTGCTGGGAGCTCCCCAGACAATTCTCCAGGCTGCCCTCAAGATGGTGCTCCGGAGCTGCTGCACAGCCCAGCCAAGCTTGCGCAATCTTGTTTACTGGGCCTTCTCTGAAGTCATTTTTAGATCTAACATCACAGGATGCTAATTGGGCCAATGATTTCCCATTCCTTTTGGTGAAATGTCCTCTTGAAGGGCCTGGATAGACATTGAGGGGGGTGGGGGCGCACTCGCATGCCCTTTCTGACTCTGGAGCTTTACTGTTGCGGGGTGTTTACCGGAAAAACAACTGGAATTACATCTGGCCATTGGCTTCGGCAGAGGAAAAGCGGCCCTTTGTGGGTTTTCTTTTTTCTGCACTGTTCTAAGGCTGTGGGGAGAGTGAGCGTCTATCACTGGGATAGGATTGGGCAGAAAGTTTTGAAAAAAAAAACTGAAAAAGCTCTCAAAGTGATTGTCTTTAAAAAAAAAAATACTCACTAGGAAGAGCAGAAACCTAAACTTCACGTTTGCACTTGAAGATTATAATGATAAAGGAAACCAAGCTGATTTGGCCAAAGTACTCTTCAGATTCATTGTGGGAAGATTTTTAAAGCCTTTGGGCACTGCACCCACCCAAGAATGAGAATTGAGTGCTTTGTAGCTCATATATCATAAATCATCAACCTGGCATCTTTCATCTGAGCATGAGCAACTGTAAACATCTGTCATCATCCCCATTTTACAGATGAGGAAAGGTAAGGCACAGAGAAACCAAATGACAAGACTACCATTTGCCACAGAGACTTGCTGCTCAGGCTCTCTAAAAGTGAACACAGTGAAATCATAGGGGTTTCATCCTCCGGTGACTCTAGAGCAGTGGATTGGGAGAGGGGCAGAGTATCAGTAGTAGAAATATAACAATCTCCAGCTCGGTGCCTTAGGTAAAGAAAGCTGATCCACCCAAATCCTCAGCAGGAAGAACCTAAAAAACATATGCTGAGACCCAGAAATAAAACATGTACATGTGTATGTGTATATATAATATATACATATATACACAATGCATGCATGCACATATATGTGTAGATATATGTACATACATACATACATACATATATATATATATATATATATATATATATATACACACATTCTATAGGGAGGCAGGAAGTCATAGTGGTCATATTATGGATTCATATGATTACACTTGGAAGGGACCTCAGAGGTCATCTCTTCCTGCCCTGACATTTTACACATAAGGAAATGGCAGCCCAAGGAGATTAAAGTGATTTTCCCAAGGTTACACAGTATAGGAGAGAGCTGGATAAAGTTGTTCTGACCCCAAACCACATGTTCTTTTTTTTTTGGAGGGGGGAAGGTAGGGCAGTTGGGGTTAAGTGACTTGCCCAAGGTCACACAGCTAGTTTTATGTTAAGTGTCTAAGGCTGGATTTGAACTCAGGTCCTCCTGACTCCAGGGTTGGTGCTCTATTCACTGCACCACCTCACCGCCCAAACCATGCATTCTTAAGGCTGTACTGGGCTACCTCTCTCTCCTAAGGGTAAAAGGCTTTGCAAACATTAAAGTGTTATATAAATGTCAGTTATTATGATGATGATATTAAAATGAATTTACAAATAAAATAACAAATATCATGATAATTGTTCTCATCAGAGGCTTGTTAGGAATTACACACACACACACACACACACACAAACACACACACACAAACACATACACACACAAACACACACACACAAACACACACAAACACACAAACACACAAATACAAACACACACACACAAACACATACACACACAAACACACACACACACACACAAATACACACACATCAAGGGACCTGGGTTTAAACTAGTTTTTCCACTATCTGAGTGATCTTGGGTAAGTCCATTAGAATGTTTTGGGGACCATGTTTTTGCCTTCCTTTACATCCCTAGCACTTAGCACAGTGCCTCAAATCTCAAATAGTAATTAAGCGCTTAATAAATACCTATTGATATAACCACTCTGATTCTCAGTCTCTTCATCTGTAAAATGAGAGGATGGGTCTAGATGATCTCTAAAACCCCTTTCTGGTTACTTCTATGAATTACATTGTTGCACAATAGTAAATCTAAAGAGGTGGACCCACGAGGAGCTTGTATGCCAAAGGAATGACCGGAAGAAACCAGGGAAGCTGAGAGATGGCTTTTGTGCAGACATGACAAAGATGGGTAGGGATACAAGATGCAGAATACAAGGACATTAGTTGTGAAAGGAATCCAACTTTTGGTCCTGCCTTAGTCTATCTAATTTGTGGAAGTAAGGTCCATGAATGTCAGGGAAGATGTCAGATCCTAAATGAGGGGAATGGAAAAATGGTACTTACTATTCATGACCAAATGACCAAAAAGATAATTTAGAACACCTGGAGAAGGCCAGAGAAAGTGTCTAATTCTGCTGCATAGGGAGGGGCTGTGGAGAGATGTGAGGACTTGGAAATGATCAGGAAGAATGTTGAATTATTCACAGAAGCACAGCCATCAAGGTCATAAAGACTGTATGTGTCTTATCTCCCAAATAACTTGTGAATTTGGGGCAGTAGAAACCATGTGGCTCCACCATCCCACCAAACACATAACATACTTTTGGACACTTAGTAGGTCCAAAATAAATCATGATTGATTGTTGGCAGAACGTCTTGTGGGAGACACACGGTCAAGTTGCTCTTGTTTGAAAGGATTTCATTGGTTTCTTTCTCTGGATTTGACCTCTAAGCCTTGCCATTTTCCCCCCCTTCCCATTCCCCACCCCTGGGAGGAATTAGGAGGGAGCTGAGCTATGATCAAGATTCCCACTCGCTCCCACAATACTCCTCCCCATAGCTTGCCCCTAAATTGCCAAAGAGAAAGGGGGTGGCAATAAAGCACGTTGCTAGTCGGCAAAGTTCCTTGATTTCAATAAAGCCCTTTAACGTATGTTGAGAATGCATTATTACTCCAGTTAAATGGGTCTGAGGCTGGCCATTTGCTTCTCGTGCAAACGGAAGTTTGAGTTGTGGCCCCCAAAAAGGAACCCACAGAGTAGCAGCAACTACTCTCTTTCTAATTGGACTTAGTTATAAGCCTCATCTCTGTTCATTGTATGCTATATAATAAATATGTTTTATGTTCAAAAGCTTTTTAGGAGCTTCCTGCTTATAGGGGAAATTATATCCTCTAGGAGAGAGCTAGAATTGAGTCAAAGCCAGATGTTCCTACTATTGTCTTCTGGGTAACATGAGCCATAACAGATCATTAAAGAGGAGTTCCCTAAGATAGAAACTGATTCAATTGCAAAGAGTTCAGGGCCAAGGAATCTCACTTGACATTCAGGTTATGTGTCAAATAAGGTAGTAAGTACTACTACAAATTCTGCCTTAGACTCTACTTGCTAGCTGTGTGACCCTGGGTAAGTCACTTAACTTGTCTGTGACAATATAAAAATGAGGGAATTGAATTGGATGGTGTCTTTGGTCCTTTCCGTGTCTGAATCTATGACCTTATGGTCCTCTGAAATGCAATTAGGTGACCCATAGTGTCCTTTACAGGTTCAAAATTCCATAAATCTTTAAATAGGTAACTACCAGTACAAGAGAAAAATGTGGTAACTGCCAAATAAGGACTACAGGTAATTGATTAGTGCCTTAAGGAATAAGGAGAGTAAAAGCCCACACATTGAGCAGGATGAGGATGGTAATGCTTGTGGATGTGGTAAAAGGGAGCCTCTCAACTCAGAATTGATCAACTTTTCTCGTTTCTATGGACCCTACTCTTTATAAAAGAACTTTTGGATTGCCATCCAGTATACATTTTTCTTTGTTTTTTGGGTTGTGTATTACAAGACATCAAAATCCATATTCTTGCTTTTTAATTTCTGTAAAGTATACAGCTTTTGCTGTATATTATTAAAAGCAAATTATGTTTTATATATATATACATATATATATATATCCACAAGACATCAAAATGCTGCAGATCAGGACTTGTTTTATTGTTTTGTTGATTGTCTACATAAGCAAGTGATAGAGAAAATATAAATAAGGCAGATGAAACTTTAAACTCACAGACAGTAACGGGGTTGAGCAACTGGTCAGAAGGAGATTACAGGGGTTTCTTTGCTAGCACTGAGGCCGAACTCTGTTGCTTTGCCTATAGTCAGCTCCTAGTTCCAGTCCTAGATGGCAGTCCCAGGACAAGGAGGACCACTAGCACACCAGAGCTTGTGGCTGCAGTGGAGCAAGGACCCTCATCACAGTTTCAGGGCAGAAAAGAGTGATTTTGGTGCACACAGACCAGAGTACAGGCCACAAGAGTAGTAAACACTTTTCTCCTTAGATCATACCACATTGGAAGAACTGAAAACTTAAAGATCCTTAGAAGTACCCCTGGAAACTGCTATACAAAAACCCTTAAGCTTGGGACAATGTGCCCTCTACTTTGGAAGCAGAGCCCTACTTTAACAAAGAGTCAAAAGTTTAAGTAATAGACTGGGGAAATGAGGAAACAACAGCAAAAAACTTGGACTATGGAAAGTTATTATGGTGACAGGGAAGATTAAAGTACACACCCAGAAGATAATAAAGTCAAAGATCCTACATCTAAAGCCTCCAAGAAAAATATAAATTGGACTCAGGTCATGGAAGATCTCTAAAAGGATTTTGCAAATCAAGAAAGAGAGGATGGGAAATGAGAGTGCTACAACAAAATTATGAAAAACAAGTGAACAGCTTGGTAAAGAAGACACAAAAAATACTGAAGAAAATAACATCTTAAAAAACAGAATAGGACAAATGGCAAAAGAGGTATAAAAAGCCAATAAGGAGAAGAATGCCTTAAAAAGCAAAGTTGGGCAAAGGGAAAAAGAGGCACAAAAACTCACTGAAGAAAAAAACTACTTAAAAAGTAAAAGTAGCCAAATGGAAAAGGTGATATAAAAATTCAATGAAGAAAATAATACCTTAAAAATTAGAATTGAGCAAATGGGAGCTAATGACTTTATGATAAGTCAAGAAATAATAAAACAAAACCAAAAGCATGAAAAAATAGAAAACAATGTGGAATATCTCATTGGAAAAACAACTGACCTGGAAAATAGATCCAGGAGAGATAATTGAAAAAGTATTGGATTACCTGAAAGCCATGATCAAAAAGAGATCCTAGACACCATTTTTCAAAAAATTATCAAGGAAAACTATCCTGGTATTCTAGAACCAGAGGGTAAATTAGAAATTGAAAGAATCCACTGATCACCTCCTAAATGAGATCCCAAAATGAAAACTGCCAGGAATATTATAGCCAAATTCCAGAACTCCCAGATCAAGGAGAAAATATTACAAGGAGCCAGAAAGAAACAATTCAAGTATCTAGGAGCCACAGTCAGGATAACATGAGATTCTACATTAAAAGACTGGAGGTCTTGGAATAGGATATTCCGGAGGGCAAAGGAGCTAGGATTACAACCAAGAATCACCTACCCAGCAAAACTGAGTATAATACTTCAGGGGAAAAAAATGGATATTCAATGAAGTAGATGACTTTCAAGCATTCCTGATGAAAGGACGAGAGCTGTATAGAAAAATTGACTTTCAAATACAAGATTCAGGACAAACATAGAAAGGCAAACAGAAAAGGGAAATCATAAGAGACTTAATAAGGTCAAACTGTTTACATTCCTACGTGGGAAGATGATACTTGTAATTCATAAGAACTTTCTCATTATTAGGGCAGTTAGAAATATATGTAGACAGAGGTCACAGATGTGAGTTGAATATGAAGGTATGATATCTAAAAAAACAAAATCAAGGGATGAGAGAGAGGAACGTGCTGAGAGAAAAGGAAAGGGAGAGATAGAATGAGGTAAATTATCTCTCATAAAAGAGGCAAGAGAAAAACTTTTACTGTGGAGGGGTGAGGGGAGAGGTGAGGGGGTGTGAGTGAACCTTACTCTCAACAGAATTGGCTCAAAAAGGGAATAACATACACACTCAAATGGATATATATATATAATCTATATATCTAGATATAGAAATCTATTTTATCCTACAGGAAAGTAGGAGGGGAAGGAGATAAGAGAAGGTGGTACCTTGATAGAAGGAAGAGCAGATGGGGGGAGCATAATCAGAAACAAAACTCATTTGAAGAGAGACAGAGGAAAAAGAGAGAGAGAATAGAATAAACAGGGAAGGGAATAGGATGAAAGATAATACAGTTAGCAATAGTAATGGTGAAAAAAAAATTGAAGCAAGTTTCTCTGATAAAGACCTCAGTTGTTGTTTTTTTGCTTTTTTGGAAGGGGAAAGGCAGGGCAGTTGGGGTTAAATGACTTGCCCAAGGTCACACAGCTAGTAAGTGTTAAGTGTCTGAGGTCACATTTGAACTCGAGTCCTCCTGACTCCAGGGCCAGTGCTCTATTCACTGTGCCACCTAGCTGCCTCAAAGGCTTCATTTCTTAAACATATAGAGAGCTGGGTCAAATTTATAAAAATAAGAGCCATTCCCCAATTGATAAATATATATGAATAGTTTACAGACGAAGTAATAAAAGCTATCTATAACCATATGAAAACATGCCCTAACTCATTATTGGTTGGAGAAATGCAAATTAAAACAATTCTGAGGTACTACCTCATATCTATTAGATTGGCTAATAGGACAGAAAAGGTAAAAGACTAATGTTAGAGGTGATGTTGGAAGAAACATGAGACATTAATGTACTATTGATGGAGCTGTGGAGTTGTGAACTGATTCAACCATTCTGTAGAGCAATTTGGAACTATGACTAAAGGACTATAAAACCATGCATACCCTTGGACCAAGCAATACCACTACTAGGTCTGTATCCCAAAAGAGATAAAAAAAACAGAAAGGAAAAGGAATTATACATACAAAAATATTTATAGCAGTTCTTTTCTGGTGGCAAAGAACACAAAATTGAGGGGATGTCCATTAATTGGGAAATTACCGAACAAATTGTGCTGTATGATTATGATGGAATATTATTAAATGATGAGCAGGATGCCCTCAGAAAAATGTGGAAAGACATGTGTGAGCTGATGCAAAATGAAATGTACTATGTACAAAGCAACAGCAATGTTATAAAATGAACAGTTGTGAATGACTTAGCTATTCTAAGCAATAGAATGATCCAAGACAATTCTGAAGGACTTATGATGAAAAATACAATCATTTCCAGAGAAAGAATTGATGGTGTCTGAATACAGATTGAAACATACATATTTTTTTTTTGCTTTCTTTATTTTTCTTGAGGGTTTTTTTGGGTGGAGGGTATGTTTTCTCTCACAACATGGCTAATATAGAAATGTTTTGCATGACTACACATGTATAACCTATATCAAATAGTTTGCTTTCTTTATGAAGGAGAGTGGGAAGGAAGAAAGGGAGAGAATTTGAAACTGAAAGTTTTAAAAATGAATGTTAAAAATTGTTTTTACATGTAACTGGGGAAAAATAAAATACTAAATGAATGAATGAATAAATAAATAATTTATTTTTTATATATTTATTATAAAATATAAAATATATTTATTATAAATAAATAAAAATGGATAAATAAATAAAAGTGTGCCATGCATACATTATTTTTTTCAGAAAACCAGTTGTTAGCACACCTCCTCTACAAACTTTTCATTATTAATATAGAGGGAGCCATAAAACACAAGACATATGCACACTAGATGTATTTGTCAAAGGATATCTAGCACAGGATCCAAATAGAAGAGAGACTTCCCAGAGAAGGGAATGTCCCCTGGATGTTCCCATTTGTAGACAAACATTGGGCTGACTACATCAAAGACCTGAAACAATGTAAAGTCTCCTTAATAAAAGCCACAACATTCGAATGATCCTGCCTACATAGGAAAAACCAAGTGACTGAAGAACACCTATTGCTCCGTCTAGGATATATTAAGGAAAGCCCATAAAGCCCATAGTGCTTTCATCAGTAAACATGTTTTGGACCGGAATTGAATAGGAGGAATAGAGTGGGTGGAAATACATTTAGGAAATTGCATAGCATTTCCAATGACTCCAAGCTTCTCTCTGAAACAAAACCCCATCCCTTTAATATCACTATTCTTCTAATGTTATATATCTATGAATTATAGAACACTACACTCTTTGAAAAATCAAAAGATGAGTCATCCAAAGGGCAATGGAAAGATGCATAGTAAGTGTAAATAAGTGTAGTGTTTTACCAATTATAAGGTACTACTCTTTTCTTATGTGGACATTTTGTTTATTAAAAGAGGAAGAAATTGGCATTTGTGTGAGGACCACAGAAAAAAGTAGTTCGAGGAGAGGCACAACCAATTCTGAGAGGACCTAAATAAAAGCAACTCTGCAAGGACAAAAATACTAGTGAATAGTAAAGACAGTTGCCATGCTTTATTTCTCAATTGCAGATTTACATGTGCTACATATATCAGAAAGACGACTTCAAAAGAGAGCATTCCAGGAGAAGAATCAAAGCTGAAAGATTCAGAGGAGCTGACTCTTGCTCCTCCATTTGGGGGAATGTGGAAATAGTGAGAGTCAGAAAAAGAAGCTGTATATACACAAGAGGGTGACTCGTGTATTTAGGTGGACTGTTATGTTATTATTATTCTGATTTTTGTCCTTTTGTTTGGTAGATGTTTCTTAGTTAGGAATTAATGGCTCCTGTCATCTTAGATGATCTGTTTAAATGAGAATCACAGTGGTAGGTGCTTAGGAGTGAGTAGTAAACATATGTCTCCCTTCCACCAAGATTACCTTTAAAACTCTAAGAGTGAATGAGTTGTAGTCACATGATTACCCACTCTGAAGAATCATTCTAACCTTCCAGTAGTACGTGGGTTGAGCAAGTCAGCCCCAGCCTAGGGAGAGAGAACCTGGAGACAGTTATGTGAGTCCTGTACTCATATCTGTACTCCACAAAGAAGAATAATGTACAAAAATCACTGCAAAAATATAATTAATGAGACTATGACTAGAAAAGGAGGTGGGTCATTAATGTAACAAGAGCAAGGGATAATAGATATATATCTAGGTAGATATATATGTATCTACCTAGGCTACACTAATACTCATATAATGTCAAGGGGCTGAGTGGAAGGCCACTAGCATGATAGGTGGATCCCCTGTAGAGGATTTATAGGGGTGTGAACAGAGTTCATGAAGAGTTTCCCAGGATAGGAAGGCATGACTGATTTGTGAACTACACATTGGAGGGAGTATTGACATCAATAGGGTCATGAATCAGTTAAGTGGACTTAAAATGTCCAGTCAATTTCTTTTGGTACCAAATGATAATTTCATCAGCATGGGAAATCTGTCACTATAGACATCTCTTCCAGTAATACTCCATTTCAAGTATAGGTAAACTAAAATAAATTTGATTCAATTCATTTTAGGGAGTGTAATGAGACTGTACTTTCTTTATTTTACTGAAAACATCAAGGACTCAAATGCATGTGGGGCTGGCAACAGGATCCCAAGAGTTACAAACCATTCAACTCTCTATAGAAAGATCAGATTTGTGCTACTTAATTTTACTTTAACATTTTTAAGAACCTTTTTTACACAAAGTATTCTTTTATGGGGTGAAGATACAAAGATTTTAAAATTACTTTATCTTCTGTACTGAGGGAATATGACTTATATACAAAGGTAAGTGTATCAAAGCTGAATAAACCTGTACAGATGGTCCTCGGGAGCATGTGCCCAGAACTCTGCTGGACACTTCTTCGGACTCCAAGGACAAGGTGACTCATTCTTTGGGCTTTGGAGGTTGAAAATATTCTACCTGTTCTAGGTCATATGGTGGCTTAGCACTGAAAGGACTTTTTGATGCTTTTTAATTATGAGATAAACCCTGAATGGTTCCTTGGTCATCCCCCTTGTCCCTGGCAGAAAGGGGGCAGGGTGTTGCATCTGACAAAAGAAGAGGCTCTTAGTTGATGGTACTCTTTGGGAAGCAGCTTCCCAAGTGACAAGACATAATTTTATTAGGAATTGATGAAGGAGGGGTCTTCTCTATCCCTATTTAGTGTTGGTAAAGGATCCACACATTGAATATGAGTCTCAAATAACCAAGCTTTTACCAAGGCTACTGGATCCACTTTACCTCTCTTGCATTTCCTTCCTTTAGCATTGACTTTTTGACATCTAGAATGTCTCCTATAGACGGTATGCACTGGGGCAAATCATTCCAATAATGATTGAGTTGGGGATGTAAGAAGAAAAGATTTGCCTTAAGCCCAGGGACCCAAACTGCATAACAGGTCTAGAGAAGCAAATTTCAGAGAGATAAGAATAATAGTTTTTGCCAGTCAAATCTATGACAAGGGAATTACATTTAAGTTAATGTTAAGACCAAGCCTGAGTAGAAGAAAGTTGGGTAGAAGAGGATTCTAAGTAGCTGGTTCTGAGCACCAGGATTAAAGCAATAAAGATCTTCATAGCCTATGAAAATATTGCCCTTCTCCTTTGTTACTGAATGCCTCCAGTGCCCTTGTTCCTACACACACACACACACACACACACACACACACACACACACACATGCTCATGCACATGCACATGCACACATGCATATGTACACACACATGCAGAGGTGGAACATATACATGTGTAATAATACAGAGAAAATTCCTTTTAATACACTAATCAATAAATAAATTAAACAAGTATTTACCAATTCTTCTCTTCCATATCCTCTTAACATTTTTTACATTGTTGACCACCCTTTCCATCTGGCTATGGTCTCTTTCCTTAGCTTCCATGATACTGCTTTTTTCTGAATCTCTTCCTATCTCTCTGACCATGTCGTTTGCATTTTTTTTTATGGTACAGCATGCATGTCCTCCACCTTAAGTATGAGTGTTGTCTAAGATTGTCTTGGGCCCTCTTTCCCTCAGTGATTTCCTCTGCTTCCATGAGTCAATTATTCCTAAGTAGCTGACTCCAAAATCCGTCAATACCAGTTCTCATCTCTCTCTCCTGAGCTCCAGCCCCCTGCCTTCACCTGCCTCTTAAACATCACTACCTGGGTGCCCATTGGCTCCTCAAACTCACTATGTCTCAAATTGAATTTATCACATTCCCTCATAAACACAACTTCTTTATTGCTGTAGATGTCATCACAACTCTCTTAGTCACCATATTTGCCCCTTCTCTCTCCCTCACAATCCATATCTAGTCAGTTGCACATCTTGTATTGATTCTCTTCTCCATTCACACAACCATTCTTCTTCTTCAGGTCCCCCATCACCTCTCACTAAGATGATTGTAATAGCCTGCTCATTTGTCTCCCTCTCTCCCATTTCTCCATCCTCTAGTCCCTTTACCTATAGTTGCCAAAATAATCTATCTATAATACAAGTCTGATCATATCACTCCCCTGCTCAGGCCTTCATTGACTGACTGATTTCCTCCAGGACAAAATAAAAAACCTTTTCAGTCTTGCATTTAAATCCCTCCATAAGCTGACTCCCACCTACTTTTCCAGTTTTATTTCACATTTTTATGATTCACAAACTCTATATTCTAACCAAACTGGACTATGAGTTATTCCAAGCCCTCAACATGCTACCTCTTTCTTCCATGGCTGTGCAGGCAGGCCACCCCTCTCTTCTGCAATGCCCTCTCTCCTCAGTTCTGACTCAGAATCCTCTATCTTCAAGTATCAAATGCTCTTTGTAGAGGCAGCTGGTAGCAAAGTGAGTAGAGTGCCAAACCCAGAGTCAGGAGGATCTGAGTTCAAATCTTGTCTAAGATACTTACTAGCTGTGTGATCTTGGTTAAGTTTGCTTAATATCTATTTTCTCACTTTGCTCAATTATAAAAGGGTGAAAATAATAGCACTTGCCTCACAGGGTTGTTGTGAGGATCAAATGAGATAATATTTGTAAAAAGCACTTACTACAGTGCTGGGTACATTGTAGGGGCCTTATTATTCCCTTCTGCCACTCCTTTCCCCATCCTTCCCCCTTGTGTAGTCTCTCCTGATACATCTCTCCTTCCTCCAGTTTTCCTCCTATTTTCTTAGAGACTTTTCCATATCTTTCCTCTATA
The DNA here is from genome assembly GCA_028646515.1 of Pseudochirops corinnae. Lineage (NCBI taxonomy): Eukaryota > Metazoa > Chordata > Mammalia > Diprotodontia > Pseudocheiridae > Pseudochirops > Pseudochirops corinnae. Next base: position 70,870,366 of record CM053585.1, on the reverse strand, counting down.
CATATTTCAGTGTAGATATCATATCTTCTTGATAGGATAGTGAGTGGCAGGGAGGGGGGAATATATTACTTCTCATCTTCTTTCTGAAGTGAACCTAGAAAACTCAAGAAATTTAGAAGATTAGTAGATCATAAGATTATAGGTCTAGAGCTGGAAAGGACCTCAGAGACCATCTAGCCTAATTCTAATTTTTAAAATGAGGAAATTAAGACCCAGAAAGATTAAGTGACTTCGATCAAGCAATCAATAAACATTTATGATATGCTTACTATGTGTCAGGTGGAGGCAATTAGGTGCCTTAGTGGATAGAGTGCCAGGCCTGGAGTCAGAAAGACTTGAGTTCAAATTTGACCTCCAGTACTCAATAGCTCTGCAACCCTGTGCAAGTCACTTAACCTCTGTTTGCTTAATCCACTGCAGAAGGAAATGGCAAACCACTCCAATATTTTTGCCAAGAAAACCCCAAATGGGATCACAAACCGATACAGAGAAAAATAAGCACAACCAGGAGAACAATAAATATAGTTACCACCATGGTGCAAAGAAAAAATAATGCTGAAAAACTAAACTCTTATCCATGCAGTGATCCATCCTGACCTCAAAAGACTGACAGTGATTTGCTCTGTATCAGTTTGTAAATGTTTTCTGGATTCTCTGATATTGACATTTATCATTTCTTTCAATAGAATAATATTCCATTACCTTCATAAACCATAATTTGGTTGGTCATTTTTCAACTGATGAGCACCTTTTGTATTTCCTAATTCTTGGCTGCAGGAAAAAAGTAGTGCTATAATTTTTTTTTTGTATATGTAGTTTTGACCTCCTTGAGATACAAACACACGTGTGTGTGTGTGTATGTGTGTGTATGTGTGTATGTGTGTATGTGTGTGTGTGTATGTGTGTGTGTGCGTGTGTGTGTGTGTATACCCTTAGTCAAAGGTTTATTGTTGTCATTGTTCAGTTGTTTCAGTTGTGTCCGACTCTTCATGATCCCAGTTGAGGTTTTCCTGGAAAAGGTATTGGAGCAATTTGCCTCTTCCTTCTCCAGCTCATTTTACTGAGGCAAGTGGGATTGAGTGACTTGCCCAGGGTCACACAGCTAGTAAGTGTCTGTGGCCAGATTTGAACTCGGGGAAATGATTGCTCCATAGTTATAGATAGCTTATATTTATTTATTTTTTGAGAACTGCCTGTTCTTATCCAATGACTACTTGTCTATTAAGAAATGACTCTTGTTTTTGCATATTTATATCAATTCTCTATATGTCAGATATCAGACCTCTAACAAAGATATTTGCTACATATTTTCCCTAATTGATTACTTCTGTATTGCTGAGTTTATTTTGTGCAAAAAAAAATTCAATTTTATGTAATCAAAATTTTATCTTCTCTGATCATCTATATCCCTTGTTTAGTTAAGAATTCTGCCCAGCAAAGAATTGGAAATATAGAGGATGCCCATCAATTGGGGAATGGCTGAACAAGTTGTGGTACATGAATGTAATAGAACACTATTATGCTATAAGAAATGACGAGCAAGCAGATTTCATTAAACTTGGAAAGATTTATATGAATTGATCCTGAGTGAAGTGAGCAGAACCAGGAGAACACTGTACACAGTAACAGCAACATTGTACGATGATCGGCTTTGATAGACATGGCTCTTCCCAGAAATACAATGACCTAAGACAATTCCAAAGGACTCATGATGGAAAATACTATCTACATCCAGAGAAAGAACCATAGAGTCTAAAATACTGATTGAAGCATACTATTTTCACCTTTCCTGGTTATTTTTTCTTTCTCTTAATTTTTCCTTTTTGTTCTGATTCTTTTTTCACAATGTGACTAATGTGGAAATATATTTAATATGATTACACATGTATAACCTATATCAGATTGCTTGCCATCTTAGGGGGAGAGGAAGGAGGGTGGGAAAAAAAGTTTGGAACTCAAAATCTTATAAAATTGAATGTTGAAAACTTTCTTTACATGTAATTGGGGAGGGGAAATACTATTTTAAAAAAGAATTATTTTCTAGTCATAGTTGTATAAGGAACCTCCTCCATTTTTCCAGTTATTTTTTGTGATTTGATGTTTCCTCCATAGATAATGGATAATGGTTACATATCCATTTGAAACTTATTGTTTTATAATGATCTAAGATGTTAATATAAACTTAATTTCTGCAGATTATTTTCCAGTTTTCCCAGCCATTTTTGTTGAATATGGAATTTTTTCCCCCTTAATAGTTAGAATCCTTCTGTTTTATCTAACACTGATGTCCAGTTTCTTGGAGCTAGCAATTGACTTTCCCATGATTCTTTTGATTGCTGAATATTTCATTGTATTTCATTTAATTTCCCTTCCCAGATTGATTTTTTTTTAATTAGGCAAAGAGGTCATTCTCTGCCTCATTTCTTACCTAGTCTTATTCACTGAATGGGTGCTGCCTCAGTCAAACTGAGATTTGGTAAAGACCTTAAAAAGGTCTTAGCTTTAAAAGGCTAAGGTCTCTCACTGCATCCAGGGCCATCTCCAGTTGTCCTGATCTATATCTTGCCATTGGACCTAGTGGCTCTGGGAGAAAAATTAAGGCTGGTGATTTAGCATAGTCATCCCTCACTTAAATCCAATTCACTTGCATGTCATGGTATCATCTTTCTAATGTCATGGTCCTCTTTGAGAATGAAGGACAAACAAAACAACTTCATTTTATCACAGACCTTCATCTTGTCCTGTTCAACACCCCATGAAAATCAACAATAATATTAGTATTTAGCACTAATTAATACTTATGCTTTAAAGTTTGCAAAGCCCTTTATGAATATTCTCTCATTTGATTGATCTTTACAACAACTCTAAGAGGTAGGTGCTATTATCACCCCCATTTTTACAGCTGAGGAAACTGACTTAGTGATTTGTCTAGGCTTACCTAGCTAGTGTCTGATACTTTGATAGATTTGAACTCAGTTGTTCTTGACTCTAAGTCCGACCTCTACTTACTGCTCCACTTATATGCCTACTATGTGCTAGATACCATACTGATGGTGGTGGTATTAATACAATAAATGAAAAAGTCCCTGTCCTCAAAGAACTTATATTCTATCAGAGGAAACACCATGGAAATATAAGTAAATATGTATATGTGTATATATATATATATGTACACACACACACACACACACACACACACACACACACACACAAAATAAACTAAAACTACACTGATTGACCTCCCCAGGTCCAAATTGTAAAATAATGCTGCATTGTTTTACCTCAAACCAGGAAGTAACCTTTCTGGTTATTTCAGGAATTTACTGTCTCCTTCTGGAAGCATAAGATTAAAAAGAGTTGGCAGTCATTGATTGGCAGATTCTTGTTTCTGCCTTCTTCGATTCAGGTATTATTCAGACATTCCTCTCCTCCTCTGCCTTTGTTCCATATTCTTGCCTTTTGGAGTGTGGTGTGATCATGGAACCCATTAGCAGAAGTTTTGAGGAATGCTTCTGGACCAGTAGTTCTCAAAGGGTGTGCCACAAGTTTCACTTAGTGTGCTGTGAAATTTTGCTCCTTATATATGCATTTAAAACTTCATAAATTATAAACTACCTGCTTTGGCTTCGACCATAAATTTAACTCCTTTTGATCTTGCATTTAATGTTATGAGCCACCAGAGCCCAAACAAAGCAAGCTGCCACCCTGAACTACAGAAGTTGCCAACTTTTATCTATTTTTAGGTGTCACCTTGTACCCTTTAGTTTTCTCTTAATTGTGCCACAAGACTTCCATATGCCCCAGTTCTGCTTCCTACTCCCCCTCCCCCAACTCTAGTTTTGTTTGGGCAAGGTCACAATAGCAAGGTGAAAAGTCTTTTTCTTCCACTGTGAGTCCTAGGGAAGTAGAATTCAGAAGAGGTAGGGCAGTAGAAGGAGTGGCAGAGGTATATATGTGTACTACACATATAGAATTCAATTCCATTCATTGCAATTCAGTTAAATATCTATTATATGCCAGGTACTATGTTAGGTACAAGGAATATAGCAACAAAAATTAATACAGTCCCGGATCTCAAGGAGTTTATATTTTACTGTGGAAACTAACATATATAGAGAGAACTCAATAAATTAATGAGGTCTGCTTCATCAGACTTGGTCAATGTGCCAGTTTGTTTTGCTTGAGTGGGTTCTGTTTTAGGAGGTTTATTGGAGAAAATATTAATAAAACTTTTTTAATTTAAAAAGAATCCAATCAATTAAAAAAAATAAAGAATTGAAATCCCCCCAAAAAAATCCAAATTAAGGGGAAACTTCATTTCTTCAAAAAAAAATCCGTTTTCATCGACACACGTCTTCCCTACTCCCAGCAACACAAATAATATTCCCTCCATGCTTCAACTGATGATGTTTTAGTCACTTGGGGGCAAAAACAAATGAATGCTCGGGTGATTGACCTTCTGTCATTGAACCACCTCACATTTGGCTAGTCTGGTCCTCAAAAGATAGATATATGGTTCATACCTCAAGGCATTTCTGCTTGTCCGCCACCAGCCTTCAAGAACCCAGAGTCATCTCCAAGCCACAATAAGGCATCAGAGAAGGACCCTGTTTTAAGGTATATTTATGTAAATCATGATATCCACATAGAAAGGTCCTCAGTGAGAAAGATGAAAATTTTCATTTAAATCCCTCTATTTGTCAAGGTAGAATACCCACCTAACAGAAACCATTCAAACAATGCCTACACTGAGTGTGGGAGTGGAGAAGATACCAGGGTACATGTGACAGGAGACACATGTAATGGCTAAACCTGTTACTCTTGGGGAAAAGGACATCATTTCTCCTGTTGGTTTGGAAGTCACACAACCTGAAGAGTCCCAACACAGAAGTAAAAGGACAATAGTACAAGTTTTCAAGGGCAGAAAGAATACGTTAGGATAGGCCTAAAGAACTGTGAAGCATTAAAGTAGCCTTTGGAGGCTATCCTAGTATTGGAGGCCATCCAAGTAGGATGGAATAACCACCTTCCAACAAGCTGAGTAAACTCCCATGATAGCAAACCAATGGACAGATGTTTCTACATCTAAGGGAGTGGGACTTCCTGAGGTAGGCACCTAAGACATGAATCTTCCCACTTGATGCCATTAAAAAACATAGCTAGGATAGGGCTGAGGTAGGGAATTCAGCAGCTGGCTGCTGTTTATGGGTCTCCTTTTACCTTCTTTCCTGTCATATCCCATGGGCTGCCCATGTGACAAATGTTCCAAAGTCCTGTTGGGTAACCAAATTTTGTATTGAATTACTGATATCAAAGACCAAGAGCTCAGGAAATAATTAGGAAAAAAGATGTGAATAGAAAATGGATGAAAAGACTAATGATAATAACAACTAGTATGTACATGGCACTTTAAGGTTTGCAAAATGCTTCACATGGTATAAGTACACTGATATATATAGCTCTGATAAACTAGTTATGCTGCATCGTGATAGACAGGAACTGGATCTACATCTATGATTTGCAGTGTCTAGGGGTCAAGAAATATGTAGAAACCTCTGTCTTTGGGTAGTTATAAAATGCATCGGTGGAAGTTTGGCTATGGTGCAACAAAGTCACAGAGGAAGGGGAAGCCAGAGCTACAGTTAGCAATTTCTGCATTTGGGGCAAGTAATGTGAAACAAGAGACTGAGACCCAGTGTGAGACAGCCACATAGTCAGGGAACCTAAGTGGGGAAGGGGAGGAGCTGACCCCATCTGACCATCTGGTAACTTTCTATTTTTGTTAATTATTCTTGCTAAGCCAAACTCTGTTGTTTCTATGTGATAGGACTACAAGAGCTGCCAGAGTCATCTAAATTTGGCACTCTAGGGCAAAACTCCAGTTGTCCCACCTTAGTTACAGCTCTAGGTTAACAGGCAATCTGTAAGTGTGATTCATTCAACCAGAGGGGGAGTGAATAACACCTAGATTCAAGTGACATTCATCTGAGGATCTTTGTAGGAAATTATAATTTATAATCTTACAGAAGAAGAAAATAAGGAACAGGGATGATGGTCCATGTATATATCCTGAGTCAGACTAAGCAAGATAGGGTCAAAACTAGAAACCTCTTTCCATCTCCTCTTAGACATACCTTTCCTACCTCTAGCATATATAGCTCCCCTTCCTCTTTTCTTATCCTTTGGAATTCTCTGTCTATCTATCATTCTCTCACAGGCAAATGACTCTTTGCTCTCTCTACGCAGCAAACAAATGTCAGCATAGAACTCATTCTCAGGAATGCAGAATCTTTCTCTAGTCTGTGGTCATTGGAGGTTCTGTGGGAGGGAGTGAGGAAAGCACCAGAAATAGAATTTTTTTCCTAACAATTTGTCTATAAGAGCTATTGTATCAATTAGTACTCTGACTTTTTTGTTGGGTAGATCTTGGAATTAGATTAGTGCGAGAGCATTGGCTTTTTCCAATTCCTTGCCACCATAGCCATTTTTTGGGAGAATGTTGGGGGCTCTAGTACAAAAAGGACTGAAGGTTTTCTTCATTTGCACCCCTTCTGGAAGAAATAGCAGCTAGGACCATTGGAAGAGGCAGACCTAGGCAAAGGACGATGTCTTAGTTCACTCCCCGTCCCAACATCATTTCTTCCTCTCTTCTGCTCCTCTTGAGTCCAACCTTCTTCCTACTAGCATAGTGTTTCCTCTGCTTCCACTGTACCCACAACAGTCCTATTGTGATATAGGCTGCATGTATGTATGTGTATTTTACAATAAGTTCTTATTGATAGGCTTTTTTTTAACTACACCATAATTTTCCCCAGTATTTCTCTTTCCTGTCCCAGAGAGTCATCCCATATAAGAAATAGTATTTTTAAGACAAAAAAAAGAGGGGAAAACAATCCGAAGCAACTAACTGATCAATATGAGAAGTCTAAAAATATGTGTGATGTACAACCCTCATGGACATTCCACCTCTGAAATGGGGTAGGGTAAGAGTATCTTCTTATATCTCCTCTTTTGAGCCATGCTTATTCTTTATTGTTTTGTAACATTTACTTTGTGTGTGTGTGTATTTGTTTTTTTCCACTTATGTTGTTGTAGTCATTTTATATTTTGTTTTCTTATCCCTGATTTCTTCATTTCTTATCAGTTCATATAAAGCTTTCCATGATTCTATATAGTCATGACATTCACAATTTCTTATGTCACAATAATATCCCAATTACATTCATGTACCACAATTTGTTTAGCTATTCTTCGATTGATGTACATCTACTTTCTTTCCAAATCTTTGCTATCACAGAAAATGCTACTATAAATATTTTGGTGTAAATGGGGCCTTTCTTCTTATTAGTGGCTTCCTTGGAGTTTAAGCCCAGTTATAGAATCTCTGGATCATAGCACATGGACATTTTAGTCACTTAGTTTTCATAATTTCACATTGCTTTCCAAAATGGTTGTACTGATTCGCAGTTCCACCAATAAACCACTATAGTGTCTGTCTTTCCATAATTCCTCCTGTATTGATTACTCTATTTTTTTCATCATGTTTGCCAATTTTCAGGATGTAAGGTCAAACCTGAGGGGTTGCTTTGATTTTTACTTCTCTTATTATTAGTGATTTGGAACATTCATATGTTTGTTAATAATTTGAATCTCTTCATTTGAGAATTATTTGTTCATTATCCTTTGATTCCTTGTCTATGGAGAATGGCTTTTGGTTATATATACAAATATGTTCATATGAATATATATCTCTTAATTGTTTATGTATCTTTGATACAAAATTTCATACAAAAAAACTTTCCCCTAACTGAATGTTTCCTTTCTTATTGTAGGTGCATTAATTTTGTTTGTGCACAAGCCTTTCTGTTTCACATAATCAAAGTTACATGTAATCTTTTGTAATTGCCTCTATCCCTGGTTTGAATCTTGAGTTCACTCTTACATTATCAATTCACCTTTATACTCTTCTACTACAACATCTGCTTAGTTAGTCAGTGAGTAAACCTTTATCAGGTACTGTTCTGTGTCTGAGGGCAGGGCTAGGCCATGTAGAAAATTAGTAAATACATAAAGCAGCAATTTCTAACCTTAAGGTGCTTATATTTTACTTGGAGAGATAAGACACCCACAAAGTACCATACAAGTTTAACCACTGGGTGGCACTACTGGCCCCTCACCTGAGGCTATATAGACTGGTTTTACTTGCTTAACCCCAGGGCTGAGTCCTCAAAATTTAGCTCCTCCTCCTCCCCAGCATTTTAGGGGCAAGCCTAAAGTAAGGGTTCTTATCCTAGGGTCTATGAACTTTTAAAAAATATTTTAATAACTACATTTTAATATAATTGGTTTCCTTTGAAATTCTATTTTTTTTTATTTTTTGCATTTAAAAACATTATTCTAAGAGGTCCAAAGGCTTCATCAGACTGCCACAGGAGTCTCTACGGCACAAAAAAAGGTTAAGAACTCCTACCCTAAAGCATTAGTGGGGTTCTTCTAATGCTGCTGGCTCAAGCCCCCATCTGGTCTATTCCCCCACTCTCCTTCAACCAGTCACCATCTGTTCAATGTCATTTAGCCAGTGATTAGCACCACAATATAATTTTATATTGACCAGTTGCTATCTCTTCTATCATTGTAACCAATTAACAATAATAAGCTTTTTACAAAGGGCTATTTGCTGAGTAGATATAGCAAGAATCAAAGTACAAAAATTTTGTTCCCCCCAAACCAGGGCACATTCTCCCTTCTATACCTTGGTTCCTGGGGAATGTAGGCTTAAAGTTAAAGAGGTAGCTGCAAAGTATTTCTTGCACCAAGTTCACTTCTCTGTATGTTATAGCTGAAGCTTTTCCTTCACTTATAGGACTTGGCTGGTGGGTTGATCCCCTGGTGACTGAATCAAACAGCCTCAGGGCTGACTCCTCTCCATACTCTGTTGCTGGCCAACTCTGCTTTGTACATCAGTCCCTGGGTCTATAGTGGATCTCTCAACCTTGTGTGCTTACACACAAGGTTGTAGAGTAGTCTATTCATCTTCTATTCTCATTCACCTAAGAGCAGGAAACAATGAAACACAACAGAGACCAAAAAACCATCATGCTACATACGCACATCTTCATGGAAGCCAAGTAAGATGAGGTCTTGAGATCTTTTCCCCATGTGGAGGCTCCCATAGCAGTTCATCCTCCTCACTTCAAAGTTTTTAAGGAGACTCAAAGATTGAGTTGCTCCGTTGGAGCCTTTTCTACACACACTCAGTTCTGGCTCAGCAGACATTTAAAAGTCTTTTCTTTACTACCAATAATTGAACAGGAAACAGGCACAAAATATATGTACATGTTCCAGGTTGGGGCACAGAGTCCTCCATTACTCATGTCTGTAAGCAGGCTCCATGTTAGTTGGCAGCAGGCAAAGCATACTGTACCCATTAAAAGGATTGGACCCCTATGGTCCAATCCCCACTTTTATTATTCAACAGCAAGGATAAGGAGTTGGACGAGTCTCACATTCATTCTCATGGTTGGTACAAGTTCTGAGATGTCAAGATCTCTATGGTTCTGAGAGGACAGAATGATCTTGTATTCCCCTAGTTCCTCCTCTCTATGGGTGGCTGAGACAACTACCTATCTAAGGGGTGTAGATGGTAGAGATTTCCCCAAAGAGAATTAGCTCCAAGTCTCATCCTAACAGAAACCCTCTCTTCCTCCTGAAATTGCTATATTTCACAAAGCCCTAGTCACCTGACCTTTGCATAATGGAGTTAACTAAGAATGGACAAGTATGCTTCAAAACTGTATGTACTATTTTTAAATGATACAAACAATGAATTATATTTATACAGTAAACAGTGTCAATAATCAGAACAATTTTTTAAAAAAAGCAGTCTACTCCAGAATGATGAAAATCATTTGGTAAGTACTTTAGTTGTAACACTTATAAAAAGCAAACAAGGTTTGTGGGATATTCCACACATGAAAAACAAACCACATCATTTTTCCACAATCTGTGTAATAACAATAATACACACAGTACATATTAGAAACAGTAACAGTAAAAGGAAAGACAAAGAATAAAATAAATTGTACTTGGTGTGAACTCAGAAAGACTGTTAACACAAGATGGGACCCACCCACCCAAAGCCTCTGAAAACAGCAGGGTTCCCTTCCCCTTTCCCATCCTGTCCTTGGCCTTCTCCAGCAGATGGTGTGGGTTCTACAGAGTAAAAAATTGACAGAATAACTAACCACACTTTGGGCTTCAAAGCCATACCAAGATTTTCTTTTGGTTTTTAGGTATTTTTTCAAAACTGGATACAGCATTTTACTCTGGTATAGAATCAGTAAAGGCAATAAAGCAATATATAATCTATCTACCATATGGCTGTAAGCCCTGAGACTTTCATAACACAAGACCATTTTTATACAGTACATAGGCTGCTCTGAACTCAGGAGTTCTAGGAAATGCACAGTTCAGTTTACTTAATCTCCATGGGTGGTCTCCTATGAGCAAGTAAAGCAATATGTAACACAGTTTGCTACTGTTGTTGAAGTCATCTATCCAGTAGGACCAGTCACTAGACCAGACTTCTAGACCTGGGGTTCAGCTCCTCCTTCAGATGGAAGCATGGGTGTTGTTTCTTTTATGCTCTAGTCATTGGCAGGAAGCCCTGATCTGGTCTCATGGCAGGGGTTAGCTTAGCATGCTTGGAGGAGGGGCCGTGGATTCATTAGCAGACCCTAGGAAGGAAAAGTCTTCCACCAGCAGGTAAAATCTGTCACCTCCAGACTTTTGTTTCTTGTTTCTGGTTGCTAGGAAGCCTGTTACACCCCTCCAGAAGTCCCCATGACCTTCCTCATAGGACCTTCTTCTTGCTGCCATATATTATTAATCCCTACCAGCATCCAGAGATCTACTGCCCTGAGTAGCAGGGGAGAGACAAATAAAGGCAGCTTCAATAAAAGGAGAGAAAGCACATATATATCATTTGTGAATTGGAAAGGCAGTATGGCATAGTGAATAGAGTATCGGATATGGAATCAGTCAGAGAGTCTGTCTCAGATTCTAACTAGCTAAATTTCATGGATAATTCACCTAATGCCTCTGAGCCTCAGTTTCCTCATCTGTGAAATGGACATATTACTACTTGCATTTCCTACCACATAGTATTATTGTGAGGAACAAACTTTACCAATCTTATGCAGTGTTTTACAAGCACTGTATAAATGTGAGTTATTGTTATCATTATTATTTTCTCTTTCTCAGTACTTCCCCCTCCATAGGATTCAGATAGAAATGATCCTATGACAAGCTGCTATTCTGCTACTATTGTTTTATATTTAATTTTCTATTGACTAGTGTATAGGTGGATAAAAATAACTACTTTTTGTAGTCAAATAAAAGTAGTAGGATATATATGCTCACGCTCTATAATCTTCCTTGTGCCTTCTTGGTACAAGTCCAGTAGCAGAAAGAACAGCAGGAAAGACATATGCTCCATCCTGTTCCCACATGATTTTTATATCCTCTGCAAGGTCTTTATATTTTGAAAGGTTTTCATTTCATGTAGCTTGGAGATCATGAGTATTTGGTAGGGTGACATCTATTTGACATTTTTTTTGAGGCAATTGGCATTAAGATCTGCCCAAGATCACACAGCTCATAAGTGTCTGAGGCTGGATTTGAACTCAGGTCCTCTTGACTCCAAGGTCAGTGCTCTATCACTGTGCCACCTAGCTGCCCCTAAACATTGCTCTCAAATCTTTATGGATCAGGGTTATATCTGGAGGATCCTGGGTAACTGTTTGGTTGATGATAATGGCCAGGTGCCAGTATCATTTATTGCTGGGGTTCTTACTTTGGGGTAGGGGGATGGGGTAAGAGAAGAGGCAGAACCTAGGGCTGTGAGCTTGATTTTTAAAAAGTAATTTCAATAACCTTATTTCAATATAGTTGATTTTGTTATCCTGTATAATTATGTATTTAAAAAAATTGTTTAGAGAAGCATTTGTTCTATAACAGGCTTCACTGGACCATCACCAAAGGGATTCATGACACAAAAGAAAAGGCTAAGAATTACTGGTTTGAATTCTTCAGGACATTTTGAGGTCTGTTTTTAAAATATGGAGATTTTCCATCTACCAGTCAATCAATAAGCAAATATATCTATCTGTTCATACATGAACTGTAACAAACTTCCAACATATTCTAGCCACCAAATTATGTTTTTCTATCTATTCAGTAGTTCCAATTTTTACAGCCTGCAGTGATATGTCACAGTTTCTATAATTTCCTTTCTTAACCTACATTGATCCTAAGTCCAGTCTCCTTAAGGATAATCTTTCTGTAATAATAATAGCAATAATAAAATAATGGTGATAATTATTATTAATAATGAAATATGTGTCTAAATGTTGGAGAGGATAGCTCCAGAGGCAGTATCATATAGGCTTGACTAGATTTCCAACATGAGAAGCCTGCTATTGGAAGGGTATTCACCTTTGAGGCAAAGGAAATGTCTTCTGATGATACCAGGAAAATAGCAAAATTTGTACATTGGGACCAGGTTGGCGATGGTGCCCAGGCTGGAAGAGAACGCCCCAGAACCTCATCTTGCAGAGAAGATAAGGGAACAGCCCATGTTGCAAGTTGGCACTGAGCTCACAATTATGATTACAGAATCATTAGCTTTGATTCTATGAGAAAGGAGTACATCAAAGCCAGAATCCTATGAATTAGAATGTTGACTAACTGAGCTAATTATAGTTCAGTCATCTGAATTTTCACACAATGAACTGAGTTCTCATGAAAGCCTTCTCTTGGCCAGGAGGCTTTGATGATGAAGTAGCTATTTCTGTCCCAGATCCAGCCCTCCTCATGCCAGTTCAGATCCTGGTTGTAGTCCCTTTCAGAGCTGTGCAAACTCAACTCCTATGGTATTTGGTCTGGGGTTCTTCTGAGCTAGCATCCCAGGTAAGGTGAAGATGATGGAGTTGTGAGGAGTATAACTCCCCTCCACATGGGGAAATACAACCCGAGGTGTCAGAGTGTCATGAAGGAATTCTCATTTTCATTTTATTCCAGATTTTAAAATACTTAAGTAATTTACATAGCCTAATTATACTTTAGGGAAAATCTTCTCACTTAACATGTCTTAGTTATCAGATGCAGAGTGGTATAATAAATTTTAATGACTGTTTAGATGTTCTTTGCTCTGGAGTTAATAATACAGACTAAGACTGAACCTCTGATGAACCAGAATGGGTAAACTCGTTCTAAGAGAAAAACGGCTCTCTCATGGGAGGGGAATGTATCCTTGTGGGGCATCATTCAGAGAACCTGGCAGAAACAATTTACTGAAGGGGAAAGCTTTCCCTGCTCAATGGTAGGAACCCAAGTGAGATGATTATACCCTTCAATGGCACCATCTGCTATACAGGGACAGGTCTGGCTACCCTTCCCACTTCCAGAGGGATCAACAGAGCAACTGTATGGATTGTGTTGGTGACAATTCTCATCACTAATGAGGCTTGCAGTTGCAAAGCAAGCTTTATAGAGGCTGATTAACATCCCATGCTTCATGCTTCAGGTAGCTACCACTTGGTAAATGATAGTGCCTTCTTATGGTCCAATTATGGGTGTGTATACTCAGTATTTAGCCTTAGGCCTTTCTCTGTGGTGGATAATTGAGAGGAGGTATATAGCACACAATTTGTATATAATGTATATAAAACACATTTATGTATTTGTACAAGGAAAGGTTCTCAATTAAACCTGTACTTTGAATAATTTTAAATTTCGACTTATAACCAATATAATATACCATTTAGAGCATGGCTTCAAATAATATAAAAGTCTGTCAATAAACTTCATTGTTACCATAATGTTTAACTAACCCCCCAGCCAACTACAGAACTATCCTAGCATTTATTCTCAGCCTTTAACTCCTTAACTGTTTGACAAACTGGTGTTAATTTGCCATCTTAACACATTCTTCTAAATTCTAAGCACTTCATGCTCTATCGTTCCCTACTAGAGAAAAAAAAAGATCATTTTAAATTTTTCTTTGCAATGATCTTTGGTTAAAAGTATTAAAATTATCACCTAATTTTTCTTAGCAAAGATCTTACTTGGCCTGTTATTCTGATTTCATAGCTCTGGTTATGAACCTCTCAAGCTCTGGCAAACAGGTATTTCATCCAATTAATTATGGAATAATACTTGGGTTCAGTGTGTAGGCTGAAAATCTAATTAAACCCTCATCCAATGCATTCTCTACCAACAGATCAGGAAGGAACCATAAATCAAATAACAAAGCATTTATTTATGACAGACTAGGAAAGGAAGGAACAGAAAAATCAATCAATGGACTTATTTTCTGTCCTTCTCTCAACCCTTCTTAATTCTGGTGCCTTCTCTTTTTAAATTATTTCCTACTTACCCTGTATATTGCTTGCTGTGTATATATTTGCATGTTGTCTTCTCCATTAGATTGTAAATTCCTTGAGGGTAAGGATTATCTTTTGCCTCTTTTTGCATCCTCAGCATTTAGCAGAGTGCCTAGTAGACAGTAGGCACTTAATAAGTGTTTACCGATTGATTGATTGATCCCCTACCTCCATATACAGAATTCAAGAGTTAAGAGGAACCTCAGCAGTCATCCAGTACAACCCATACACTAAAAGAATTTCTACCACATTTTACCTAACAAGTAGTCATCCATCTTCTGCTTGGAGACCTCCAGGGAGGGTAAACCCCCTGCCTCTTGGGCTAGTCCATTATACTTTTGGACAACTCAGATTATAAGGAGGGTTCTCCTGACATGCAGCTGGAATTTTCCTTTTTGCAACTTCTACTCACGGCTCAAGGTTTTGTCCACGGTAGTTAGATAGAACAAATCTAATCTTTGGGGACAGATCTTCAAATACATGAAGAAAAATACTATCTCACTAAGTCTTCCAGACTGAATATCCCTAATTCTCACAATTGATCCTCATATGACATGGCTCCAAGATGAAAATGGATACTGAAAATGGAACAAAGTAAAAAAGTGCCCAGCAGAGAACAAAAGAAAACTCACAAGGAAGCAAAGAAAAGACGGACAATTCTCAATACAAGTATTATTTATCATATAGGCTTTCTTGAAATGAAAATCTATTGTTACCAAAAAAAAAAAAAGATGAAAATGGATATTTTAGGAGTCCCATACATCAGGGAAGAAGGGAATACTTCCCCAGAAAAAAACATGGTACAAGCTGAAGGAAGGTTATATTTTAGCTGGAACATCTTTCCTGGTTGTTATTGTATAGACTCCATCTGTCTGGCAGCTTCATTGTTTCTCAGTTCTGTTTCTCACAGATCCCTTGATATGGTCCCAAAACTCCATTGAGGTTGTCACTCCACTCCAACATCAAAGCCATCATCAACTGCAACTCCACCCTCTTCCCCCATACCTCCAAAGCTGCCATTTATGTCTTCCCCAATTTGCTGCTTCTATTGACTGAAGCTGTCTTTTTCTGTGATAGAATTTTTGTTTCCCATAGGGAAGTATTATTGTCTTTCAGCTGAAGAAAACACCCCATGCAAACATGCCTTGGGGCTAATCAGTCTGTTTTCAGCTATTTTGTTAACATTAGGCCCATAGGAAACCTGGCTGATACAAAAAAAGAAATGCTCAGACTATAAACAGAAATGTTCATTTGCCCTCCTCATGGAAAGGTCCCTGGTCTGCACAATAGAGCTTCATGCAGGTGAGTGAATTTCTTTGACCTTTATCCCACCCCAGGGTATAGGCTTTAATGATATATTTAATGATATCTGATCAAACCTGGATTCCAGTGTATTCTCCCCACTGTGATTAGTGTCGCAGTTTCATTTAGCCAATCAACAACAATTAGCTTTACACAGGGACACTTACTGTAAAGATATAGCAAGAACAGAAGTATAAACACTTTAACCATTCCAGTAAATGAAGGTCACTGATTTCAATTTTAAGCAAATCTACATTAATTATACTGGGATATACATGGGAAGTTAGTTCCCAGTGAAAGTCCCTTTCTGGAGCTGCTTACTTTAGATGATCACCCTAAATGTGGCCATCATCATTCTCACCATTCTAAAAAATACTTATGGGTTCCCCAGGACAAAATTTCAGTACCTCAGTGTCATCCTCAACTGCTCATTTTCTCTCACCTCTCATATCCAGTTAGTTGACAAGTCCTGTCATTTCTACCTTCAAAATATCACTCATGTATGTCACTTTCTCTCCTCTGCCACTGCCACCACCCTAGTCTTTATCACCCCACACCTGGACTATTGTAAAGACCCTGCTGGTTGGTTTCCCTGCCTCAAGTCTCTCCCCAGTTCAGTCCATTCTCCATTCCTCTGTCAAACTGACCATGGGCAGATCTGACCATGGCAGACCCTTCCTTCTCCCTCACCCTATTCAATCAACTCCATTGGGAGTTGGGATTACCCCTGGGATCAAATCTAAAACCCTTTGTTTGGTTTATAAAGCGCTCCATAACCTTGCCCCATCTTACCTTTCCAGTCTTATACTTTCCCACATATTCTATGATCTGGTGGTACTAGCCTCCTTGTTTTTCTCTGCACATGGCACTCCATCTGACTCTGGGCATTTTTGCTGATTGTTTCCCATGTGTAACTCTCTCTCCCTCTTCATCTCTGCCTCCTGGCTTTCTTCAAGGCTCAGCTAAAGTCTGACCTTCTATAACAAGACTTTCCCAAGTCCCAAGTCCCATTAATGTGAATGGTTTCCCTCTGTTGATTATTTACAATTTATTCTCTATATAGCTTGTTTTGGTTGCATGCATGTTGTTTCTCCTGTTAGATTTCTTGAGACTCTGATCCTTGAGGGTGGGGACTGTCTTTTGTCTTTCTTTATAGACTGAGCACTTAACACACTGTCTAGAACTCAGTAGGTGCTTAATAAATGCTAGTTAATTAATTGACTCCTAGAGAAGGAAAACACTACCAAAGCAGATTCCACTGGAAACATAATTCTAATTTCACTCTTCCATTTGGGACATTCTTACTTACCTATCTCCAGAGCCATAACTATGAATTTTTGTACCTTAGGTACAACTGTGCCAGGGCAAGTGGGACAATGAATGCCAGTTATCCCATGTTTTGGGGGGGCTCAATGAGGTAGGAGATAGAGATCCTGGGACATTAAATGATATTAGAGAGGACAGTGTTTACAGGGGTGAGAAGCATGGATAGGTAGAGGAAGAGTTCACCTCAGTCCAACATTGTGTAGCCTCCCATTTTAGCTAATTATTTTTGCTAGTTAAGTAGCATAAAAACTACAAGTGTTGTCAATGTCCTATAAATTCAATGGACAAAGCCATAGTCACGCCACCTTAGTTATAGTTCTGTTGATCTAATAATAATCATAATTAACATTTATGTAGTGCTTGCTGTATGCCAGGCTCTGTGCTGAGGGCTTTACAATTATTATGTCATTGGAATCTCACAACAACCCTTGGCAGTAGGTGTTGTTATTTTTACATTTTACAGATGAAGAAACTAAGACAGAGATTAAGTGACTTGCCCAGGGTCATACAGGTAGACAGTATTTAAGGCTCGATTTGAATTCAACTCTTCTTTACTTCAAGCCTGGTACTCTATCAACTACACCAACTCTAGACTAATCTCCAAAGGTTGTCTTTGTAACCCTAGTACTTAGCACCGGTCCTGGCACATTAACAAATGTTTTCTAATTGACTGACTTCTTACTCAAGCCTGTTCTTCTGCCCTCTCTTCAGTGCATAAAGAGGACAGGGGATCACTTGAAGAGGAATGGCAAGCCTTCCTATCCATTTCCATGTTGCAGGTAAAACTCTCCCAGTACCCTGAAGCAGACCAAACCTATTGTGAGAGCCTTGATGCTTCTTGGTGAACTTCACTGATACAGAAGCTTGGACCTTGTGGTCAACATAAGAACTTGAGCAGTTGATCATATTAGAAATACAACTGCATCCAGGTGTGGTGTTCTGCAATCCACTGCAGAGAATCATAGATTGCTAGAGCTAGAAAGGGCCTTTCGAGATAGACCATCTAAACCAACTTCCTCTTCTTACACAAGAGGAAACTGAAACCCAGCAAGGTGAATTGCCTTGTCAAAGGTCACTGAGATCACTAGTGGTTGACTGCTATGCCATTAGGTCTCATAAAACTAGACTGAGAAAAGGGAAGAGAGAAATTATAAAAGGGTTTTGTTCTTTTGGGTTTTGGTTTGTTTGGGATTTTTTTTGGTGACTGGCTAATATTTGCTTGGAGGACTCCTGTTCAGCATTCTACAGATTCCCCCAATCTTACAGCCTTACCTCAAAAAATAATTTAAAAAGACAACGTCCTGTCATGGTCAGAACAGATGGGGCTACTAGGAGGAGGAACTGTGGAGTGACCTGTAAAAAAAGATTATTCCAACTTCTATCACCCTGAAGCCTCCCTCTTCTAGCAAATAGTGGATCAATCTTCCTTTTAAAATCTTTCATAATCTGACTCCAGCCTACCTCATCAGTCTTATTCTATATTCTATATAATGATCTATATTCCCTTCTTTCACTGTATGTTCCCACCAAACAGGCCTTTTTGCTTTTCCTCATACATGACATCCCATCTCCTTCTTCTAGTAAACCTTTGCATGAACTGTCTCCCATACCTGGAAAGCACTCCGTCCTCCACTCTGACTCAAGAATCTCAAACTTTTTTCCAAGCACAGCTCAAGTGACATCTCTTACAGAAAACCTATCCTGATTCTCCCAGTTGCCAGGACCTTGTCTCTGAACATTACTTTGCATCAATTCTGTGTTTACTTTTCTATGTGTGTGTTGTCCCCTCCCCCCATTAGAATGTTAGCCCGCAAGGGTAAGGACTGTTTTATTCTTGTCTTTGCATCTCTAGCACTTAGCAGAGTACTTACTCATTGTAAGTACTTAACAAATGTTGATTCATATTGAATTGAATCACAGGTACATTTGATGCAAATAGCCTTCATCTCAGTCCAAGCTCAGAATATAAAAATTAAACTAGGTCATTAATTAATAGGAAGCACAAATGACATCTTCCTTTTATTCCTGATATGATCCTGAAAAAGAGAACTAGAAAATTCAATCAAACCTATTAAAAAACTCTCACTCCCTTAAATCTACATCTCTTCCCACTTTATGCAATGTGGTTCTTTGCTAAGACTCAAGGGCATCAAAAGATTTTTGTTTTTTCATTAGAGAAATAACTGGAGGGGTAACAGAAAAATAGGAATGCTAATACATTGTTGGTAGAGCTATGACTTGTTCTAACCAATCTAGAAAGCAATATGGAATTATGCTAAGAAAAAATGACTAAAATGGTCATACCATTTGAATCAGAGACAGTACTACTAGGCATATACCCCAAGAAGGTCAGAAATATAAAGAAAGGTTTCATATAACCAAAATATTAATAGCAACACTTTTTTGCAGTAACCAAGAACTGGAATAAAAGTTGGTGTCCGTTAATTGGGAAATGGCTAAACAAATTGTGATACATGAATGCAGGGAATATTATCACTATGCTGTAAGAACTGATGCTTATGATCAATGCAGAGAGAAGTATGGGAAGATTTATATGAAGTGAAACAAAGTTAAATAAGCAGAACCAGGAAAACAATAGACATAATGACTATAGCAATGTCAATGGAAAGACCCTCAAAATGGAACCACATAGCTTTTAATTGTAGTGACCAAGCTTGACCCCAGAGAAAGGGTGAAAAATATACCTCTCTCCCTACTTTGCAGAGATGAGGGACTATAGGTGTACAACACTTCACATACTGTCAGACTTGATTGACATGTTAGCTATTTTATTGAACTAGTTTTTTCTCCTTTGTTACAAGTAAGTTTGCTGAGCAGGAGAGGAAAAGGGATAGTTTTGTAAAGAAAAGTGATATAAAAACAAATATCAATAAAAAATTAAATTTAAAGGGGAGAGAGGAGAGAGAGAGAGAAAGAGAGAGAAATAAAGGTCATTTATATATAAAAGAGGAGGTGTTATTGGGTTTCCCTGAAAGAAAGTGGGAAATTCTGTAAAGTAGGGCATGAGCTTCCTGGAACTAATCTAATTGTAAAAGACCAAGGGCTTAAGGGACTTCCTTTCCCTCTGTGCAAGGAATTGTAATGGACTACTTTCCTTCAATCATCTCTTCATTTTTGGAAATTAACTATTAAAATCTCTATTGATTTAACATGCTGTCCCTGTAATGCAGAGTGGGTAATTCACAGAAGTAATGAGGACAGTCAGTTCTGTAGTTACTTAACTCTCTTCTGTCCCTTTGACTCTGTAATTTATTTGGGGGTGGGGCATTCAAGGCAATAAAAAGAGCTCTACCACTAAAACAGACCACCAGCAGTACCCAGAGTTACCTGTGTTCACCACTTAATGCTTTCTGAAAAAATGAATTAGAGAAAATTAACCATAGAAAGAAACAAACAGCAGGCACTTGTGAAACAAATTAAAGATAGGCTTCCACAGTTGGACCAGGACAAAGAGCTAGTGGGCAATGAGGGGAGGGGTAAAAGACAGGGCCAGGGGAGGGGAATGAAGTTGGACCTATTTTCTTTTTTTCTCTTGGGTTTCTGCTTCTCTGTTCCAGCGAAGTTTGACTCTGAGCTTGCTTGTGATGATATCAGTTTGTTGTGGATAGAAATTATGAGGACGGCCTAAATTAAGCACCATGACTTCAGCCCAGGGACAAAGAGGAGGAGGGAGAAGGAGGCATCAACCTCTGTTTAAAGGACGATAAATGCAGCAATTATGAGAATGAAACCAATGCTTTGTCCAAACTAAAATTCGGCCAGTTAGGTTTTTCCCTTTTTTTGCATTAAGGAGGAAGAATGCCAGTTGTCCGTATCCCTCCTCCGCCTCCCCATCTCTCCCCTTCCCCTCCCCCACCACACATACTCTCTCCTTCTGACACAAGCACAGATAGAGACAGAAGACTCGTTACTCGGCTGTTGATGGTGGACGCAACAAATTCTCTTCTGTTCAGAAGAGCCTAAGGACCTACGTCTTGTTTTCCCCTCATTCTTCTTGTTTCTGGTGCAATGCTTTGTGCATAGAAGATGGTTAATAAATGTTTTACAAACATTTATTGAAGAAACGAATGAATGAATGGCACAAATGCTAGAGTATGTTGGGTTATGTTCCCAACGGGCCCCAGACCCAGACAAAAGTGTTAATTTACTCTGGTTTCCACCACCACTACCACTTCCTCTTTTGCTGGCACTTAACCGCTTTCAGCACTATTACCTCCGAATATTTCCCGGGGTCTCCCCCACCTCTCCCCGCCCTCCCCCTATCCTGCCCACATCCTCCAACGACAGCTTCCAACTCAGACTCTGCCCTTTTAATTTCCTCCCACTATAGCTTACATATTCTGTGACTTTCTGTCTCTTTCCTCAAAAAACTCTGAATAGACAAGCTGGTGGGGAGGCATAATTTGATTATTATACTTTGAAAATACTGTTTAACTCCATCCTAAGAAGCTCATTATCACTGAGCTTTGAATAGAACATGGTTCAAGTCATTTGAAAAAACCTGATAAAATTATCCTATACACAACTACAGAATTTGGAGCTGAAAGGAGACCTGAGAGCTAATCTAGTCTAACCTCCTCATTTTACAGATTTTTTTTTCTTTTACAAGAAACCGAGGTTTGTCTAGATTAAGCTGGTTTTGCTTAAGGTCATTTGTGACAGCCAGAACTGTATCTAAGGTACCCTGACTTCTAAAACCCATGACTTTTTTATTTTAGTTATGTTAGTGGAGGCGATAGATTATCCTCTGTGTCTTTCTCTCTTTGATTCTTTCTTTCTCTCTGACTCTCTCTCTCTCTCTGTTTCTATCTCTCTCATCTTAGGTTGAGCCAAGAAACATGATCCTAATGAATCAAATCATCTGCTTATTAAAGGATACATATGAGAGATGATATGTAACATGAAGGGATTGGGTTAGATGGCATCTAAGTCCATTGCTAATGTCCTACAATTATATAACTAGAAAGAAACAAGGAGGAAGGACTGTGTTCAAGGAAAAACTTTAAGGCAACAAAATAGATTAAATTAAATGAAGGAAGAACAAGCAAGTTATCAGTGGAAGAATTAATCAGCAGAAAATAATAAGGCATAAAAGTGAAAACATAGAGAAGAAAATTTCATACTAAACTGAATGAGGTGGGGATGGGAAATTGTGGCACTGAGAATGATTGGATTATGAAGTTGTCTCCTGGGGAAAGGATCAGAAAAAGCCTATAACATGGCATGTTTAAAAACCAGATCAGAAGAAAATACAGTAGATGTGGGTTAGGGCAATAACCTTGCTACAAGTCCTTAATGATGAACAACATGCATTTCATTTCTCCTTTCAATGAATGGGTAGAAACTGACCCCTTAAAAGAAGTTTCTCTGACTATAAAGCATGTGCCTCTGCATCAATTCCATTGCTCACTAGAAGGTTCACTGCTGACCAATAACTGCAAAGATCCTTTTAAGATTTCTCCTTCTCAAGGAGAGATGAGTTGCCATTCTACAGTCCTGGAGCTTGGGAATTCTTTCCTTCAGTAATCAGTAGGGCTTATGCCTCACTTGGGGCTCTCCTAGGATGATCTCTAAAGAAGCTTATCCTGTGGTTGCCACACCATATGCCTGCTGAATCTTTGAAACAGGAAAGGGCTGATAAGAGAAAACAGAATTGAAATGGGGGAAAGAAAGGAATTTTAGAGCTCTTGCCCTTTCTGTATTTGTGACCTCAGGAGTACAAAGTAACAAAGTCACTTTATGATGGAAGCTTTTGATACAGTTTTATTTGCTACTCATTAAGGAGTAGGTCTAGTCCATTTCAAATGCATCTCAACTGAGTTGGTCCTGATGAAAATGTTGGGCATTATTTGGCACCTCCCCCAAACACGATTAAAGCTATCCCCACCCCAGGTTATTAGAAAATCTTGTCCTCTTCTCAGTATGTGTAATTAATCACTCATCCACCTTGATGAGACATTAGAAAAAAACTGTAGTCTATGGATACATGTGTATATGTGTATGTGAATATACATGCATCATTGATTTTTCTCCTGTGATAAGAATTTAGTATACACAAACATAGTTCAGACTAGATATAAAATTGCTTCTGAATCTACATTGGGATAGTACCACGCACTTCATTGTTATGTCGTAGATATTTGTGGATGACTGATTCATTAGCAAGTGGCTTAATGTAGGTTATTAAATTACTCCAATTCAACCCAAGTAGGGTTTATGCAGCACTATATGCCAAATGAATCAATTCCTCCCTCAATATAGCTGAGTCAGCTAGGTGGCACAGTGCATAAAGAGCTGGAGTCCAAAGATTTGAGTTCAAATCAAGTCTTAGATACCTTTACTAGCTGTGTGACCTTGGAAAAGTCACTTAACCTCTATTTGCCTTGGTTTCCTCAACTTTAAAATGAGGACTGTAATAGCATCTAATTCTCAAAGCTGTTGTGAAAGTCAAATGAGATATTTTTAAGGACTTAGCACATGGCCTGGCACAATGTAAGTGCTACATAACTGCTCGTTATTACTATTATTATTAATATATTTGACAGATGAAATTTTTGAAAACCCACTATCCGTTGAAATTAAAAATATATTTTATTGATATTTTCTGTTTCTTACATCAACATTGAATTTCATGTAAACCTCCCCTTCTCCTTCCAGGAAGCCATTCCACATGACAGAAAGTATTATTTGCGTAATTCCAAATTGCTGTCCAAAATGGCTGTACCATTTCACAGCTTCACTGACAATTTGTGTGCCTATATTTCCAAGCTCTATGTAAATTTGTTTTTCCCTCTACTGGATATTGCAGAAAGCAGATAGATGGCACAGTAGATAGAGAGCGGGGTCTGGAATCAGGAAGATCTGAGTTCAAATCTGGCCTCAGACATTTACTAGTTGTGTGATTTAATCTCTCTTGGCCTCAGTTTCCACAACTGTAAAATGAGGATCATAATATCACCTACCTGCCAGGGTTGTTGAGAGATAATATAATAATAATATAATAAATGAGATAATATTTTTAAAGCACTTAATACAGTCCCTCACACATAGTAGGTGCTTAATAAATGCTTATTCTTGTTTCCTTTGTTGTTTTATGAAGCTATACTTCTCAGAATCTTCTATCATTTTCTTTAATAAGGTTTCATAGATTAATTTACATTGTCAACTGGTTTTATACTTGGCTGCCAGCTCTCTCCATTTGACAAAGATAATGAGATCAAAGAATTGAGTGCTAGAAGGGGACTTAGAGGTCGTCTGGTCCAATCTCATTTTATAGATGAGGGAACGAAGGTCCAGGGAAGCTGGGCAATATGCCAAGGGTTATAAAGTAGCAGAGTCAGGATTCGAACCCTGATTTTTGGCCTAGAAATTCAAAGCTCTTTCCATTATACTACACTGCATGTGTTTGTTGCATGAAGTGATTTCCAGGCTCTTTGAGGGCTATCACTGAGGTGATTGTTTCACATGAGGAAAATTTCTAAATGAAATGGTGTTAGTATGTAACAACGTCTATTCTTTTATCCATGTCCCATTTTTTTTTAGCATCAATGGTTTATGTGAAGTAGGAGCTATTTTAATTGCATATCATATCTGCTCATTTTAATCTTTTCTTTTAATGTAATATTGACTTTGATCTTTGATTAAATAATTCAATGATCTGGCAGTAAACAAGAGAGCTAACATTGGAACAACTCCCACATTAGTAATCAGTCACTGCATTTCTGTCAAGATATAATCCCTTTTATTTTTTGTGTGATTTTTTTTTTTTTTGCTAATACTTATCATGTCCAGTGATTCTTAAATCTCTTCTTGGAAAAAAAAAAACATTTATGACACACAGGTGTAATCCTTCTTTCATTTCTTGACCCTAAACTGTGTTTTCCAGCATATTTTTGCCATCCCACCCTATGCCCACAGTTACATTTGCATTGAAGTCACCAGTATTAAAATATTTGTTGATTTAATCTGGAGGATCTTACTGCGTTCTTCACAGAATTTCTCTTCCATGCCATCTCGTGTAAGAGATATTTGTACATAAAATTTAATTATATTTATGATGATCTTTTTTTTGCAAGTGCTCTTCATGAGGACTATAATATGCAATCACCAAAATTCCCGTGTAATGATGTTTCCTTTTGCCTTTGGATGTAGGGTAAAATAAATTTCACTCTTTCTTTTATTTAACTATCCAAGCTTGTTAGCCATTTAGCTACACTTTCTTTCTATTTTCTGGTTTATAGCTGAAAATGTCAAGATTGATATGATTCAGTTCCTCCAATAATTCATACACTTGTTAGTCATCTTACAAGGACCTTACCCTTAGAGTACCTACTGATGGTAAAGCTAATTTTGATAAAATGTTTTAAAAATCAACCAATCGAGAAATATTGATTAAGCTCCTTCTCCATTTCAGGCACTATGTTATTTGTTGGCAATTGAAAGACAAAAATTAAATAGCCCCTTTACTCACACACTATTAGAGGAGACAACATGGAGAGAGAGAGACAGAGATAGAGAGCGAACAATGTAAGATGAATTTCATGCAGAGAGGACACTGGTGACTGTTCGGATCAAGAAGGACTTCATGTGAACGGTTGTACTTGAACAGAGTTTTGAAAGAATCAAGAGAATCTGAGAGGCAGAGGTGAGAAGGGAATACACTCCATCAGTACTCAGTCAGGAGGTAGGTAGTATGTGAGTTGAACTAGATAACCCCAGGTCCTATGAAGCTTTGAATTTCCATGAATTCATATTTCAATGAAATAATAGAAAATGAGAAAGTGGATACTGTAACATTATGGGATAACATCTTATAACAAGAGCACATATATAATTTAAAGGGTAATATTACACTAGAAAATGTGCATAGAGGAGTATATGTGTATGTATATGCAAGAATTTCTAATTCTCCAGAGAAAAGGGTCATAATTTCTACCCAACCCTTTTCTCAATAAGAAGAATTTAGTGTAGAGTATGAAAACTGAATGTCTTCTTGAAAATGCTAAGTAAGAACAGTATGTTATCTCTATATGATGGACAAACCAGAATGGCTGGCTTGAATCATAAAGGTATGACTGAGAAGCTGGCATTTACCATGCTCTAATTTCTCCCTAGAGCTGGTGATGACTTCATAACTAGGGCAAACACTAGCTCACTGTTTCTTGCCCAAGTTCTATCCGTGGTGAGCCATTTAAGCCTGAGGGAAGATGAGCTACCCTTTCCATAGGAAATCCTTTACAAGTCGACTTCTTCCCATCAGTGTAAGGTAGCATCTTTGACTTAAAAAAAGAAACAAAAACTTTGCATTATTAACTTAACAATCACTTATTGAAATGACTCAACAACAACAACAAACAATGCCAACATTCACATTTCAGTATGCAAACAGGAACAAAAGTTGTTGTATGTGAAAATGAGAACTTCTACTATGTCATATTAAAAGTGTCTATTGGACAAAATGGAGAATAGAATAAGTGGGGGGGTGAAATAGGAAGGAGGGAAATATATAGGTACTGGGGTAGGGAGATCCATCTTACCCTACCAGAAAGTCAGAGGGGTTATGGGGGAGGATATAGGAGAGAGCAGATTGGGGGAGGGGGTATACAGTGGGATTGCTGTTTTGGGTTGGTGGGTAGGGGAAAGATGGGGAGAAAATTTGTAAATCAAAATCTCATGGAAATGAATGATGAAAACTAAAAATAAACAAAAGTTTAAAAAATTTAACTTTGTTAACTAATTTAAATTTAACTAAATTTAACTTTGTAATAACAAAGTTGTCCCCTTCTAAATATTTTTTTTCATTTAGGATAATAATATAGATTAAAGAGTTGCGTAGAATCTTAGAATTCTTCATTTTACCTCACACTCAGAGAATTCCTATTCTAATGGTGGAGACAATATGCAAACAACTATGTACATACCATATATAAAGGATAAATGTATTTTCTAAATTTCTAAAATATATTTTCTAAGGGTTGGTAGGGTGGGAGGAAGGACAGGGAATGAGGAAAGGCCTCCTGCAGAAGATGTGATTTTAGATGACTTTTTAAGGAAGGCAGGGAAGACAAGAGCTGGAGGTGAGGAGGAATTATAGACAGGAAGGACAGCCAATACAAATGCAAAGAGTGGGGAGATGGGGCCTTCTGTGTGAGGAATGGGCAGCTAGGTGGTCCAGTATATGGAGCACCAAGCCTGGAATCAGGAAGACTCATCTTCATGAGTTCAAATCTGGCCTCAGACACTTACTAATCATGTGACCCTGGGCAAGTCATTTAACCCTGTTTACCTCACTTTACCTCAATCTGTCAAATAAGTTGGAAAAGGAAGTGGCAAACCATTCCTGTATCTTTGCCAAGAAAACTCCAAATGGGGTCACAAAGAGTCGAACACAACTGAAATGACTGAACAACAATGTGAGGAACAACAAGTTGACCAATGTAGCAGGGTCATGTAGTAGATGGAGGAGAGTAATGTATAAGAAGACTAAAAAGAGAGCAAGGAGGCAGGTCAAACCGATGTCATGCTAACACGTGAAACGCGTAACCCACTTCATTTTACGGGTGAGGAATTAAGGCCCAGAGAGATTTGTAAGTGGCCCAGCCAGGATTTTAAACCAGTTCCTCTGACTCCAAATTTAGCATTCTTTCCAGAGCACCCTTCTGAGTGTTTCTCAGATGTTTTATTGATGCCGCTTTTCTTCTCTTTCCTTTTTTTTTCAGTCTCTGTCCCTGCCTATTAACTCATTACACCCCCTCATCCTCCACCCATTGATTCATCTTTTGCTTCTAGGAAAAATATTAGTGCTTCAAATATGACTAGGCATCATTGGGCAACCTGCTTGCTGTGGAACATAAAGATTCCTCTCTCTCAAGGGTTGTTATTTAAGCCATTTAATTTTGAAAGGCTCCCAGGAAATTATACACACATTCAGACAGACTCTCCAAGCTGTTGGAAGTTGAGAAGCTCTGGAAGGATTTGCACCAAGGTGGGAGAATTCACGGCTCTTCATTTTCCCCTGGGGAAGGAGGGGTTGAGGGAAACTTTTCTTCCCCTCCTCTGCTTCTGGCTTAGTCAAGCGATTTCATGGGAAGTGTTCTCTGGACCTGGAGTAAGAGAACCTGGCTTTGGTTCCCAAGTCTGCTACTTTCCACCTTTGTAAACTCAAGTTTCCCCCTCTGGGAAATGAGGAGGTTAAGACAGATGTTCTCTAAGACCTCCTATGATTCTAAAACCACGAATATAATCTTCTCTTTGTTTCCCTCAACTTCTATACTCATCTCTTGAAATCTCACTTATTCTTCAAGTCCCAGCTTAGGCATCCCATAACTCCCTGATCCTCCACAACTGGTTGTCATCTCTCCCTGCCTTCTCTGGACCCCTGAGCACTTGGTTTGTACTGCCCTCATGACCCTCCTCATGCCCAAGCCTCTATTATAGTCATCTGTGTACATTACAGGGTAGACTGGTTGACAGTTTGTAAATTAGGAATCAAAGCCAGGTAGCCTGACTCTTAGACCAATGTACTTTTTACTGCACCCCAGGTACTTAAAATAACCCAGTGGAGTGGGTGAGTGCCACACGGATTAGTAACTTCTCCAAGGTTGTCTTATGTAAAGGCCTTGAGGGACTTATGTGCTAACATAAGAGGTTTATTACTAATAAGAGCTAATATGGAAAAGAAAAGGAGAGGAAAGCTGTATTAATAAAGCATTGAAGAAACCCTCAGAAGGGCGCTCTGAAAAGAAGGCCCGATTTGGAGGGGAAGAACGGGTGTATGCTTGTATGTTTTATTTGTCAGGTCAAGGTGGTCTTTGTACTCTAAGAGCTCCCATCCTAATGAGGAGACAATATGCAAACAACATGTACACGCAAATTATATAGCACGGAAATGGAAGATATTGTCTAACGGAAGGGAAGGGGAAGGATGGGGAAGCAGAAAAGGCCTCCTGCAGAAAATGGATTTTAATTGAGTTTTTTAAATGTTTTGTTTATTTTTAATATATGGAATAAAACAAGCATTTCCATAACATAGTACAATAAAAAAGATGATTGCACCGCTTATTTATTATGTACCACTTGCTATTCCTTTTAAATATATAATAGTTATCATGTAAATTTCTCTTTTTACTTTTTTCTGCCCTCCCTCCCCCCCTCTAGAGATGGCTACCATTATATATACAAATATATTACATATATGTGTATGTATGTAGGTATGTATGTATTTATATATGTATGTGCATATGTGTAAGATCATTCTATACATATTTCTATGGAGACAAGGAATCTAGGAATTGGATATGAGAAGTGAGAGAGAGTTTCAAACACAGGGGACAGTCAGTGCAAATGCTTGGATTTGGGAGATGGAACATTCTATGTAAAGAACAGCAAATAGGCCAATGCAGCTGAATCATAGTATTTATGGAGGTCAGTAATGTATAAGAAACCTGAAATGGTAGGAAGCAGGTGGGTCAAAAGTCATCCTGTTGATATGTGGAAAGTATAGTGGCAACAAAACTGATTACAAAAAGGCCTCAAGGAGATTAGAAAGATAGAAAGACAGATAGACAGATAGATAGACAGACAGACAGACAGACAGATAGATAGATAGATAGACTGATAGATTGATAGAGATAGAGATACATATAGGGGAAGAGAGAGGGGACAGAGAAAGAAAGAGAAAGAGAGAGAAAGAGAGGAGACAGAGACAGAGACAGACAGACAGAGGAGAGAGAGGGAGAGAGATGAAAGAGAGAGAGAGTCCCTGCTCATCTGATGTTTGCTGCTGGATGCTGTTTCTAGGGAACTAGAACATGAATAAGTTTACCAACATTCCCTGAGTGCCTGCTCTATGTAGGGCATTGTACTAGGTGCTATTCAGGGATCTTGAAAAAATTAGAAGACACTTTCTAATTATAAGACTCCTTGCCCTCTAGTAGTCTATAATTAGAAGCAACCAATGAAGTAACTTTAGAACAATCACAAAGGAATGCATTAACATAGACGGTATAGTACAGATAATACGAATAATGTAGTATAATAATAATACTAATAATATAGTACAGATGAAATCTATCTTCCTGAGGAAGAATCACAACAAGTCAGTTGAGACTTCCTGAAAAGACTTCATGACCTTGGGCAGGTCACCACTCCTCAGATCTATTTCCTCACCTGTAAAAAGAAGGGTTAGGACCAAATCATCTTTAAACCTCTTTCCAACTTCAAAATTAGGTGAATTCCTAGCTTTTCTTGTAAAGGTTATGATACAGGCTGGCTGGTCTGTTTGTCAGTCAACAAGCATTCATTGAATGTTTACTCTTGTCAGGCACTGTGCTAATTACTGGAAATACAATGAAAGGAAAAGCATGGCCTCTGTTTTCTATGAGTTTTCACTCTAATGGGGGAGACAACATAAAAATAATCAAATATATATATACATATATATGTATATGAACAAGATATATACAGTATAAAAGGGGGGGATCTCAGAGGAAAAGGATTAGTAGCAGGAAGGGAGACTGGAAAATACCTCATGCAGAAGGTAGGATTTGAGCTGAGTTTAGAAGGAAGTCAGGAAGGCTAAGTAAGAGTCAGAAGTAGGGAAGGAAAGATTTCAAAGCATGGGGCCAACCAGTACGAATACAGAGTTAGGAGATGGAATGTCTTATGTGAGGAATAGCAAATAGAACAGCAAAAATGGGTAGTAGAGTAAAGGGAGAGAGAGAGAGGGTGGACTTTCATTGAATGAAAAAAGAAAATTAAATTAAAAAAATTGAAGAGTTGAAAAGTATGATAGTTGATAAAAGGCCATGATATTCTTCAATTAAGAGATCATTGGTCAGTTTGGAGGGGGTGGTTTCAGCTAAATGATGAGATCAGAAGTCAGATTGCAAAGAGTTTAAAAGAAAGTGAAAGGAGAAGAGGAGGTGCCCATTATAGGAAGCTTTCTCAAGGATTAGCTCAAAAGGGAAGAAGAGATATAGGACAACAGCCAGTAGAATTAGATCAAAACAGGATTTTTTTTTTAAAGGATAGAGTGACATGGGTATATTTATAGGCAACAGCGAATAGGGAGAGATTGAAGATTAGAGAGAGTGGGGATAATAATGGGGGCAATTTGCTGGAGAAGACAGGAGGAGATGAGATCATTTGTACAGTTAAAAGGGTTTAACTTTGGTAATAAAAATCACCTATTAAAGGCAGATAGTGGCTCAGTGCATAGAGTACTAGAAATGGATTCAGAAAGACCCAGTTTCAGATCCAAGCTCAGACACTTACTAGTTGTGAGCCTCTGCGCAAATCATTTAAAAAGTAAAAAACAAGCAAACAAGCAAACAAAAACCCTCTGTCTGCCTCGGTTTCCTCATTTGTAAAATGGCGATGATAAGACCTACTTTCCAGATTTGTTTTGAAGATCAAATGAGATATTTATAAAGTGCTTTGCAAACTTTAAAGCACTATATAAATATTATTTATTAATAAATAAATAACAAATAATATGTATTATAATATATGATATAATATGATACAATATGATACGGTATGATACGATATGATATGATATGATATAATATATGATATCATATGATATATCATGACATAACACAACACAATATAATATAATAATAAATACTGTTATTAATAATCAGACAAAAGTGAAAGAAGAGATAATGGGGGAAATGTGATCGAGTGATGTGGGAAAAGGATGAAGGGAGATAAAAGAGCTTTTGGCAAGGTGATTCTTAGATGAGAGGGTGGGTAGAGGAGTTCTGTAGGAAGCTTGCAGAGGGATGAAAAGGTTGAGGTATCAAATCAGTTAGGAAGGTATATCAGGATTGTCTTGTTGCAGTGAGAATCCAGTTGAGATTATGTAACATAAGGGGAATGTAGATAGAGCAGATTAGAGTAGCAAACGTATGCATGAGTACAACCCTTGCCTGAAAAAGAATTCTGCCAACCTCTGTATTTAGCCTGATCTGACCCATTTATGTTTGATATAATCAAAGATACCTGGGATCTTCTCACTCGCAGATTTTTGTGTTTGGAACAGACTCCAGCTCCTTTGGCCTGCCTCATTTTATAACTATGTAACCTCTAACATCTGTAAGCCATTAAAAAACAACAGGGTGTTTGGATCCAACCTTGATCAAGATGTGTACCTGGGTTGCAACTATGTATATGGCGTCCTTTCTCCAAGGTAGGCGAAAGTGGGAATCCATGGTTTCAACTTGATTCTGAAGATTCTCTTCTTTCCCAGTAAATTGATGACATTCAACAAGGAGGTAATCAATATTCAAACCCAGCAGAACACTGTACCAAGCATGGTAATGTATATATTTTTAAAAAATACAATGTACATACAGAGTAGTGGGGGAGGGGGGGAGGCAGTGGGGCAGTGTTTGTTTTGTTTTTTTGAAGCCACAATCCTTGTCCTTAGAAATTACAATCTAGACCAGGACATAAAACACACACTCATCTCGGAAAAGTAGAAAATATCCCACTTATTATAAGCATGGCCTATTATAAGTAAAGCCTTTGATAATTGTACCTTATTGGTTGAATTTGGGGATTTATTTTTGAGTGCAACTAGCAAGTAATGACTAAATCATATCTTTCCTTTGCTGTTTATGAATATTGAGCGATTTAGGTGGCAAACATGGGAGTCCTTACCCTGAGAGTTACAAGCAAGTCATAAGGATAAATCCAAGGTCAGTTTGACTAATTCATGTCTAATAGATCTGTGAATGGGTTTCTGTAAGTCAGAATTGGCAGCATATGTTAGGTAAATATCCTTAGCCTTTTAATGATGAAGTCACAGAGGGTTAATAGCCTACTTGATAAAATTTTAAGACAAAAGGGATTGCAATCTGTGGCAGTAGAGGGACTGTTTATACTAGGGGTAGGGAACCTGGTCTCAAGGCCACATGTGGCTCTCTAGTTCAAGGGTGGCCCTTTGACTGAATCCCAACTTTACAGAACAAAATCCCCTTAATTAAAGGATATATTTTGTAAAACTTGAACTCAGTCAAAAGGCTGCACTCAAGGACCTAGAAAGCCACAGGTTCTCCACCCTTAGTCTACACCAAAGGAATCACAGGTCTTTGATATTTTAGCATCATAGAAGATAACCATGGGCTCTCACAAAACCTTTTTTTTTTGGTTCTGGTGTCAAGGACAGAATGCAAACCTAGATGCATTGCTGTTTAGGTTCTGCTGCCTTTGAATGGGGCAGGTTCTGAGGGGTATGGATCCATGAATTAGTGGTGTAAGTAACTTTTGCTATGAAAGCTTCCTCTATCAATGTAGATTGGCAATTCATCAATAATTAAGAGCTTTTGAGAGTTGCCTGGTGCTCAAGGTAACTCCCACCTCCTGTTGCCAGCCCTGTATGGAGGATCTTACATACAAAGAGGAACAATCTTCCCTTGGATCTCAGGTCCTCCATTTCCTGCTGTGCTTGTCCCTAGAGGGAAGAGGAAGAGGAAAATTGATGGGGAGTGGTTCTTCCATCTCCTGCTGTACCACTTCCTATCTAAACTCCAGCCTTCACAGGGAAGAGACCGACCATCTGATCATCTGATTGTGTGCCTTTCAACTCATGCTGCACTTGTCTCCAGGCTGATTTCCAGCCTCCCTTACAAAAAGGAGTGGCTCATGATCTCCAGTGATGAACACTGTCATACCCTGCAATACACCATACATCCTAGTGATGAGGTCATGATCCAAATCCCATTTTCCCATCCACCATCATTCAATTCCCTATTCCCATCTCCCTCAACCTTTCCACCTCAAAGTTCCAACTAAACATCACCTTACCCTTCCACTTTGCCCTCTGGAATACCTGCGCCATAGGCAACAAACTTCACTTCATCCTACATCATTCCCTCTCTCACTCCTTTCGTCTTCTAGCTATCATTGAAATCTGGCTCCCTTCTAATGTTGTAGTCTCCCTGGTCACCCTTTCCAGTACTGGCTGAACCTTCAACAAGTCTCCTCTGCTCACGAGCTGAGGTGGAAGAGTTGAGTTCTCTCCCTATGTCCATCACTAAATAACCTCTCCTCCTTTGAGGTTCATACTATTCATCTCTACCACCCTATAAAAATTCTGGTAGCTGTTTTTTTTCCCTTTTTTTTTGTTTTTTGGTGAGGAAATCAGGTTTAAGTGACTTGCCCAGGGTCACACAGCTAGTAAATGTCAAATGTCAAAGACTGGATTTGAACTCAGATCCTTCTGACTGCAGGTCTGGTGCTTTATCCACTGCACCACCTACTTGCAGTGTAGCTATTGTTTATAGTCCTCCAAATCATTCTTTTCTCTTCCTTAATGAGTTTAGCACATAGTTTAAAAATTTTATCTCTTGGGGCAACCAGGTGGCACAGTGAATAGAGGACCAGTCCTGGAGTCAGGAGGACCTGAGTTCAAATCCAGCCACAGACACTTGGCATTTACTAGCTGTGTGACCTTGGGCAAGTCACTTAACCCCAATTACCTTGCCTTCCCCTCCCCAAAATTTTCCTCTTCTCCTCAACTCCTGCCTTCAAATTAAGGGACTTCAGCTTACATATTGAATTCTCCTCAAACACCCTAACTACTCAGTTCCTCAGCCTACTTGCTTCCTATAACTTACTGTACCTCCATCCTATCTTAGCCACACATAAAGATGGTCACCCTTGATTTTGCCGTTGAATACAGAAGTAACATGTTTTAGAATTCTGAAATCCTCTTATCACATCCTTCTCTGAATTCTTCATGTTAATAATTTTTTAAAGTAAGAGTTAAAGCATTTTTCAATGTCCTTTGAGAATTTTACTGAATAACCAAAACCCCCAAAAATAACAAAATTCAAAATTAAAGCGCTCCCTAAGTCAGCAAGCGTGTATAATAATAGGCAGTGTTTTAGAGTCTACAAAGCATTATAAGTGTTACCTCATTTTTATCCTCTCAATAACACTGGGAGGACAGTGTTATTATTATCCCCATCTTACAAATGAGGAAACTGAGGCAAGTAGAGGTTAAGTGACTTATCCAGAATCACATAGCTATTAAGTGTCTGAGGCAAGATTTGAACTCATCTTCCCAACTCTTGTTCAGCACTCTATTCACTGTACCATCTAGCTAATACACAGGATGATTTGAATTTTAGAACTCCCAGGGATGTTAGACATCTTCTTGTTCAAGTCTCTCACTTTCCAAATGAGGAAACTGGACTCGTGCCAAAGTGAAGTAATTTGCTCAAGGTTACTGTTAGCAGAGTAAAGAAGGTTGTATAGAAGAATTGTAGGAACAGGAAGCCACCAGATGCAGGCAATAGCAGAAGGAAGCCCAGAGGAAAAGGAAACAGAGAGAGGGGAAGAGCTCCCCAGGATCCAGAGAAGAAGCTTTAGCTGAGTTATGCCCAGAGAGGTAGTTAAGAAAGCAGATGGAGACTAAGGCTCTGTATGTGAGCAGCTCATAGGAAGCCATGAGCCCCTTGAATTCAGGGGCTACATCCCAAGAGAAGTCCTCAGCTAGAACCAGTGCTATTGAAATTGGGATTTTCAGAGCCACATATTTGAAGAATGTGTAGACATGGGGGATTAGAGTAAGTTATTTATACATTTTATTTTTTTGCCTTTCTGTATTACTTATAATAAGCACTTATGATATATGTGCTTGCAAGGACAGAATTGGACTGTTCAGTAGTGAAATTTTCCCATGATGCTGGGTGGAGATGTTGAGTCAGTAACTAGAGAAGTATCCCTTAAAGATGACCTGGGCCCTTCTTACCGCAGAAGATTTCTGGGAAAGGCTTATGCTATTAGAACCAGGATAGAGTGAAAATACATTCAGCAGGAAAGTAGATCAGGTTGAGAATAAAATTTCCAAAATATTTAACATATAATTATCTTGAAGATTTATTACTATAAAATAATATTTTATTTAATATTTTAAATCATTGTTTTTCTAAGCTCCTTCTTCTTTGAAATTTAGCTGCCTGTCTGCTTTATTAAGCAGACCTAGCCAAAACAAGAGATTAATGCCTAACTAAAAAAAGTGGGATGATTATTTTGTCAATGAGTGCTGTAAAATGCACATTTCCGACTTTTTCAAAGCAGTACCAGTTTTTACAACCCCAGCAGCTTTGCTATCATTCAGATAAGGTCACACCAAATAGAACTTTTGCTCATTGGATTAAAAATAGATTAGCTCAGTGACTCAGCAGGGACCTCATTGCACTTGCCTACTGAGAACATCCTAATTCCTCCTTGTACTCTAACACTGTAGAGTATTCATGTGGCTTTACAGGGATTAGCTTATTCAGCTATTAGAAATAAGATCATAGTCCATCTAGGGCATACAGTAAGATATAGCAGTGCCGGGAGTATTATGGGTCAAGTTCAGGTTAAGCACACCCAAGCATATACTCTTGAAATATTAAGTTCCTTAAAAAGGATTTCTAACAATAAATTCCCACAAAGCTCTGACAATTGCAGCAGTGGATGAGTTCTGGGACAAAGGAGAGTCAAATTCCAAAGGATTTGGGACAAGGCTCTGATTTGTAAAATAAACTGATTGTAGCACACTATGTACAACTATTCTATCTGTTCCCAACCCCTTGAAATCTCAGGGGTTGCCTTTCTTTTCTTATTTATTATATTCAATTGGTTGCAAGGACCAGAGCTGGTTCTATAGTAAGTGATATAAGCTTCTGCCTTGTGAAGTGATTCAAGGGACAAGTCCTTATTAATATAAGGGGAGGGGTTGGACTACAGAGAAATACTGATCTCTGGGAAAGGAGGGAAAATAACCTCAGGCCAGTATGTAACTGTCGCTTAGATCTAGATAGGGTGATAAATTTGAAATGAACTGGAGATAAAGAGTTTGCTGAATGATATTAGAAATAGAAGGGTCTAGAGCAGTGGTTCTCAACCTTCCTAATGCCGCGACCCTTTAATACAGTTCCTCATGTTGTGGTGACCCCCAACCATAAAATTATTTTTGTTGCTACTTCATAAGTGTAATTTTGCTACAGCTATGAATCTATCTGAAATGCAGGATGTATTTTCATTGTTACAAATTGAACATAACCCACATGTTGAGAACCACTGGTCTAGAGGTATTAGGGGAGAGCAAAGAATAAACTTAATCTCCCTCTTCACCAGCATGAGAAAGTCCTAGAAAGGGAAGCCAAAAATGCTGTTTCATCTGGAGGAAGCCAAGTTCTTGAACCTGTTATCTCCAATTATCTACAGTTTGTGCCTCAATGATACAACATCTTTGTACTCACCCTATACAACCTAGTATCTCCCTCTGGGATCTATATTATTGTTCAGTTGTTTTTCAGTTATGTCTGACTCTTTGAGATCCATTTGGGGTTTTCTTGGCAAAGATATTGGAGTGGCTTGCCATTTTCTTCTCCAGCTCAATTTATAGATGAAGAAACTGAAGTAAATAGGGTTAAGTGACTTGCCTGGTAAGTACCTGAAGCCAGATTTGAACTCATGAAGATGAGTCTTCCTGACTCCAAGTCCAGCACTCCATTGAGTTGCCCCTAATTCAAATTTACAGATTGAAACTCCCAGCAGATTGACTCCCTCAGTTTCCATATGCTTGGTGGGTATGTAGCCATAAAACTAAAGTTCATGCATTCCTATTGCTACTTTTATTTTTAATAGTGAGCCAGTTGATACAATTAGCTCAAAACAAAGGTCTTCACACTTCATTTAAAATCTTAACACTTTATTATTTCTGTTACACCTTCTTGTCTGGGTGCCCTCTTTCTCAGAAAGTTGCATACAGCTCTATACTAATCAGGCAACGCCTGGTAGTATGAATGGCATTTTAAAAAATTTAATATTTTATTTTTCTGCAGTTACATGTAAAAACAATTTTAACAATTTTTTTTCAAATTTTAAGTTCCAAATTCTCTCTCTCTATCCATCCCTTCCCCCTCCAATGAGAAGGCAAGCAATTTGACTACATATGTAGTCATACAAAGCACATTTCCATGTAAGTCACGCTAAAAGAAAACACAGACAAAAAAAAACCCAAGAAAAATAAAGAAAGGGAAAAAAAGGTATCCGATCTGCATTCAGGCTCTACCAGTTCCTTCTCTGGAGAGGGACAGCACCATTCATCCTAAGTCCTGCAGAATTGTCTTGGATCATTGTATTGCTGAGAATAGCTAAGTTATTAACAGTTGATCATCATACAGATTGCTTTTAATGTGTACAATGTTCTCCTGGTTCTTCTCATTTCACTTTGCATCACTTCATGTTAGTCTTTCCAGGTTTTTCTGAGAGCATCTTGCTTGCCATTTCTTATAGCTCAATAGTATGAAATGATATTCTTGACTATCACTCTGGGGGCATCATGTATCAGCGTCCTGGCTGAAGTAATATGGATATTTCTCTTATGATCTACAGTCACTTTAGTGCCTTCTATGGGTGAGCCATTATCCTCAGGCTCAATGATCTATAGTCCTACTTCTAGGTCTATGAATGGCCCAGGCTAAATAGCACTAATTATAAACCAGCTGTAAGACATTTTGATCTAGATATCACATAGGCTTCCGAAATCCAACTCATCCAAAAGAAGGGTCTCCATCTTTACCCCCAAATTGACTCCTCTTCTAAATTTCCTTATTCGTGTCTAGAACAATACTATCTTCCAGGTTTCCTGGTTTATAAACTAGAGGTCATCCTCTGCTCTTCACTCTCCCCCCACATATGCAATCATTTACCAAATTTTATTGTTTCTACCCCCATAATATTTCTCACATGGGTTCCCTTATCTCCACTTATATTCATCACAGTTGCTCAAGTGATATTCCTAAGGCACTGCTCTGACCATATCACCCCCTTACTCAAAACTCCAATGGTTCTTTATTGTCTATAAGATCAAATATAAACTTCTGCTTGGCATTTAAAGCCTTTAATAACCTGGCTCCAACTTACCTTTCCAACCTTATTATACATGATTATTCTCCTTCATAAATAAAATATTCTTCACCTCTTATATCTGTGCCTTTGTACTGGTCATCTTTCATTCCTAGAATAAATTCTTTTTTCACCTACACCTCTTCAAATCCCTAGTTTCTCATGATCAGTTCAAATTCTATATAAAGCTTTTCTCATCCTTCCAAATGCTATTGCCTTTCCTCCTCCAAAGTTATCTTGCATCTATTTTGAATATGCCTATGTAATAGATTTGGGAAGAAGACCCCCACAAGTCTCACCTAATTGTAAAGTGGGCTATAAGTTGAAAACACCCCTCTCTACTTTCTACTAGTTCATTTCCTTGTTAAATTGCTGAGTTTTAAGGCAATCAAGAGCTATGCTCTGATATTCCTTACAAATTAGTAGAAATGTATAATCTCTTTCATAAGTTAATCAATTAGCCCTTATCTGCCACTCCAGTTTATAAAGTAAAGAGAAATCTCTTTTCCCATAAATTTTTCCTTCTCTCTCTCTCCAACTCTTTCCCCTTTCCACAAGCTTAAAGAACATAAGAGTTACTACTCATAATTTATTACAGATTTATTATTTATTAAATATATAAATAAATATTTACAGTGAATTGGCAATGACAAAAGTTCATAGCCAGAGTTACTTCTTTATTCTCACCAATCGTCCCATTGACTCCTCAAATCTGTAAATACGGTTTTCTCAAGATGATAATACAAGTCTCTTAAGAATTTTCTTTACAGTATCTCTTCACAAAATAAGAACTCAATGTAATTCTCTCACACAATGACAGTTAACTCTTATTCCTCTTGCAAAATCCTATCAAATGCTATTTAACTTCCTCAATTCCATTATCTGACAAGAATGAAAATTTAAAGCTATGTTTGTTTCAGTCTCTCACAAGATTATAGTTAATATTCCATCTTTTCCCTCAACAAATAGTAACTTAAGCTTAGTTCTCTCAAAGTACACCACCCCTCCCTGATACCTTCTACCATCAGAGTTAACCATCAGTTCACCAAAAAGCTCTTGCCTCATGATGATCTGGTAATACTATCCATAGTTTCTATAGGAGGGAAGCTATTTTTACACTTACATATGTAAATATTATCTCCCCATGACTAGATTATGTTTCTCAAGAAAGCAGATGTTGTTTTGCTGATTATCACCAGCAAGTAACAGTTCCTATAATATGACAGGTGTTTAATAAATTCTTGTCAATTGATTGATTTATATCTCTAAGGTTTCAAATGATTTTCTATTCCCTTGGCCTCTGGATTCAGGACCTGTAGCAGCAAGCACCCTAGCATACCCAGGATGGCTGCTAGTACAGGTTCTTATATCTGCTTTTCTAAAGGAAAGCAACTCAAAATGGGTTAACAATCTTATTTTAATCAATCAAACACATATCACTTACCTAGTTCAGGGGAAAAAAATCAGCACCCTGAACTTCAGAGAATACAAACAGAAGTTACAAGCAGACAAAGAAACAGACCAGCAGACAGGGCTTCCAGTTGTCTGACTATTACATCAATACCTAGTTAGTTACCAGAGAGGGAAGCATCAACATCTGGGTTCTCAAAGCCAGGGGGCTCAACAGTTGCCCAGAATCTCATCTGGGCAAATCACACAACTCTTCCCAAAGTGAACCCCAAAGCAAAAATTCACATCAGGGTATATATAGCCTTCTCCTGGATCAGAGAATGTCACAATTCTCTTGACCAACTGCCTAATCACAAAGCAATAAGGTATGGGCATTCCTGAGAACAAACCTCCTGCCACAGGCTCCATGTGACCACATTCAGTCTATTAGGGGGCAGAGTATATTTTCAAATCAGGGAAGGTTCTCAGAGTCACTTAAGCCTATCAAAGGGCCAAGGGGCAGGGAAGATCTTCAGATTCCCATAACATTTGGCCCCATTACATAGACAACTTACATCTGAATTAAC
Source organism: Pseudochirops corinnae (assembly GCA_028646515.1). Classification (NCBI taxonomy): domain Eukaryota; kingdom Metazoa; phylum Chordata; class Mammalia; order Diprotodontia; family Pseudocheiridae; genus Pseudochirops; species Pseudochirops corinnae. The sequence continues at coordinate 70,829,382 of CM053585.1, read as the reverse complement.
ATTAACATCTCTGAAGTACAACATAATCCCCACAAAATAGAGACATCACATTTGCAAGATACATAACATAGCTGCTATGTTGGATGGCTGCTAGCACAGGTTCTTAGATCTGCTTTATTCACAGAACAGAGAAAATAAAAATACAGTGTAACTCATTCATTTAGCAAGTAAGTTCTCAATTCAATTGCAAAGCACCAAGGTCCAAGTATCCCACCCCTGGCCAGTACATTTGTCAAACTAGCTCACTCCTGGGCAATATACTCATTTAGTCAGTCAAAGTCTCTCTTCTCAAATGGAGATTAGTTTCCAATCATAAGTAAAGTACATTGATTTGGTCAGAGAGCACAAAAAAAGTCAAAGGTCTCCCACCCCTGGATCACAACTGAATTACAATACCATCCATTAATACCAAGCACTTTCTCAAAAGGAGGAGGAGAACACAAAAGGCCATCCACCTTAAGCTACAACAAAGTTATCATCACAGGGGCGGCTAGGTGGCACAGTGAATAGAGCACTGCCCCTGGAGTCAGGAGGACCTGAGTTTAAATCCGACCTCTTAACACCCACACACACAAAAACTAGCCGTGTGACCTTGGGCAAGTCGCTTAACCCCAGTTGCCCTCCCCAAAAAAGGCAAAAAAAAAAAAAAGATCATCACAGCATTGAAACTCAAGGAAAGTCCCTTCTTTCATCTTGACATGAGGCAGGTACTCAGCAATCCCTGCTCCTCGGGAGACAAAGCTCAACAAAGCCACAATTGCCAGCATCCTCATCAAGTCACTCTCTCCCTGCAGAACAGTTCCCAGAACCCCTGAAAACATCAGCAAGGCCCTCTTCCAGGATTTCTGTAAACATACAACAAGAAAATCCTCCTTCAGGGCTTCTGAACCAACAGCAAGGTTCCAGGACCTCTACAACAGCAGCACTATCCTTCACCAGCAGGTGAACCTGGCAAAACAACATCAAAACAGACAAACAAAATACTGGCATCACAGCCATGCCTCCTCAGTTCTCGGCAGCTCCGGGTGGCAGTTCCCAAAAGTCCTGGGTAGCTCCAACAGGACCTCAGCAATCCTCTCTCAGCAACTCTAGCCTCCTCCACTTGGGCCTTCCCTTGGCTTGGGCCTCTCTCTGCTTGGGCTTCTCTCCAAATTCATGGCTCCTCCCAGTTCAGACCTCTCTCTTAACTTCAACAAGTCCATCCCACAAGTAGGATTCACAAGCTCCGGGTTTTAACACTCAACCCAAAAACCAAGCCAATACAGGGGCATCTCTAAATTCCATTTCCATTACAGGACTCTCCCCCCCTCCATTCCTGTCCCATCTGGGCAGAGGCTCCCCTTAGGCTAAACTAGTCTTAAATTGCCTCCCCACTACCCAAGAACTGACCAAACTGACTCCCTCTTCATCTGGCTTTTTACTGAGATCCTCCAATAGAAGCTATCATCTGGTCAGTCTGTGACTGGTGGGCCAGCCATTCCTTAATTCTCCTTCACTTGTGTCCTCCTGTCCTCTGGTGAGTCTGACTAGTCACTCTTCATCAACCAGAATGTTGTGAAGAATCATCTTTACAGGGCCGCAACCTTTCTTTGGTGTTGTCTTGTAGATTGGCAGATTACTTAACATTTCTATTTCTTGTTATGGGGGTGATTCTCTAACTGTCCACTATTATATGTTTTCTTCCTTCCTTATAGTTCTTTTCTTTTCTATCTTTACTCAGTGTTTTCTGCCTTGGACTGGACATTAATAAATGCTTTTTAATTGATTTATTGATTCATAACATTCTGGAAAAATGTGGTCTTTTCCTACCATCACCATATCCTTTATGAGCACAAGAAAGTTGGAGACTTGATATGATCTCTTCCTGCTCAAATTTTTCATAGCCCTCCTGTACCTCTTTCTCTTTTTACTTTTTCTTTGTCTCCCTCCAAGATGGAGAAAGTTCACTTTCAGATTTTCTCATCTCAGTCCGAGGGCAATCACGTTTACTTCATGTGTGTTTTTGTAGAAACTCTGTTAATGTTCCAGTTGCCTGGGCAGGAAGAGTATCCTTTCTTAGGAAACTGGCACAAGGAACAAGGAACTTTGTAGATCTAGGAACCTCAGAACACAGGGGCAAGCACAGATGGCTCATCCTGTACTTCCCTTACAAGTTACTAGGTACTAACTCACCTGAGGAAAGAGGTCAAGAAATATGGAGGAGAGAGAAATCTCTAACTCCCTCACCCCCCCTTTCCCCTGCCCCATTTCTGCATTCTGATAAAGTCATTAGCTTCCATTTTCTCCAATCTAATTCTGAAGAAACTATTCTCTTCAGTGAGCTTTTGAAATTCTTTTTCCATCTGTCAAATTTGGCTTTTTAAGGCATTTTTCTCCTCACTGGCTTTTTTGGTCTCTTTTGCCATTAGTCTATTTTTTAATGTGTTATTTTCTTCAGTCAGGTTATTGACTCTCTTTTTGTGATTTTCTTGCATCATTCTCCTTTCTCTTCCCAATTTTTCTTCTACTTCTCTTACTTGATTTTCAAAATCCTTTTTGAACTCCTCCATGGCCTGTAATCAGTTCACATTTTTCTTGGAAGCTTTTGGTGCAGGGGTTCTGACTGTGTTGTCTTCCTCCCATTCC
>CM053585.1:70754637-70818867 GCA_028646515.1 Pseudochirops corinnae | reverse complement strand
AGCTTGTTCAGCCATTCCCCAATTGATGGGCATCCCCTATATTTCCAGTTTTTTGCAACCACAAAGAGAGCTGCAATAAATATTTTTGCACATATGGGACCTTTTCCCACTTCTGTAATCTCTTTGGGATATAATCCACTATGGGGACATCTTAACCTTTTGGAGGGAAGTCTTGCAAAGCCTAATAGACCCTTTTTCAGAATGTTTTTAAATATCTAAAATAAAATCATAGGATTACAAAGGGAACAAAGGAAATCATACTGAAGTATAGTTATCAACATAATTAAAAAACAAACAAACAAGTAAACAGGTTCATAGATCCTGGGTTAAGACCCCTTGGCCTAGGAGAACACTCTGAGGAAAGGCAAAGAAGTTGGAAATCAAAGAACATGGTGCAGGAAATGGCAAACGGTCCAGTTTGTGTCAGGGGTGGGGAACCTGTGACCTAGATGATAGTGAGGAGTCATGAAATCAGGCCAGAGAGCCAGAGCGATGTCAGATTGTGAAGGCCTTGGGTCCCTGCTTTGCAACCCCGTGAGTTTCTGCCTTGCTCCCTTGTAACTGAGTTACCTGTCCAGTGTTTCATTCCCCCCCATGTATCAAATTTCCTGTGCTGATCATCTAATACAGTGGTTCTCAACCTTCCTAATGTCGCGACCCTTTAATACTTGTATGTGGGCGGGGCGTATCCGCCTGGAGACCGATAGAGGAGTAGTGTCTCGGTTCCTAAGATCATGGGAAATATATGTTTTCTGATGGCCTTAGGTGACCCCTGTGAAAGGGTCGTTCAACTCCCAAAGGGGTCACGGCCCACAGGTTGAGAACCGCTGATCTAATGGTACCTGGAGCCTCTTGCTACGCTTCCTTGGCTTGCCTACCTGCCTGGATCTCTACCTGGCCTTTGCCTGAATAGACACCAATTTTGGAATCCATTCAGGTTATATTAAGCACTAATATGTGCCAGTGACTGTGATAGGGACTGGGTGTATGAAGAGAAAAACAAAACTGACTCAGTTCTCAAAGAATTTACAGTCTGCTGGAAATATACACCATGGACACAGATAAGCAAAATGTAGACAAAATAATTTAGGGGGCAAGGGAAGAGAGGAAAGCACTAGTAGCTGAGGATGAGGGAGGGGAGGGTTGGTAAAGATCTCTTCTATGAGATGTCCACTTGAGCCTTTAAAGGAGATGGGTATACACCATCAGGTGCCATGCATTCCCGGGATGGGGTGTGGAAATGGGAAACAGAATGTTCTTATCAGGGATGTAGAGCACATGAGAGAGAGCTATGTGAAATACTCTCAAAAGATAGGTTAGAGTTATGTTTGAAAGTCTTTAAATGTTAAAGGAGTTTGTAATTTATCCTGGAGGTATTAGAGGACCACTGAAGCTTCTGAAGCAGGGAGTGACTTGGTCAATCTCTCTGTGGTTTAGGACATTTTTGCTCAGATCACTGCATCTCACCTGCCTTTTTCCTGGTTTAGGACTTTTGGACTCACATTGCCAGGTGCTTATACCTGGCATAATCAATGTCCCCTAACTTTGTTCCTTTTGTCTTTGCCAAAATTCTTTAGATAACTTCGAATTCTTGGTTCCTTTTTTTTTTTCAACCAATCTTGCCTTTCTTACTGGAGCCCAAATCCAAATTCTGACATCAGAAGTAGGAAAAAGATCCAAGGAGAAAACAAGAAAAGACTGGTAGGAGAGAGAAGAAAAGTCAGATTTTCTCTTTTTGCATTAAGTTGAACAGATGATCCACGCTTAACAACCGAGGAAACATGTATAAGTGACCGCTATCATCAAACAAATCTAATTACAAAGTTAGTCTGACAGGGCTTTTCCAGCTCCCAGTCCTGTGAACTATGAGCATATTTGGTGATAAAGTATAGTTATTACTGTACTGCATGGTACTTAGGCATAAGTAGCCTTAGGCATAAGTGGCTCTTACTGCAAAAGCTTTTTTTTTTTGCCTTCTGTCAGATTCTCCAGCTCTTATGGCACAATGGGGCAAAGGGTGGCACATTGGTGACTAAAGATGGTCACCAGAGCTCTAAAGAAGGTCCCTGTTGGCTCACGTGATATTCAGAGAAAGGAATGTAGGGGCAGCAGTGCCTCAGAGTCAGAACAAGCCAGAATCTATTAGCATACCAACTCCAGAGGGCCAGGCAGAGGCTGGGAATGAAGTTCTGTAGCAAGCAGTTCTGAGTCAGTGAAGTCAGCAAAGAATCTGCCAGAGGGAACAGACCACAAAAGGACACTCCAGCTCCCACCCCAAGGCCCCCCCCCCCCCCCCAGGTGTTGGGTCTATGCCTACCACACCTTGCTCTTCCTTCTGCTGAATGGGGGAATGAATACCTGTGGGACAAAATACCCACGACCTTAGCCTGGCATTTAAGGGCCTCCCTCCATACTCCGGCTCACTTCCAGGCTTATTTCATATTATTTTTCTTTGTATACTTTACATTCCTGCCAAACTAGACAGTTCCTAGATCTCATCTGGTCCTGGTGCAACCCTTCCACCATGTTTAGAATGCACTTCTCCATATCTTGGGCCGTTAAAATCCTAGTTTTTTCCCTTCAAGGCTGAGCTTGCTCAAGGGCTATCTTTTCCTGGGTGTTCCCCAATTTCTCTCACTCCTCAAATTTTCTTAGAGCACTTTGTCTGGATTTCTTCCTTTGCCATCACTCTATTCTACTCTTCATGAGTGAATGAATGAATGAACGAATGAATGAAAAAGCATTCATCAAGCCCTTACTAGGCGTCAGACACCATGCAAAGCACTGTGGATACAAATAGAAGCCAGTAAGACAAACCTTACCCTCAAGGAGGAGATAGGCTAATGAGGGCGTAAAACACAAAGAAGAGCTAGAAAAGGGAGGAAATGACCAATAAGTGGGTGGTGGCTTAGGTCTTTGAAAGATAAAGTGAAAAAGTTCACCCATCAGAGCCCATGGATATCTCAGGGATAGAGTCTGAATTCCAGTTGGAGCATGAGGAGGATGGCCAGAGTGCAGGCTGCATCCCTTGGAAATAGTCTGTAAGTGGTGGTATATGTATTGTGCATGTACACATGTACATACGTACAGTGCATGTACTGTGGCCTCAAGCAAATTTTCATCTAAAATTGGGGTAGGTAACCTGTGACCTTGACGTCACACATGGCCCTCTAGGTCCTCAAGTGAGGCCAAAAGTTGCCCAAACCTGATCTAAAGGGAAAGGACCAATATCTGTATATGTACGTACAAACATACGTCTCTACATCCTCACATATATGTTCATTCTCTCTCTCTTCATTCTCGAAGAGGACCTTGGCCTTAAGGAAGTGATGCCACGCCGTGTGAGTTAGATTTAAGTGAGGGAGGTCTGTGCAAGGTCACCAGCCTCACTTTCTCCTCGGGAGCCATCTGGGTCCAGCAGCCAGACAGAGCTTAGGAGGACTGGAGACGGCCTTGGATGCAATGGGAGAACCTGGCCTTTTTTAAACTATCTCCTCCCCCCTCCCGCCTCCCCCCTTTTATGCCGGCTGTAACTTTCTTAAGGACAGAAGAAGAGTTTTCTTTTCTTTTCATCTTTGTATCTGCAGCTCCTAGTATGGTACCTTGCACCAAGTAGTAGGAGTGTAGCAAACGTCAGCTCACTCAGTGCCCTTCAGGGCACAGTCTTTCCAAAACAGAAACCAGGAGCGATCTTAGATACTTATGATTCAAACATACGGCGCTAGCCAGAAGTGTATCTCACAGGATTTCATCTTTGTTCACTCTTTAATGGCAGATGCGTTGTGTGTGTAGGAGGGGAGGAGATGGGAGGGGAGGAGGGCAGAGGAATAGGGGGAGGGGGAGACTGCAGAGGGAATAGTAACCAGGTCACAGCCCTATCCCCAGCTGTCTCTATTTTCGTTCCACTCTTCCTCACAGGCCACTCCCCCCTCCTCCCTTAACTCCTCCTCCCTCCCCTCCCCCCCCCCCCCATGGCCCAGCTGCTCCAGCTCTTGGTCACACTGACACTCAGAGTCAGGCCCCTCCCTCTTCCCTCAGGCCAAGTCCTGGGAGTAGTGTGGAGGTTCCTCTGATGCAAGCTCACTTTGCTGACCCCGAGTGTGACTATTCTCACAGGAACACAACAAGAGCCCACTGTCCCCATCACCACTACCAGCCTTTCACATTGCCAAGATGATGGTTCCTAGACCAGTCTCCCAGAGATGCCCCAGTAACCCCGAGGCTTCTTGTCCACACTTCTGAACATCTCAGAGGAATCGGAAACACTTGCTTCCCCTAACAGCTACTTCCACCACAGCAAGAGACAGGGAGGACCTTCACTGCTAAGAGGCAAAAAATTTTCAGCCCCATTAAAATCAAAGTTCCTGGAACGTCCCTTTTCTAAGACTTGACTTCTCCCACTTCTAACGGTTCTGAGAAAGATGCATGGAAGCTTATCTGCAATACCCCCAGAGCCTGCTGGACAGGTGGTTCTACCCAAGAGAACCTTAATCATTTACCTGAAGGTTTCTATCTAAAAAAATCAACAAGTTTTATTGAGCTCCTACTATTCAGCTAGGCGGCAAGTGGATAGACCCACTTCCATCTGCAGTCAGGAAGACCTGAGTTTAAAGCCAGCATCAGACATATACTAGCTGTATGATCCTGGGCAAATTACTTAATCCTGTTTGCCTCAGTTTCCTCATCTGTAAAATGAGCTGGAGAAGAAAATGGCAAATCACTCTAGTATCTTTGCCAAGAAAACTCCAAATGGGGTCAAGAAGTATCAGACATGACAACAACAATATGCCTCCCAGTCACTGTACTGGGCTATCTGAAACCGTATATATGTATATGTATATATGTATTATATTGTGCACGTACATATAGATGTGTATGTTTATAGGTAGACATACATGTATTTGTATGTGCATATGTATGCAGACACAAGCAGTTGTATGTGCATACGTAATGTGCATATGTATGTGCATGTGTGTATATGTATGCACACAATGAACCAACTGTTCATTAGGAACATACATTTACAAAAGGAAGACAGTTAGTACATGGGTAAGTAAATGCATGTAGCCACTCATTCTTCTAGATTTGCCCCCTCAGGGATCTAGGAGGCAATTAGCCCTGTAATTACCCTTTCCCAATCTCTCTTAAACCTAGTGCCTTGTCTCTGTTGATCACTTCCCATTTCTCCTGTGCATAGCTTGCCTGTGTATAGTTGCTTGCATATTGTCTCCCCTATTAGATGTTGAGGTCCTCGAGAGCAGGGACTGACCTTTGCCCTTCTTTTTCCTCATCTGTAAAAATGAGGATTAGAACAGCATCTACTTCTCAGGGTTGTTGTGAGGATTTAATGAGATAATATTTGTAAAAAACTTAGCACAGTGACTGGCACATAGTAGGCACTATATCAATGCCAGTTATTATTATTATTAATTAGTTTTAATCCCCAGCACTTAGTACATAGTAGGTACCTAATTAACGGCCACTGACTGGAAAAGCAAGTGTATCTTTCTCTAATGCTATTGACTTAAACTCCATTCTGGGATATTACCCTCAGTGCTAGCACCAGTAATTTTAGCACCCCAGTTCCATTTAACCAAATAAAACAAATCAGCTTTTACAAAGGGATGTTTACTTCAGAGATATAGCAAGAACGGAAGCACAAACATTTCCTTTAAGTTTAACACCTCAGGACATACTCTTCCCAGTGCTGCCTGGGTCCTTGGGAAGAGTAGACTCAAATTAAATCACAGCTTCTACATAACATTCACCCCCCCAGGTTTGCTTCCAAATGAAAGCAGAGCCACTGCACAAGCCCTATCCTAGCTGCTGCTAGGCAGAGATAACCACATCATTCTGCAGGGCCCCAGCGATGATCTGGCTGGCTGTAATACCCAACATGGACTCTGCTCCTGGACCTCCTGGTCCTGCTTTCTTGACCTTTCAAAACTTACAAGGTCATAGCTGTCACCAATTTGAAGGCCAAATGTCTTGTGGATCCACCCCAAAAGCTAAGGTCTTGTATGTCTTGTATTTCCAATTCTGAGAAGCCTGCCTGTACCACTAGCTCTCTGTTCAGGATACTGCTGCTCCCTACCTCCTCCAGAACTTCTCTCATCCTTTGGGACCCATGCTTTTTCCTCCTTCTGATGCAGTCTATCATGTAGCTGAATAAACACTGCCATCACCTCCCTCAGGTTAGATATTTTGAGAAATCTTTGAGTTCTTCATGCATTCCTTTCTTAAAGATTTTCAACAAAACCAACTCTTCCCAGCTCTACATCACTCTTAATTAATGAATTTTTTTCCTATAATAAAGTAGAGATATTATATCCTACCTAATATATAGCATTAAAACTCATGTTTTTTGAGGATTACCTACACTTAGTTAGGAACCCAGCCTCAAAAATCTGGTAGTTCCCCACTATTGGGCAATTTTCTTTCATCAAGTGAAGTGGCTCCCAAATTCCCAATAGGAGGGTGATCTACATATACTTGTTCTTTTGTGTGGTATCCCAGACTTTAACTGTTAATACCCTCTTGCCTCCAAAAAAATTTCAGGTCTTTTTGCATGTCCCCTGGAAAAAATTGATTGGCATATATTGGTAGGGACCGACTTTTGGGAAACTAGTATTAGAGAAAAATTGATGTCCCTCATTTGAGTTAATCTTGTTGAGGCAAGAGTTTAAATCAGAGTTGTAGGACTGGGTGGGAAGGGACTAAGTGTGAAATGTAGGTGATAGAAAAACAAAAAATATAAATGAAAATGTATTTTTTTTAAAAAATCTTGTAAAAGCAATATTTGCAAAAAAATTTATTTGTTAAACAATTAAAGAATAAACTGGATAAATTAAGGTATGTTAATGTAATATAATGCTATGGCATTGTCAAAGTGAGAAAGATGAAGCTAACAGGAACCATATCCTCACAGTATGTACTGCATATGCTGCTTGCTAGCAGCCCACATGGGAGAGGCTTGGTGGGCCTCATCCTGGAATGGTCTAATGATATATAAGGGAAGGGCCCTCCTCTGTGACTCAGAATATTCAGAATTATTCTATGAGTATTTCCTTTCTGACTACCAAGTGGAGAAGAAAAGCCATTTGAATGGTTATGGAGCCAGAGACTAGTGTGCATACTAATAGAGGTGAAGTGTGCCCCAGTTTATGGGAATGTTTTGTATATCAGGTCATACTATGTCTCTTCAGTAAATATCCCTTTGTAATAGTAAATTGATATTAATTGGGACCTTAACATAGGGGAAGAGGGAGACTGGAGAAGGAATAGTAACCAGGTCAATCTATTATGTGAGAGTTGCTTGACAATTATATTGGGAAAAACACAAAGGAATGAAAGCTTAAGTTGATAGCATCGTTCCTCTTCAAGAATACCCCCTAGAGTCCTGCAAGGGAGATAGAACTAGCCAGAGCATTGATAGCATCCCTCAGGAATACTCCTACAGCCCTGAGGGGGAGAAATAGGCAGCCAACTTTGTGGGAACCTAACTCATCTGTGAAAGTGGAAGTTGAGATAAAGACGCTCAAAAACCTATGAAGGCTATACAAGAAAATATGGGGAAATTTTTATGAAGTGATACAAGGTGAGATCAGCAGAACCAGAACTATATGAGCACTGATTACAACTTTTATAAAAAGAAGAAGAAAAGGAAGGCAGAGGTAACAAAACTCACAGACCTAGAAAGGGACACAGAACAAAATTCATCTGTTTTTTGCTTATTGATTGGGTCCAGGGTACAGTGCCTGGGCACAGAGTAAGAGCGTAACAAATTATTGTAGATTGAATAGGGGAAAAGAGGGCTGGAAGCTATTCAAGTTGCTCCCCAAATTTCTTAACCATTCCCAACAATCCACGCAAGATGATGTGAATCCTATGCATGGTACTGTTGGAGATATCTGGTGTTCAGTGCCCAAGGTGACCCTGTGACCTGCTGGGTACTCTCTTTCTGAAAAAGGAACTGGAAGCAGGATATCAGATGCCTATGAATCAAATATACTGTACTGGACAGAACAATATTACAGATTTTCATCATTGTTCATGCCACCCTGGCAAGATACTGCATGGTGGTTAAGAGGAAAAGGAATCTGGCACTAGCAGCCATGCCACAACCATCCCTCCATGGTCTCTATTCCTACTCCATTGTCCTTTTCTGGCTACTCCCATAATTGCTCAGACTCTGACTCTCAGACCACTTCCTCAGCTTTAACACAAAGTCCCCAAAACACTCGTGTTGACTTCACTGCTTTCTTCACTCTCTAATTTCACATTAACATTCACCAAGAACATGTTCTCACAAGAGCAATTGCTCCTTCCATATTGCCATGATCACAGTTGTCATAGTCTAGGAATGCTGGCAAGAAGAGGACCAACTGTGCCCCTGAAATTATGGTGACTTGCAGCTGCTCACAGTCGCCAGTTATGCCTCAGGCCTACTTAGGAAGCATTGCGATATACCCTCAAGGTTGCTGTTAAAGTTGGAGTGGGGAAAATTACCCCCAGGATGTGGTAAAGGAAAGAGCTGTGGACTGAGCCTTAGGTTTTGTGGTCAGAATGATTAAGTTGGTAAATAAAATGGTGGTGGGAATGAGAGGGAGAGAGAAAGAGAATAGAGGCATGCATAAGAAGTTAGCTTGATATGTGTGAAAGAATATTGAAACTTTAGAATACCCAGTAATTTGTGAGGTGGTGTGGAGTGAAAGGAGTGAATATGTATACAGGAGAGAGAGAGAGAGTCAGTTGTAATGGTGAGTTGGGTAAGGGGGAGGAAGAGATGCCACGTGAGTATAGCTCAGGACTCAGAACAGCAGCTTTGGTAGCAAACCAATTGGGCTGAATATTGGGGACTTTTTTTATTAATCTCTTTGGCTCATGTCCCTACCCAAGGCCTTCATTGGGCAAATCAGAATTTGATTCACATCTTTGCAGCTCCCATGCAAACCCTCAGAACTGACAAAATATTGAATATACAGTAGAATAGATTTTATTTAGCCTGACAAAAAAGCGCAAAGGATTTTCCCCTGATCCTACACAACTCCATTTCTTCTCAGGTGCATCTCCACTTTCCCTTATATATTCTCTATATAGCACTCTCTATATAGCACTATACAGCACTATATAGGTAGAATGACTCTACATGTTCACCTACTAACAAAGGGAAAGAATAAGTGACCTGAGTCAAATTACCTCTACTGCTGCCTCGACCACGATGAATCTTGCTTCCCAAAGATTTGTTGTGAGACTGTGGTAGGGAATTGGGCTGTTTTCTGGCTTCTAGTGCCTTCTCTAACTCCAGTATTGGGGGGGGGGTGATTTTTTTTTTCTTTCTTTCTTTTTTTTTTTTTTAGCATTCATCTGAACAGCAATTTTCTGAGCTTCTGGTAGTCTTCACAAGTTTACAAGGGAAGAAAGTATGCCTGGATAGGTGGTACTCAAGAAGACCCAAAGCATGATTTGACAAGTATGCTACAATGCATGAGTGGCCCCTAACACCTATACTCTCTACAATAATAGACCTCAACTTTGAGGCTACTTCCTGATACTCCTTTTCTATAACTAGGATGGGGCAATCAACACTTTTTCTTAAGGCACCTAATTTAGAAGTGTACTAGATGTATTTGTAGTCCTACATTAGAGTAGAAATAATGGCTTAAAAAGCATAAGTTCATTTTTTTTAAAGTTGCTGAAATAAGAAGCTACCAGATGGGTTAATTCCTCTCTCTACATTTCTCTACTATCCCCAAACACTACTTCAACTGAAGGATCCAATTTGTTCCCCTCATCCTCAAACACAGCTTGTGATACCTGAACAAAGCAGAACTTCCTAGCCCTCCTAAATATCTCCCAAATACTTGTACGTGCTTGCTTTTTCTTTTACCTCCAACTTCACAATGATGAGAGGCAGAGAGAAAATCTGTAATAGGACAAACTTTCCTTCTTGGTCACACCAGATTCTAAACTCCTGACAAGCAATCTTTGTAGAACTGAGTCTAAATGCTTGAGTCCACAGAAATGACTGTGATTAATTTTATATAGTCAAACCAAATTACTTAGCTTTCATCATTTTGTCAGTGTTCTAGTATCTATAATCAAAATCAAGGTTGTCAGTTTTTCCTGATGCCCTGTATAATTTGTGATCATCATTACAATTTACAATTATCACATGAACATTTATTGAAAGATAAAGGTTTTATATAATACCCACAAATTACCGACTAGTCCCGGAATTTGCCTACACAAACTCATTTTGCCAGTTCTTTTCTCTGGCTCATTCTGCTTCTTATCCAAGTAACCCTACCCTATTCCTCTCTTAGGCCTTGAAGCAACTAACTTTTTAGACTATGGGTTAAAAACTAGGGATGTGAGAAGAGTTACATCATGATTACAACGATTCAGGGGGAGATTAAGTATGGTTGTATAATATAATAGAATCACCCCTACATCCTCTGTACCTGGAAATCTTGGTGACTAAGGACAGTTTTAGGATAAGGAAGAGGGGAAGAAATAAAGGGGATGAGGCCAGCCCAGGTACTTACTGTATCTCCAGACTCACTTCTTCTTCCTCTTCTTCCCCTCTTCTCCTCTCCCCCAGCTCAGAACTAAAGAAGTGGGTTTACCTTCAGGACTAGCATTTGTAAGAATTTAGGGACCAATGAAAGCCTTCTTCCAGAGTTCCCTCTCCCCCATGACATTCCTGCTTATTTATTATTATATGAAATTATGTTATCAGAAGACCACCTTTCATTCCAATCACCTAATTGAGCTCACTGTCTTAACAGCTGACACTAACAGAGTACCCTAAGGTTTACAAAACAATTCACGTACATTATCTCATTTGCTCCTCAAGACGGCCTTGTAAAGAAGGCTTGGTAGGTATTATCATCTTCCCCGTTTTACAGGTGAGACTGAAGCTGAACCTCAGAGACGTTAAGTGACTTGCCCATGGTAATACATGTAATAAATGCCAGAGATGAGATCTGAATCCAGAAGTTTCCTAAATCCAAGTTAAGAGCTCTTTCCCCTACAGAATATGCCTTCAGTCTAACTTCTACTGTTTATCCTAAATGTTGCTGTAAGATTGAGTTTCCTAAAGTAGAGCTCTAGAATGTCCCTCTTTCTAATTCCCCCTGCCCATTCCTACCCATCCAAATATAATTTCCTTCATTAATCATAGAATGTTGGATCTCTAAGGGTCTTGGAAGATCACCTAGCGTCCTAGTCCAAACAGCTCATTTTATAGGAAGAGATCACATCATATAACATCACACAGTCAAGCCAAAAAGCATTTATTAAGTGCCTCTTATGTGCAAGGTACCACAGTAAGTGCTCAGGATGAAAATAAAAGGCAAAAACAGTCTCTGTTCTCAAGGAGTTCACAGTCAAATGGAAGTGAGTGGTATATTTTGGACTCCAATCCGGGTCTCCCTGACTTCAAGTTCAGTTGTCTTTTATTTGCTTTCTTCTTCTCTTTTATGTAGCCCATATAAGCTCTGGGAATTCTTATTCCAACTCCCATTCCCTCTGGTGAGCGGAGTACATTAGAGAAAGGCTAGTTATAGCTCCCTGGCTATCAGCTTCAGCCTCTTTTTCAGTGTATTCTCTCCAAAGTCAAGCACCAGTGATTAGTGTTCTAGTTTCATTAAACCAATTAATATCAATTAGGTTTTATAAAAGGATATTTACAAAGAAGATCTAGCAAGAGTGGAAGTACGAACATTTCCCTAAACTAGGAGCACACTTTCTCCCATGCCACCTTGGCTCCCGGGGAAAATGGGCTCAAACTTAAAGTGTTTGCTACAAAGCATTCATTCTACCGTGTTCACTTAAAAATATGGCTTAGAAGGTGAAATTACTCTAGAAATGAGTCTTAGCTGCTAGATCCAAATCACTGCTGAGCTGGATCCCATAGATTTCCCAGGGCTATGCTGGTGGTAGACTCTGGCATGGACTCCTGTCCCTGGTCCTCTGATAACTCTCCTGACCTTTCAGAACTCACAAATCAAAGCCTACCTAGTCCATTCTGTCTCTAGCACTCCTTCACCTAAGGCAGGAAAGAACAGATACAATAGGAGCAGAAAGCAACAGCAAAGGCATGTGTTTATGATTTGCTGTCAAACAATGTATGGAGAGTAAACCACTGATGTTAGCTTTCTTTCCCCATGCAGAAGCTTACAACAGTCCTTACCTGCTCACTCAAACATAGCCAGGTAAGAAAGAGAAAGAGTTCACTTTGGCCTATTTTGAATACACACCCAGTTCCAGCTCAGAAATCTATCAAAGGTCTGTTTCTTCATCATGTGGTTAATGGACCAGAAAGAGTTATAGGGACCTGTTTAGGTCCTTCCATTATTCATCATATACTTCCAGAAGCAGTGTCACCAATCCTCCCCACATAGTTTGACAGCAAGCAGAGTATACTGCTCAAAGGATGGGTCTCATTGGTAGATTCCACACTAGGTTTAAAAAATTCTATTGATGCTTGAAAAAAAAGTGTCATTTCCCAATCTTCCCTCCTTCCCTAACTCCCATTGCCCAGCACCCTCTCCTTTAATAGGTATAGTTAGGCAATGGCCTTATGTGACAATATAAGCCTCATTTTACACCTGTAATCTCCACTGTCTCTCAGATAAGAGGAGGAAGAATGTTCCATGGCCATACAACATGCCAAAGTGGCTTTTCTGAAGGGCACATTTATGTCACTTCCCTATGCAAAAAACTCCGATAACTCCTATTGCTTCCAGGATCAAATATGAATTCTTTTTGGCTCCATCCTACTTTTTTATTCTTATTATAATTACTATCCTCCCTGCACTCTAAAGTCTGGCCCACCTGGCCTTTTTGCTGTTCTTCATAAACAACACTCAATCTTCCATCTCTGTGCCTTTGTACTGGTCACTGCTATGCCATCTCCAGTCATCCTGATGAATATCTGACCACTGGACTCAGATGGCTCTGGAAGAGAAAGTGAAGCTTTGCACAGGCCTCCCTCGCTCAAATCAAAGTCAATTGCAAAGTCATGTCATCATCTCCCTGATATCATGGCCCTCTTTGAGAACAAAGGACAAGCCACACAATCCATTCCTAGAATGTTCTTCCTCCTTACATCTGCCTCATAGAACCCCTTATTTCCTTTAAGACTCAGCTCATGGAGTGGCTAGGTGGCACAGTGAATAGAGCACTGGCCCTGGAGTCAGGAGAACATCAGTTCAAATCTGGCCTCAGACACTTAGCGCACACACACACACACACACACACTCCTAGCTGTGTGACCTTGGGCAAGTCACTTAACCCCAATTGCCCTCCCCCCCAAAAAAACAAAAAAAAATTTAAAAAAAAGACCGTTCATGACACTAACTTCTACAAGAATCCTTTCCTAATCCCCTCAACTGACAGTCTTCCTTCCCTAAACAACTTTGTATTTATGTATAAGTGGATGAGAAGATCATCCACTTTTTTGTCCTCCTGCCACCCAACTCTCACCTGTAGCTCCAAGAAATTAGAATATGTGCAGTAGCTACCCCACAGTTTCAGCAGATAGGCTAAGGGTAACCAACAGGGCTCAAACCCATCTGTGAGTTAGGGGGATGTCTACTTCAAGCATTTGAAGACTTTCCCCAACAGAATGGGCAGATGAGAACATCTTTGCTCCAACGGCCATGAAGGCAGCTGAAGCAGAGCTATGGAGTGCTTAGAACTCGATCAGATGTCAAAGATGCCAAGGTCATCCATTGCATTCTGGGTTGTCATCAGTCATCTAGACCTTTGTCTTGCCACTGGACTTGAATAACTCTAGAAGAGAGTGAGGCTGACAACTTTGTACAATGCTGCCTTACTGTTTAAATCCAATTCATGCACGTCAAGATATCACCCATCATCCACTGTATTATCTCAACATTGTGATGTAACTGGTCTTCTTGAAAATGAAAAATGAACAACATATGTGTATAAGGTTGTATAATCCCTTTTTCCCAGAGAACTGGGGGAGTTGTGCAGTTATTGTACAGGCATAGGCAAGAGTTTATTCTTCAGTCATTTTCAGGTACCCTTGGTTTGGGGAAAGGGATGAGTTCTCCAGTATATGGAGGAGGGAGCACACTGCAGGAGGAGGGGTTGTTCAAGAGACTATGGCAGTCAAAAGGGGGAAAAATCCACTGAAGAAGACAACTCCTTTAAAGTAGAATTGGACAAATGAAAAAGGAGGTACAAGAGCTAACTGAAGAAAATAATTCCTTAAAAATTAGAATTGGGTAAGTGGAAGCTAATAATTATATGAGACATCAAGAATCAGTCAAACAAAATCAAAAGAATAAAAACTAGAAGAAAATGTATATACCTCACTGGAAAAACAAATGATCTGGAAAATAGATCCAGGAGAGATCATTTAAGAATTATCGGACTACCTGAAAGCCATGCTCAAAAAAAAGGGCCTGGACAGCATCTTTCAAGAAATTATCAAGGAAAACTACCCTGATATCCTAGAACCAGAGGCTAAAACTGTCACTGAAGGAATCCACTGATCACCTCCTAAAAGAGATCCCAAAATGAAAAATCCAAGGAATCCTGTAGACAAATTCCAGAATTATCAGGTCAAGAGACTATGGCGGCAAAGAATCCTTACTACTACGTGGAGAGAATGGTCCAAGTGCAAATCTTTTTGCCTTGTTGTGATGGGTATTGGGGAGCAGAAATCAGTGGAGGTACTTATGACATAGCTGAGTAGGACTGGAATAGGATGTAGAGATGGTCAGAAATCTGAGGAAGAGATGATGGGTGTCAAGCAAGTCCACAGCTCAAAATTTCCACTACCTCCATCCCCCTTTTCTTCTGCTCCTAAGAAGAGAGAGCAAAAGTTGGCCTTAATCTCTATGTTATTAAAGACTGTGGTTAACTGTTAAGTTTTGTGGAATAGTGCTTTGGATAAAGTGTTGAGGGGACTGATTGGGAAAGACTCACTTAAAACTGCTGCATTTGCCAGAGCAAGATCTCTAGCTGGGGATTTGTAATCAAAGGGCAGAAAGAAGTCATTATTTTAACATCCTCCTTGGGCAGAGAATACATTCACCAGGTTTTTCTAGGCATTGTAATGAGTCAATAACACTGCTGTAGGAGTAGTTGAGTGAGTTAGGTGTGGCTATGCTTTGCTGTGGCTGATTTGAAAGGAAAACAGCTTTAAAAAAAAAAAAAGGGAGGTGGGAAAAGGGATGGCCAAGGAGAAAGTCCTGCCCCTGGGGAGGAGTGAGACCTAGGGTGGATCAGCCCATACAAAGCAAGGTGGGTGGGAGTAGTAAGTAAAGTGACTCACAGCTCCGCTAGACTGCCACCAGCCTAACAAGCACTGTTTTTTTTAAATGAATTTTTAAAGGTATTTTTGCTTTTAGATGTAAATTTCTACGTATAACCCTCCCCTACCCCACAACAGAGAGCCATTCCTTATAATTTTTTTTAAAGAAAGAGGAAAAAAAGGGGAAAAAAATTTAGCAACACTAATTCACAAAAAACAAAACAAAACAAAAAAAACAAACGAAAACTGCAAGAGCCTGACAATATGTTCAAAGTTGCACACCTATGGACCCTCCCAACTGCCAAGGATGGGCATTTATACTGCTTTCAATTCTTTGTTACCACAATAAGTTCTACTATAAATGCTGTACCATATATGGAGCCTTTAAAAAAAAAAGTCAAAAACCTCATTGGGAAATATATCTAACATTGGAATTTCTGAGTTAAAAGATAGGGAAATTTTAGCTACTTTATTTGCATAATTACATAATTACAAATTGTTTTCCAGAATTATACTAATTTACTAATGTACCTGTGTGCCTGTGTTTCCACAACCCCTCTAACATTGACTATTCCCATTTTTCATCATCTTTGCCAATGTCAGTATTATTACATATATATGTACATATTGTCTACCCTAATAGTTCCTTGAAAGGAACTTTTTTCATTTTTGTCTTTGCACCCTGGTGCCTGGTACAATGCTTGGCATGTAGTATAAACTAATTAATGCTTGTCAATTGATTAACTGATTGATCTGGAGTCAAGGTTGGTTATTGACCAGAGAACTGAAATCTTTCTCTTTCTCTTTCTCTATTTATATTATTATGGTTGCTATGGAGGATGGACTAGAGTGGGGATGGGGAGACAAGGCAAGGAAACCAACTGGAAGGTTTTTGCAATTATCCCAGTGAGAGGTCATAAAGGCCCTAACATGGATGATTGTTATGTCAATGAAGAAAAAAGGATGTATAGGAGAGATGCTGTGAAGGAAGAATGGACAAGATTTAGCCAATTTTATTGCTCCATTAACAGTTCATTAGTGTGCCTATCTTCTAACAACTCTTCCAACATTTACTATTTTCATTTTTGCAATTTCATATGTATTAGATGAAACCTTAGAGTTCTTATCATTTGTATTTCTCTTATTACTAGAGATTGTTGATCTCTAGTTGATAGTTTGCACTTCTTCTCTTGAAAATGGGCTGTTCATATCCTTTGACCACTTGTATACTGGGGAATGCTTCTTGTTCTTACATGTTTGCATCAATTCCCTACACATCTTGGACATCAGAGTTCTGTCAGAGATATATACAGCACTATTTTCCATTACTTTATGCTGTGTCTTTTCATGGTACCTCATCTGAAAGTGAACTTTCCTTCTCCCCACTAACAGCATTTTTCTGTCTGTCATTACAATTCTACATTATACTTTTTTATTATTGCTTTATGCATATATCTCCTATATTCTCTTCTATAACCTGACAAGGGGTTTCATTTTACTCTTTATATCTTTTGAAACCCCTTCTCAGCCAAAAGTAGTTGCCTAACCAAGTTTATTAACTTATGGAGGGGTTGCAATTTGTGTCACTGGAAGGAGTACTTAGACCAACAAAATTCCAATACTAAAGTATTTGCTTTAGCAAGTCCACTCTTGAATATAAGAGAGTGATAGTGTGACTGGGAGTTTGAGAAAATAAGACAGATCTTCTGATATATCAGAAGCCCCCATAAAAATCTACTGTGCGCCAATGTCCTTCTTAGTTTCTTAAAATTACTAGTGGGAAACCTCATATGCAAATAGAATTAAGGATTGTAGTCAAACAAAACTTTCAAAAAACTTGAAGTGTCAGAACACATTTAAAAATATTATCATTGTCAAATGAATGATAATTAGGCATAACAGCCAGTTCATCTATAGGCTAAAATAATCTTTCTACAATCAAAGGAATATTTACTAAGAGTCTACTATGTGGCAGGCATTGTGCTAGGTACTAGGGATACAAATAAAGTAGAGGAAACAATCTCTACTCCTAGAGAACTTTCACTCTGTCTGGGAAAGACTACATGTAGCAGGGGATTTATGAATGCCCTGACCATGAACACATATATAAGTAAATATAGAATAAACATATAGAATAAATACAAAGTATTAAAATAGAAGGCAGAGGGAGGACAACTAGTGGTGAGGAAGGGATCAGGAAGCTTCATGTAGAAGGTGGTGCTTAGATTATTTTTACATTTTTTGTTTACTTTTAGTTTATAACATTCAGTTCCACAAGCTTTTGAGTTCCAAATTTTCTCCTCCTTACTCTCTCTCCCTCCCTCCCCACCATGGCAGCATGCAATCCAATATAGGTGCTACAAATAACTTCACATTAAACATTAGTCAGTTTGTAAAGAAGGATTATAATCAATCGAATGAACAACGAGAAAGAAGAAACGAAACGAAACAAAGCAAAAAAGAGAGAGAGCAAGTAGTTTGCTTCAACCTGCATTCAGACTCTGTAGTTCTTTCTCTGGATGTGAGTCTTTCCATCATGAGTCTTTTGGAGTTGTGTTATAGCTTTGCATTGCTGAGAGGAGCCCAGACTATCAAAGTTAGTCATCATAGATGCGATGTGTCTGTAATTGTACACAAATTTCTCCTGGTTCTGCTCTCCTCATTCAGCATCAGTTTATATAAGTCTCTCTAGGTTATTATGAAGTCTTTCTGCTCCTCATTGCTTATAGCACAATAGTATTCCATTATATTCATATATCACAACTTGTTTAGCCATTCCCCAATTGATGGGCATCCCACTGATTTCCGGTTCTTTCCCACCACAAAAAGAGTTGCTATAAATATTTTTGTACCTATGGGTCCTTTTCCCACTTGCATGATCTCTTTGGGATACAGTCCCAGAAGTGGTATTGCTGGGTCAAAGGGTATGCACATTTTTATAGCCATTTGAGTATAGTTCCAAATTGCTCTCCAGAATGGTTGGATGAGTTCACAGCTCCACCAACAATGCATTAGTGTTCCAATTTTCCCATATCTTCTTCAGCATTTATTATTTTCCTGTTTTGTCATCTTAGCCAATCTGACCAGTGAGATGTGGTACCTTAGAGGTGTTTTGATTTGCATTTCTCTAATCAATTGTGATTTAGAACATTTTTTTATGATTATAGATATTTTTAATTTCTTCCTCTGAAAACTGCTTGCTCTTATCCTTTGACTATTTAACAATTGGGGAATGATTTGGTGCTTAGATTCTAATAGGCAGAAGGAAGGAGAAAATACATTCCAGGTTTGCAGGAATGTGAAGCATTCAGTAAAAGACCCCAAGACAGGAAATAGTGTTTTGTGTAACAGAAAAGGCCAACTGGGTTGGATTGCAGAGTAGAGCAGGGGTAATGCCCAATGACACTGGAAAGGTAGTCTGGAATCAGGTTGTGAGGAACTTTGAAAGCTAAACAGAGTTTATGTCTGACGTTAGAAGAATTAAAAACCCAGTAGAATTGGTTGAGCAACAAAGAGTTGTGTTTAAGGAAAATCACCTTGGCAGCTATGTGGAAAATGGACTGAAGTGGGGAGAGATTTTAGGCAGAGAGCAGGCTTAGAAGACCACTGCAATAATCTAGGGAGAAATGATAGGGGCCTGAACTAAGTTGGTAGCTACGCAGGTAGAGAGAAGAGGTTGGATGTAAGAGATATTGTAGAGGTAGAAACCTTGAGATTTGGCAATTGATTGGACAGATAGGATGAGGGAGAGCCAAATGGGTGTTTCTGAGGTGAAAGAAAGAAAAGGAAGTCACTGGGAGGGCCATGAAGGTGCCCTTGTATCCTTTAAAGGACTTCTGCATTAATATCCCAAGGGAACCCCTAGCCCTTTCCACTGTTCTTCAAGGGGTTACCTAAAAATTGGCTGTTCTAGGAGCTGGGGATCACAACTTTCACTAATACTCTTTCATCTGAGGGCTTGGTTTACATATAGGTCAGATAGGCTAAGTAGTGCGATTTAAAGGCAAGCTCTACTGCCCATTCAAAACTTTCTATTTCCTGAGTTTAATCAGACTTCTCTCACTTAGCACACTGTATGAATGGGTGATAATCATCCTCACACCCACCCCCTATATTTAACACAAATCAAACTCTAATTGAAAACTTCATGGGAAACCAAGTACAGGTTTTCATATAATTACAGAATGTTAGAGCTGGAAGGGCCCATAAAGATGATCCTGCCTCTGACACTTATGATCTCTAGGACCCTGGGAAAGTTGTTTAATCACCTTGTACCTCAGTTTCCTCACTTGTACACATGAAGGGATTGGATTAGATCACCTCTGAGGTCCTTTCTAGCTCTATGATCCCATATGATCTAGTCTAATACCTTCATATAAAAAAAGTCTTAATAGTCATCACACCCAACAAACTTGTCCAGATAACAAAGACAGATTATTAAATAAAATCAATTGGACCTAGGGCTGGAGTCCATCAGTGGATACAATATTTTATACCTATAGACTCTTATACAGACTCCTGAGCCCTTTCATTTTTTGGGGGGGAGGACAATTGGGGTTAAGTGACTTGTTCAAGGTCACACAACTAGTAAGTGTTAAGTGTCTGAGGTCATATTTGAACTCAGGTCCTCCTGACTCCAGGGCCAGTGCTCTATTCACTGCACAACCTAGCCACCTGAGCCCTTTCATTTTGCAGATGAAGAAACAGAGAAATGACTTATCTGAGGTCACAATCTAATAAGAGAGCTAGGATGTAGAATCATGACATTTCAGAACTGGAAATGACATTAGAAGTCATATAGTCCAGTGTCCTGTCTAGAGCATCCCGGTAACTTATCATCTGATTTCTTTTAGAAGATCTTCAATGACAAAGAGCTTACTACCTCTGGGGAAGCCCATTCCATTTCTGGACTGGCTTTGTTAGGAAACTTTCTTATTATAAATGGTGAGCCAAAACCTGACTCTGTAACTTCCAGGGTGTCCCAACTGAATCCAAAATACTCTGACTACACATTTAGTGCTCTTTCCTCTAGACCAGCGGTTCTCAACCTGTGGGTTACGTTCAATTTAAATACATATCAGATATTTACATTACAATTCGTAACAGTAGCAAAATAACAGTTATGAAGTAGCAATGAAAATAATTTTATGGTTGGAGGTCACCACAACATGAGGAACTGTATTAAAGGGTCGTGGCATTAGGAAGGTTGAGAACCACTGCTCTAGACCTTTAGAAAACCCAGGGGTATGGGACACAATTAGGAGTTATGATTAGCAAGACTAAGGGAGAGAAGGGGCATGGATAGAGCCCTAGAGCTAAGGCACAATTAGAGGAAAGCAGCTGTATGTAGTGGACAAAAGTGCTAGACTTGGAATCAGGAGACCTGGGTACCAATCCTGTCACAGACACTTACTAGCAGTGTGGATCTAAGCAGGTCATTTTACCTTTCCAAGACTTAGTTTCTTTCTCTGTAAAATGGAGATAATGACACATACCTCACAGGATTGTTGCGAGGATCAAATGAGGTCATGTATGTAAAGTGCTTTATAAACCTAAAAAAACTCTATAAATGTGAACTTATTATTAGGGCTGGTTTGGGTGGAGGGAGGGGCAGGTTTATATGCCACCACCAGAGGATGAGCAGCTTGAAGTCAATACTTGGAGTGTTTGCTTAAGGTTAGTCCCGAAAGCAGTGGGTGTTAGACAAAAGAGGTGTGTTCAGTGTTGTTTTGTGAAAAGAGTCAGTGTTATATAGAGGAAGTATGTTCAGAGCTGGTCTCTGAACATGGGATGTTCAATGAGAGTAGTTTTGTAGGCAGAAGCTCCTTGAAAGGAGTGGAATGTTAGAAAGGAAAGGTATAGGCACTTGACAATTTTTATTGACTATCAGATCAAATTTATTAAGCAACTTCTATGTGCTAGGCATTGCGCTAAGAGATGAGGATACAAAGAAAGGTAAAAAGCAGTCCCTGCCCTCAAAAAGTTCCTAAGTCAAATGGAGGAGACAACATCATCTATACAGGATAACTGGTGATAATCTCAGGAAAGGCACTGCTATTAAGGAGGACTAGGAAAGGCTTCTTGTAAAAGATGGGATTTTAGCTGGGACTTGAAGAAAGTCAGGGAAATCAGGAGGCAGAGATGAGGAGGGAGATAGCCAGTAAAAACACACCGAATGCAGAGACAGAGCAAGGGAGCAGTGGCTAGGAGGCTGATGTCACACTCCAGTTTTCTGAGAGGATGTTTCCTGGGAGGAGTGGTCTGTCAGGCAGTTGAGCCATCTCTCTGAGGCTCATGCTAAAGCAACCATCATTACTGTTGTAACACTTCCTCACAGTTTTGTTGAGAGAAAAGCACTTTGTAAACTGTAAATATTGCATAAATGGGAACTCATTATGAATCTATTTTAATCTCAAACAATGAGGACATTGTCTTTATAGGCAAAAGTCAGCAAAAGAGGCAACGTTCATCTTTTTTCAGCATTTAGCAGTACTCAAAGCTAGGCCTTGCAAGATTGGCAGAATAAATAATAATAATAATAATAGCCAGCATTTATATAACACTTTAAAGTTAGCAATGGACTTTACAAATGTCTCATTTGATCCTGAAAACAGCCCTGGAGGTTTTTGTTCAGTCAGGTCTGTGGCATGTCACTCTTTGTGACCCCCATTTGGGGTTTTCTTGGCAGATACTGGAACAGTTTGCCATTTCCTTCTCCTGATCATTTCACAGATGATGAAACTGAGGCAGAGTTAAGTGACTTGCCCACTATCACAGTGTTTAAGATTGGACTTGAACTCAGGTCTTCCTGACTCCAGGCCTGAGGTGCTTTATTCACTGTCCTACCTAGCTGATAGTCCCCATGTTACAGACGAGGAAACTGAAGATAGTGAAGGTTAAGTAACTTGCCTAGGGTCACAGAGCTAGTTAAGTGCCCAAAGTGGAATTTAAATTAGGTCTTCCAAATGACAGATACAGTGCTCCATTTTCTCCAGTACCACCCACTTATTACTAAAGGAATTCACATTGAGGCTTGAATGACACATATGTATTTGAATCTTAAAAGGGGGTAGTATTTGTTGAAAGAAATCATGCTTCTTCTACATCCCTATTCCTCAGGGCCTCATGCTTTCAAGTGGCCTCTTTCACCTTCATTCCATCTTGCTCCTTCCCCAACCAAAACTCTTATTCTCTTAGTATGGATTACACCATCCCATGGGTATAGTTTTTAGGTCACCATATAGTTAGATGGTGGAAGATGTAGGGGAGATAGTCTCTAAACCCAAGCACAGATAGCCAAACAAGAAACATTTGCTTGAAAGAGGGTCTGAAGACTATAGAGCCATAGGCATTTAAATTACATCACATACATTTCTAGAGCTGATTCCTGGACTGACTCCTCCATTTCTTGCAGCTGTTTCCTGTTCCCAATTTCAGGTTCTTCCTTACATGGCCCCGATTTTGGTCCCTGACTCTTATTTGATGAGATCTTTAGGTATAATTGAAGCAAAGAAAGCAAAGTCCCGGCTCCATTGGCTGATAGACTCTAAGTATGAAGTTGGTCTGTTCAAATTGTGAGACACATATCTTTGACCTTGAGATTTTCTAATGACTCTACCCTCCTCTCTCTCTTCCCCCCACCCCTTTCTTAATCTTCCGGGTAGCAAAAATATGGACCCAACTTTGCAGTATGCAGTATTTTGCATCTATGCATTCACCTACCTCAAAACATTTTTCTTACTTTTTAAGTTGAATTGACGAAGGCTCAGCAAAAAACATGCCAGTAGTAGAGAAGGTCTCTTACAGTTTAGTTATATTATCTTGGGGGTGGGAGAGAAAAGAAGCCGACCATGGTGTTCTCTCCTCTATTCACTTCATAACAAACAAGATATATGGACAAGGGGATAAGGATATTCTACCTTGTCTAACAGATGATTAGATTGGTGGTAGAACAGTCATTCACTTCCTGGCTTCACAAGCAGGACCTCATACTCCTTTTCTTCTATAGTCAACAACTGTTTATTAAGTACATACTACATTTGGGGTGCTGTGCTAATTAAGGGCTAGCAAAGTAAGGGAAAAGGCAAAAAAAGGCTTCTTCTCTCAAGCATACCACAGTCTAATGGGAAGACATGTACAAACAAGAAATATACAGGATAACTTAGAAGGTCATTGTAGAGGGAAGGTACTAAGGAGCACTGAGGTCAATTGGGAAAGGGTTCTTGCTGATGGTCAGATTTTAGCTGGGATTTAAGGAAAGCTAGGAAAGTCAGGAGGTGGAGAAGAAGAGTATTCTATGCACAGTGACATGGCTAGTGCCTTAGTAGAGGTTAGTACCTCTAACTTCTGCAAATTCTTAGAGGAAGAAGAGGATTTCCTCCTAGGAGGGTGCTCAGATTGTCTCACTTTACCTATCAAAGAACCGACTTTTGATTTGAATGCCTTAAGCCTGGTATGCAATGGAAAGAGAAGTGGCCTTGGGAGTCTCATGGGGTGGTGGAGTGGAGTGGGATGACATTCCATCCTCACCTCCCTCACTAAGCAGGGTCATCTAGGGCAAATCACAACCTCTGGGTCTCTTTCTTCTGGGTTTAAACTCTTGGGAGGTGAAGCCAAGGAAAGCCTCTTGGAACTTGATTCACTAAGACCTGAGGTCGAATCTAGCCTCAGCCACTTAGGAGTTGTGTGACCCTAGGCTAGTCATTTGAACTTCAAGCGTCTGCCTCAATTTCTTCATTTGTAAAATGGGGTTAATAATAGCAAACCCCCTCCTAGGAATATCACAGGGGGCAAAATGAGATATTTGTATAGCCCTTTGCGAACCTTACAGCACTATAGAAATCTTAGCTATTATTCTATATCCTACACTCCCATATTTGTGGGAAGGAAATACAATAAAAACAAACTACTGGCTTTCTTCAAGTCTCAGCTACGAGACTCTCAAGCCCCCTAGATCCTAGCGCGTTCCCTTTCTCGAAGACGCCCCATCTATCCTGCATGTATCTTGATTGTACACTGTGGGTTGCACGTTGTGTCGCCCATCAAGACTTCGAGCTCCTGGAGGGCGGGCTGTGTGTACAACCGTTCGTGTGTTGGCTCTCCCATTAAACAGTGAGCTCCTTGAGGGCAGGGTCTGTCGTTTCTCTTCTTTAGTATCCCCGGTGCTTGGGACACAGTCAGTGCTTAATAAATATTGCTGACTGACTACTGAAATGTCAGGAGCTGAATAACGGGTTAACCACAAAAGGTCTCCCAACAGCTCAGAAGTTGCAGAGTCGAAGACACGAGTCCGTCACTTGCAGGTACTCAAGCTCCTCACACTTCCCTAATTTCCCTCTCCTCCCCCCCCCCCCCGAACTCCCCCCCAGCGGGTTGTTCCACTCCGTGGCTCTGATTGGCCGGCGATGATTTCATTGTCAAGGAACATCCGGGTCTCCTCTCCCCTCCCCCCATAGGTTATCCTGTCCTCCGCGCTACCGACCAGTCCCGCGACCGCCCCACCCCGTAGGACTAAGCAAAACAACCGCCTCTCCCTTGATCTCCACTCGTCCCGTCCGCTGCCTCCCGACTCGCCTCCCACGCCCCAGAGAGGCGTCTTTGTCTTCCAATGAGGAACGAGGACGACTTTCTCCACCAATCAGAATTTAAAGCTTGCAATCCGGGGCGGTGTAGGGCCTCTAAACCCAAACCTGGGTGGTCTGTAAATTCCTTCTTGGAGCTTGCTTGTACGCAGGGTTTAGAGGTAGGGAACAGTAGAGAAAACTCCTCATAGGGACGCGCCGGAGGTAGATGGGGACTCCGCGTTTGATTGACAGGGGACTCCTGCCAATCACCTTTCCAAGATCTCCCCGCCTTTTGCGCTCCCATTTAAAAAAAGCCGGTGTGACGGACTTGGAAATTGGCTCATTGATGGACAACTAGAAAAAGCCAATGACGTGAAGGTTCCAGTCAATTTGGACCAATAGAAAAAGGGACTAGTTAGGGTCAGGCTCAACCAGAAGGCGAAGCGTAAGGGTGGTGTTTGATTGACAGCTCCCTTGACTTATGATCAAGTAGGCCACCGATGGCAAAGAAGGAAAGGTATTGCTGAGTCTAGTTAAGCATGAAGCAAATCGCTTTAAGAGGTTGGGTCTTACTTAGTGGGCGGTGTTTGATGGACATAGATATTGTCCAATTGAGAAAGGTCATTGGTGCCCAAAGGGAGATTTGGAACAGAGGCGAGGCCGTGGAGGCGGGGGAAACGAAATGCGGGGTTGCAAGAGGGAGCCCAACTGGACAAGAGATCAATGACCGACAGGCCACTCAGCGAACGGGCTTCCGTGACAGGGCGCGTGGCTTCCTAATGGGCGGGGGTTAGGGGCGGGGCCCACAGAGGGGCGGAGAGGAACGCGGACTTGGAGAGGAGGGGGGGGCGCCCATCACAGAAGGAGCCTAGTTGCTGCTGCTGCTGCTACTGCTGCTGCTCAATGGCGGAGAAGCCGCCCGGGTTCTGACTGACTTGTCCCCCGTTGGCAGTTGCGGGGGAGTTTCCTGCCGGCGCGGCTGGAGTCTCTGTTTCTCAGGGGTCGGTGGTTGGAAGATGCCCCAGAGAGACGAGGCCGCGACGGAGGAGGCGGCGGCGGCGGCGGCGGCAGCAGCGACGGCGCTGAGGTGGAGGGAAGGAGGCAGCGGCGGCGGCGGCGTGAAGGGCCCGACGGTGTAAACAGCTCTTGAGGCGGCGGCCGAGGCCGAGGCCCGGGCAGAAGAGGAAGCAGCGGCGGCGAGGGGCCGCGCCTCCGTTGGGATCCCGGGGTTAAGTGCGGCGGGGGTGGGGGGGAACTCTGCGCGGGGCCGGAGCGAGACCCGAGGGACCTTTCTGTCCTCCCGCCACAGGTAAGCACCGCCAGTTGTTGCGGGCGAGGGGGAAAAAGACTCCGACGGTGACGGTCGAGGTGCTCCTCTTCGGGGGCTCTTTTCGGCTGCTTAATCCCCTTCTCTTCCCTTCCCCCACCTCTCCGGGAGCCCGGGACGCCAGGCCCGACTCCCGGCTAGGCCTCTGCCCTGGCCCTTTCCTCGGCCTTGGCCCGGGGTTGGAAGCGATGGATGCGTTTCAGAGGTCAGCTCCTAGCGGCGGAGCAACAAATGTTGTTAAATAATCCGCTTCTTGCTTCTTCTCGCTCAGCAGTCAGGAAGAGGCTTTTTCTTTCTTTCCTGGGGGGAGTGGGGTGATGGTGGAGGGGGTCCGCACCTCTGCCCTTACCCTGGGCCTTAAGTCATCCCTTCCTCTTCTGCCTGTTTGCAGTCACTTCTCAACCGAACTCCTTCATCCCTTCCCATTTGTGATTTCCTTCCCACTTTTCGGCAGACCTTTCTTTCTCTTGTCATTGCTTCCAACCATTACTTTAAGCCATATCCTTTATTTTCTTTAAATGGCTGCTTTTATGTTTTCTCCTTCATCCTTCCTTCCTCCCTCTCTTTTATCTCTATTTTTTTTTTAGACTGTAGCTGTCTCTTGTGTCGCCATTCTTTGAAAAAATGAAAGCTTTAAATGGAATCTCGTGTCTCCAGGACTGATTTTAGACCCAATGTGACTATGGCTTTTATCTCCCCACAAATTCTGTCAAAGGCCGAGTGAATGTAGGGTGACCGACCTTATTTGTAGTTTTTTTTTATTACTCTGTCTCATTCTTCCACTACTTACTAAGAGTTAAAGGAGAAGCTATAGACACTTGCTATGTAAATGAAGGGTTGGATGAGGATTAAACATAGAGTTGATTCTTAAGTCATGAAGTCACTTCTTTACTTGTAGTTTAAAAGAAGTCCGATCTTTGCTCGAATGTCAATAGCTACTCTAGAAGCATCACCGACTTCTCATATTGATTTAGAGCTTAACTGCCCTAAAATCAGCAGCCTTAGGAAAACTTTTTTAAAAGAAGAAAAATGCACAAACAAGTTGGAAATTGTTTTAGAATAGACCTCTTTAAAATAGGCACCACATGCTTAATATATCAAAATAAAGTTGGCAGACCATCTTCCTTAAAGGGTTAAGAATTGGGTCTTGGGGATATTTATCTACTTTGAATTTTATTGTTAAAATATTAACATTTTTTGTGATATGAGAATTATTGAGGTTTATTGCTGGGGTTAACAAGACTGCTTTGAATTTGCTACATGGAAGGAGTATAGATTTGTACAAGGATGAACAAATAAATCACTATATGTCCTAGAAGATAAAAAAACGTCACCAAAACTGAATTTTAATAGACACTGGTATTTCATTTATTTTTTATGTTATGCAATGGCCAAGTTCCTATAGTTGGCCCACTTTTAAATAGAGCATTCCTAAATAAACAATGAGGCAAGTTATTCTAGTTTTTTATATTTGCCTCTTCCAGTAATACAGGCTTTCTTTTTTTATTGTTAACAAGGATACTAAAGTATTCAAATACAGTTCTAAGAAGTGTTTCACAGACCTGGTGAATTGTCCTTAGCAGTTTGTCTTTTAAAATGTTTGTACTTTTTAATTGACTAAATGTTGGAAACTCCTTCTACCAATTCTGATTGGCATCTAGTCTGCAATTTATAGTTTTGGAGAGTTGCCCAGGGCACTGAGAGGTTGTGACTTGCCCAAGGTGGCAGCCAGTGTCAACAGGCTAGACTTGAACCCTGATCTTCCAAACTCAAGTTGATATTTTATCCCTGTACTATACTGCCTAAGTAGGGAAGTGTGTTTGTGTGTGTATTTAGAGAGATCTATCTATATTTATCTCTCCACATTATTTATTAAGCATTGAGACTAGGTTTTCAGCTATTTATGGCTTTTTCTTGTAGGAATTTTTTTTTAAACCCCTTGATCTAGGGATCTAAGAGACCTATGTAGTCCCCCATTTTACAGATGAGGACACTTGTGACCCAGAAATGTTAAGTGATTTGCTTGAGGTCACACCTCTAGTAGGTATAATAATATAGATGGAAATTTGAATCTAGGTCCTCTTAACTCCACATTCATTGAACTTTGTCTTCTTTCCTTCTCTCAGTGTCCCTGTTGTCTTTTTCCCTTTTTTGTGTGGGCTTATTTTTCTATTATCTTTATCCCTATCACTGTTTCTGCAGCAGCCATTAGTATTGCATTATCAGTATGGTGTAATTTCAGTTTTTTTTTTGTATGTTAGTTAAAATTTCCTCAATTCTTTGTATGCCTTCTTAATTGTTTGTGGTGAGTTCACTTAGCATGGGTTAAAAATGATAACCAAATCATTCATCTTTTTTCCTGTGTTGGATAATTACAGAATTCATAACAGTGAACCTTATACCATTTCAGGTTGTAGTAGAATAAAATACTTATACTCAGTAATTAACATATAATTTCCAACCTCCTGAGACTGTTTTGAAGGGATGGTGCAGTAGTATATTTGAAATGATCGAGACTTCAGGAAGAGCTGTTTTAACTTGACAATGTCAGAAACAACTATTCTTGTTTAAAGATTTAAATGTTTACTATATAAGAAAACTGTAAGTTAACATCTTGAAAATGGGGTCTGTTGATCTTAATGCAGTATCTGGAAGCCTGAGACTGGCCATATTCCTCGATGCTGCTAGAAGTTTAGTTAGAACATGGTTGGATAATTGGATGAGCATCATTTATGTAAGATGGTAGCATACCTAAAATGTTTTAAGTTGATATAATTTTGAATGACATTGTTAGATATGAACATGTCTTTGGTAAATTACATTTGTGAGTGATAACTACTTTTAGTCTTTTCTCATATAAAGGCATTTCTCTATACCTGACTGTACTGAATATATGGTTACAGATTAAGGGATTACAAAAATTTTACTTGTGGGTAAGATAGAAACCTTGTTTTATTATTTTTTGTTATGGACAATACTCAATGCTCATTTTGTTAGTCACCCATCATAAATGTTGAATGAAGTTACTGGCTTTAATTATGTTGGTAAAAACTTGAAATAAAAAATTGAAGGTTTCTGTTTTGCCTATGAATATAACTTGAATAATTGGCAATACAAAATAAAACACACACAGACAGACTCGAAACTTAATATTGTTGATCCCCAAATTTTAGTATCATAATTTTAAAAGAAATTCGAGACGCTGATTACAAATTTATATGGTTCAATTTTTTCTCCAATATTTAAAAATAATAGAATCACAAACTTGTTGAACTGAGGATCCCTGGGAATGTGGATTGGTTTTTTTTTTTTCCATTTATTTGCACAATTGATGTATTTTCTGTATTGGAAATTTATTTTAGAATCTGAAATCTTCCTGGATGCTGCTGTGATAGTTTTACAGCAGAATGTATCTTAATATCAAGTGAGTTGGCAATTGAAAGAATTGGTTAAATTTTGTGTAGAGATTAATGGCTGTATTGACTAGATTGAATCAGCCAAGGTAGAGATAGAATTAAAGACTGCTTAGAGCCAGGTAGATAGCCCATGATGCTGTTATTCCATTATTACCATCATTCTCCAAAGTGTCAAGGCAGGGTAGGATTTGGGGAAGTTTAGCAGCAAAATTTAATATTTGCTTTCACATGATGCTCCTGAAAGTTTATGAGATGCCCATCAGTGCTTCTCATTGTCAGTTGCTTCCTGGTCTCTGTCCTTTCTGGGAGTGACTTCATTTCTTCGTGCCTCACTTTCTTCATCTTGGAGACTCATGGCTGGTTTAGATAATCTTGAAGGTCACTTCAGTTCTAATATTTTTTGACCTGAACTAATCCAAGAAATGTTGGGGGGGAGGGGTGACTGGAGGAAGATAAGGGTGCAATAATTTACTGACCTTTATAATGAATATTTAGTTTATCTTTCCTCAAGATGATGCTTATGTCATTAAATTCAGTCTTTTAAAAAGACATTTTAGACTTTTGATTAAGGTTAAGTATTCTTCTAAAGGGCATATTAGATTATCTGTGGCATCTGATCTCCAGTCTGAGGCCTTTTACTAAGTTTTCTAACTTCATTTTAAATTATAAATACTACTGTTGTCAATGGAATAGGAAAAGCATTTCAGCATATTGTTCTCCTTTCCCCCAAAACTTTTTTTTTGTAAGCACATGAGAATTATTCTGATTTGATCTTGTTGTCTCAGTGCTGTGATAAAAAAAAAAAAAAGGCTTTTTGATAGTTCTGAGAACTTTTTTCTTTTTTTAGGGGGGGAGGGCAGGGCAATTGGGGTTAAGTGACTTGCTCAAGGTCACATGGCTAGTTAGTGTTGTATCTGAGGTCGGATTTGAACTCAGATCCTCCTGACTCCAGAGCTGGTGCTCTATTCACTGTGCCACCTAGGTGCCCCTATCTGAGAACATTTCTTAACTACTAAACCTAATTATATCCATAATTCTGTTTAGCACCTTTATACGTTCAGACTATATTGAAAAGTAATAACAGGTTTTAGTATTACCATTAACGTGATAACTTTGGAGGAGTTTTTGACTTTTTAAAAAATGGTCAATGATATATTAATTTTCAGTGCTTTATTTTTCAGATTTTTTAAAAATGTCTATTAAAATGTGTACTTTACTGTATTTTAACTTTTGTGTTCCATTTTGTTTGTGTTTTTCATAAATCCTCCACAGAACAACCGTATTAAACACTGAACACTTCACCTGTGAACATCTGTGCCCCATTTGGATTGTCTATTTGTAATCCTTCCCTCTTGCTATATGTGATGTTGATTGGCCCTGCTATTTTTCTTTTCTTACTTGACCTTGGTGATATCTTTTATGCTGTTTCTTGTGTATAAGTTATCGTTGGTCACATCCTGTACAGTAGTTAAACTCACCATGTGAGCAGTGGAAATAGCACTGATTCTGGAGTCAGAGGACTTGGTTTCAAGTTTTACCTCTGATAATTATACCTATGTGACTTTGGGCAAGTCATTTCACTTTCCTGGGCCTCAGTTTCCTTATCTATAAAAAAGGGGCTTGCACTGAATGACCTGGGTATTGCCTGAATGCTCATTTATGTGGTCTGTAATTTTCGTCTTTTGAGAACAAGGTACTTAAAGATTCATGGCCATATAGCATCACTTAGGAGAATATTAGTGTTAAGGGATAGCCACTGTGCAAGGAGGAGTAGTTTGGGCTGTTACTACATTTCTGAAACCAGTTCCATTCAAGTCAGGCGTTTATTAAGTCCCTACCATGCCAGGCATTGTAAAATAAATGGTGGGAGTACAAAGAAAGGCAGAAGCAAAACAGTGGAAAAAACTAGTTCCTGACTCTCAGGGAGTTCACAGTCTAGTGGGGGGGCCTGGACAGGGGATGGGGAGGTGAAGGAGAGACAGACAGACAACATGTAAGCTATGTACAATATACAGGATTTTAAATGGAAAATAATCAACAGAGAGAAGGCACTGATTGCCATTATTGTATTCCTTCCTGACCTAGATTATTGTCCATCTTCAGCACATGAGATATTAATATTGATGAATAGATCATGCTAAGAGAGAACACAGAAATGTTCTCAGAAAAAATTATCTTTGACTTTTTAGTGTATCCACTACTAACTTGTACTGGTAATATCAAAAGTGTTGTAACTACTTGTTATTGAACAGTCTTTATAACTTTTGTAACAAAAATATTAATCTGTTTTTGAAATAATCAGTAACCTCATAAATTTTCTTTTTTTACAAGTCATATGTTGAACTAATGTCTAAAGTACAAGTTATTAATTTAAAGCTTACATTAATACCTGATAGATTTTATTATCAGATATTGAAAATTGGTTCTTTTTTTTTTTTGAGAAATTTAAAATATTTAAGATTAAGTAGTTTGAATTAATTGTGGAACCAAAGTCATGGAATTTTTAGAAACTGAGTTTAGAAATGATCTAGCAAAACCTTCTCATTTTGGCCCTTATGTGTTAATAAGTTAAAAATTTTTCATTTGTAATTGGGAAACTAGTTTACACTGTGGAAGGATGGAGAGGATAATTTTTTTAAATTTAGTATTTAAGTTATCTTTTTAAACATGAAGGCTGGTGCTTTGAGGAAAAAGTTTGATTAGAAAAATGATTGGTAGATGAAGACCATTGTGAAGGTTCTGAAGTGGAACTTGTGTCCTCTGAAAGGCTTTAAGTATTGATGGCTCTGGCAATTTTATTTTAGAACTAATAGCCTTTATTCTTCGTAGGATTACAGATTTTCAAGAGTTGGAAGGAATTTCAGTGGCCATCTAGTCCAACCTATACCAGAGAAAACTGCACTAAGACATACCCCAAAGTGATTACATACACTTTAGTATATAGGAGTATGTAGGGGTCTGGACTGGGTTAGGAAATTAAATGCAAAAAGAATTGTTGAGAAGTCCAAACTATTAATATCCTTTCTTTTTCCTCATTACAGATAATCTTTTTGACTTAGTTGTTCTTTTTCTTCATTACAGATAATCTTTTTGACTTAGTTGTTGATTTGATAAAAACATGAGGCATTAAGGATTAAAAGAAGAGGAGGGGAAAGATTGCCTAAATTGAATTAGCTCTAAGCATTGAAAGGGGAAAAGGGGGAGCAGTACAGATGCAAAATCCCTGGAGGTGGGGCAAAGTAATGGGGAGGAGGAGTAAATAGAAGTATTGGAAAGAGGTGATTGGTCAAGAGGCTTATTTAGTACCGACCTCTAGAATCCACTTAATAAAAGGATTTGTTCTGTTAAGTTTGGATTAAGTCAGAGGGGTGCACTTGTGGACCTGCTTGTGGCCAGGAAGCCCGAGGTTGCCCACCTCTGAAGTAGGTGGTACTTGGAGCCCAGTATAGCTTGATTGATTTATGTATGACTTGGTTTCCCAGGTTCATTGGGAATGTTTGTAGAAATATGTTTGTTGGTGATAATATTCCTTGTGTTATATGAATGTGACTGAAAACATTATGTAAGTAGTATATGTAAATAATGCCCTTTGGTTTCTGGTGATAGCTGCCACTTTTTTACTGCATCAGATTCCTTTTTGACTTTTTTCCTCACAATGACTGATAGAGTCATCCTATCTCTGCTTTGTTACATTAAGGTTACTTTGTGTCACTTGTTTTAATATCTTCTTTTGACTTTTTAAATTTGTACTTGAATTTATCCCAACTTTATTATACATTAGTGACTTAGGTATCTGGCTCTGTCTTATCTATGTTTTTTAAACTTTCAGCTTGGCAAATCAATTGATGAGTTTTACCACAGGCATTGCAATTAAGTTGTCCATGAGATCTTCAGTTTTTATGGTTTAGAGTCAATGAGGTAGTGTAGTGGCTAGCACAATAAGGTCTGAATTTAAATTTGGTCTTAGACATGACCCTAGACAACTTACATGACTGCTGCCGGCCTCTGTTTTCTCATCTGTACAGTGGGGATAATAGCAGTGCCCACCACCGAGGTTTTTCATGAAGTTAAAATGAGATAATATTTGTAAAGCCTTTTTGCAAACCTCAGAGTCCTATGTAAATTACAGCTAACTAATGTTATATATTTTAGTGCTGAATGCCTTTTGTAGATGTACAAGGAGTTAGCTTGGAGCCATTTGCCATTTTGTCTTCACTTCGAAATCACTGATCTAGAAGATGAGAGGGTCATATAGTTATATGGTACACTTGATCAAATTAGTGATTAGGGTATGTTTCTTACATACAAGACAGGCTAGCGTGGGCCATTAAAGTAATTTTATTGGAATAATAATGTACAGTAGCTATATTAGTGAAATGGGATGCATGATTTATTAAAAATGAGGAATTTTTTTCTTCAGAGTATTTTGTTACTTTATTGATACTTCATGGGAAGTACAAATTGTATTGACTTTCATTGTTCATTTTAACATTATTTATCTAGTATTTGTCTATATGGCTCAGAGCCTAAATTTTAGATACTTTTTCCCATTTCTATTTGATTTTTACAAATCCTAAAATTGTAAACTTTACTTTATTTTTGGGTCTTGATTTTTCTTTCTATAAAACTGGAGACTAAAAGTTATTAAATGATCTAAGCCTTTTTACATGTATGGTATGATAGTAGAATCATACTTTTATGATATTTGGGTTAGTATATTAAGACTTATTTGCTGTCTTATGAAATTTTGTGCCTTAGTCTAAAATATTAATTAAATAAAATTTTAATATTTTACTACTGAATGTAGTATTTTTTGCAAGTGGAATATTTGGTTTACATGGTTTACATAGACTTCTGTAGGGTCTCAAAAAAGTTTCTGGAGTTGGTTTAGGGAAATAATTAGGGAAGAAGTAGAATTAATTGAGGTAATCTTACAGCTAATTTTGGTAAATATATTATTTCTTTAATTTGTGAATTGAATCCTTTTCTCATGTAATAGGCCTGAGTCAGTTGAAGTTATAAGTCTCATTATCTTTGGCCTGCTGCTGCCACTATGGTTCCTTGTTTTTGTCTCCATGTCTGTTTAAATAGTTTTAGTTAGGCTAAATGGGACTATGTAGGTGGATGGCAGCTTTGTTTTCTTTTGATTGTTTTTATTTTTAAGGCTATGTGAAAGAGGAAGGAATGAAAAACATAGGTATCTGCAATTACTAATGGAAAAGAGTGGAAATGGGTAGTTTGGAGTCTTGAAAGGAAAGAATGTAAAAATTGCAAGACGTGTGGAATATATTTTGTAAACAAAACTAGGTGAGAAGGATGGGAGAGAATATTGGTTAAAAAAGTTTAGGGGCTATTCAATGGCTTCCTACCATAATTGTAAACTTTTTGGTATGCAAATGGTGAAAAATGTAATGATATCATAGGAGAGAATTTGTTTCTAGGCTTTGACATGAGAATTAAGCCTTTCAGGGGTGTAAAATGCTCCTTGATTGTTATGTATAGCTTTATAGTTTTGTTAGAACAGTTATAAAGTCTTACAGATGGATGAAAATATTTTATTTAGTGCCTGTAGATTTCACAAGTCATATGTTGAACTAATGCGTTCATTTAAGTTTTTTTTATTAAACTTTACAACAAAAATAAGCCTACACGTTAACATTAGTTGCATTCATCAAGGAACATATAACCTCTTTAGACTATGTGTTCAAATATATATACATATAGATATATAGATATAAAATTTTGAAGTATATTTTACTCTCAGGCATTTGAAGTTTCCTTTGACGTAAAATTTTTAATAGGGTTTATACATCTGCTCAACAAAAGTTGAATAAATAGTCCTTGCATTTATGGTAATTTATGTTCTTACAAAAGGCTTTTTTATATTTTATAATTCAGTTTTAAAAATGTTTGTTGAGCCCTTACTATGGGCAGTGTATAGTGCATATCACAACAAAAGTGAAAAAAATCCCTTGCTAGAGAAAGTGTGTGTGTGTGTGTGTGTGTGTGTGTGTGTGTGTGTGTGTGTGTGTGTGTGTGTGTGTTGTTCCTGGAGCTGAGTGAATCAAAAAAGGCCTCTTTTTTGGGAGGTGGCACCTAGTAGTGCTATGACAAAATTTAGGGATTCTGTAAGGTGGAGGATAGGAAGGACAGTATTTCAGACTTGAGAGATGGAATGCTCTATACCAGTGGTTCTCAACCTGTGGGTTATGTTCAATTTGTAACAATGAAAATACATTCTGCATATCAGATATTTACATTATGATTCATAACAGTAGCACAATTACAGTTACAAAGTAGCAGCGAAAATAATTTTTATGATTGGGGGTCACTACAACATGAGGAACTGTATTAAAGGGTCGCGGCATTAGGAAGGTTGAGAAC
This sequence comes from Pseudochirops corinnae, assembly GCA_028646515.1. Taxonomy (NCBI): domain Eukaryota; kingdom Metazoa; phylum Chordata; class Mammalia; order Diprotodontia; family Pseudocheiridae; genus Pseudochirops; species Pseudochirops corinnae. The sequence continues at coordinate 70,782,885 of CM053585.1, read as the reverse complement.
CACTGCTCTGTACTCTATAGCTAGCCGGCTAATTTGACTGGAGAAGAATTAATCTGAAGGTGATTATTATTAAATAAAACTGGATAGATTGGAGATAAGATTGTGAAGGACTTTAAAAACCAGTCTGTGGATTTTGTATTTTATCCTAGAAGCTAAATAGTAAACCCTAAATGTTTTTTTTTAAATAAAGGAAGGAATAATGTGGTCAGATGCATGTTTTGAGGATGTGAATTTTGAGAAACTGGAGGCAATAAGACTAATGATGTTGTTATTGCAGTGGTCCAGGAGAGAGGTGATGGAGACCTGAACCAGACTAGAGTTCTGTGTGATTGGAGAGTGGTGTAAGATATGTTGGTTCTCTTTCTGCAACAGAACTTGACAATTAATTGGATCTAAGAACTGAGGGAAAAGGAAAAGTTGAGGATGATTAAGAAATTGTGACTTTTAAGGATAGTGTTGCCCTCTGCAGAAAAAGGTTAATTTGGGAGAGGAATGAACTTAGGGGAGGATAATAGAGGAATATGAGTTGAGTTTGAGATGCCTTTGGCCTGTCCAGGTGGAGCTGAGCCACTGACCTTTGGTAATGCAAGACTGGGGTTAGGACTGAATTATGTAGATTTGAGAGTAATTCAGTCTGTGGATCCATCCGTCCTGGACTTCCTTCCTGGGAGAATGTAGGAAGAAAATTGGGACTAGAATCAAGTACTAGTTGATTTAGGGAGTACTCCTATTCTTAATGAGCTAGAGGAGAATGTTGATCCAGCAAAGAAGACTGAGAAAGAATGGTCTGACAGATACCGTAAGAAACAGGAGAGGACATTGTTATGCAAACTAGGGGAGGAGAGAATGTCAGCTGGAGGAAATGATTTTACCTTTTCAGCAGCTACTTAGTCTAGTAGAAAGATACTGAGAGAAAAGTTCATTAGATTTGCATTTGAGTAATTGTTGAAAACCTTGAAGAAGAGTGGAGTGATGAGTGCTAAAGTCAGATTTTAGGGGATTGAGGGAATGATTTAGAGGTGAAAAAATGGAGACTGTAAACATAGACAACTCTTTCTAGAAGCCAGACTGTCAGAGAGAGAAGAGAGTTTGGGAACTTGAGAACATTATGATGTCAAATGAAGAATTTATCAAGATGAGAGACTTGGGTATTTTTGCAGACAGTAGGGAAAGAACCAGTGGAACGGTAGAGAATGAAGAAGAGAGAGGGATGCTTGAGCCCAGTAAATTCCTCCAAGATGGAGGGGATTTGAGCAAAAAATACAAAAGGAGAAGTTAGCTTTGGCAAGATTGTTCACCTCTTCATCGTAGAATGGGGGATGATGCCAGTTTTTGGTTTTTCTTTTTTTGTAGGGGGGAAGGCAAGGCAATTGGGGTTAAGTGACTTCCCAAGGTCATACAGCTAGTGTGTCAGGTGTCTGAGGTTGGATTTGAACTTGGGTCCTCCTGACTCCAGGGCCAATGCTCTATTCATTACACCACCTAGCTGCCCCGATGATGAGAGTTTTGAGGTGTAGAGAGAGGGAGAAGGGAAAGAATAGATTGCCTATCCTAGGCAGCAAGGTGGGCTTAGAGTCAGGAAGACTTAAATTCAAATGTGGCCTCAGACACGAATTAACTGTGTGACCTTAGGCAAACCTTTTGTTTGCCTCAGTTTCCTTATCTGTAAAATGGGGATAATAAAAACACCTGTCTCCCAGGGTTTTCCTTCCTTGAGCTGCTCTCCTGAGCTGTAGCAACATTTCTCCTGCATAAATTTCTGCTTGCAAAATAGGACCTCAGGCAGAGGACAGAACCAGGTTACTTGTGAGGAATTTTCTGTCCTCTGCTGTCTTACTGGGTTTAGAAAGCAAACAAAATAAAAACCCCTCAATTACTTTGAAGGTAGCCAAACTCAGAGAATTAAATATTACAGTTTCAACCTCAAGGCTTCCATATTGCCTCATGAACAGGTAACCACTGCCAGCATAGTAACTATATCTTTTGCTTTTATCAGCCACTTAAAATAATTGTTTTAGTTATAGTTTATCAGTTTAATGATTTTCTTTTTATATGTATTTCAGTTTTTATATATACATATATACACACACAGAGAGATATATGTGTGTGTATGTGCATATACACACACCCGTGCAGGCACACACACGTCTCCAAGCAGGTGTTGCCATTGATAATAATTGCCTTGTTGAGAACAGTTTTTGGAGACCTTTTAGAATTAACTTGAGAGCAGGTTTTTTTTTTTAATCGGGCACAGAAGAAAAGCTTTGTTATTTATTCATATTGCATTATCCCTTGGTTCCTTTTTTCTCCTAGTCTTGAATCTATTCCTCTGTTTTCCTGCACCTTCCCTCTCCAAGGAATTCCCAGAGGGAGATTTTATTGGTGTTTGGTTCCAAGAGATCCTGGGGACTGGGGGTACCACGTGACCAGATTGAGAGTGCAGGAAAGCTTTTTTATATAGGGAGCAAATCTGGAAGCAGAGGCCTGTAAATTCATTTGTTTGCTGTTGCCTTCTATAAATGCCATAAGTAGGTGTGATTGGTTAAGTACCTCAAATGTCAGGGTTGAGTTGATAGAAATAGAGACCTACTCATACTTGATTTTCTTTAAATATCGTAATCTTTATTATCTGTAGTATTGTAATATTTATTATCCATAATATAACTCGTCCGTTAGATCCTGTATTGAGATTGTTAGACTGGCAGGCTAGGAGATTTATTTCTACTTGGAGAAATGGTCATTCAGAAAGTATTTTTAAGTCAAGCTCAATGGCCTGTAGTTTTCAGTTTTTATTCTTTTTTGAAAATGAGACTAACTTCTATCCTCCCATCAACTTCCTTCTCCTTAGAATTTTTTTAAGATCTTTTCAAAAGTCAAGAAATTTAGCTTTGCTCCTTTAGGCAGAGAGAACTTAAGCAGATTTCTGGATAATTGAAGTCTCTCCTCATTAATAATTAGGCTTCTTTGCTTGATCATGATCTGTTTCTCTTACTCATCATCTATTTTCTTTTTGCTCAAGAAGTCTCTATTAAATTAATCATTACCATGCTTTATGTTCCTGGATTTCCTTATGAGTTTATCCTAATATACAGAGCTGTTCTTTGCCTTTACACATTCTGTGTTTAAATATTATTGCCTTCCTGTTAATGAATTTCATTCCAACAAGTCTCAGTAATCTAACTGTGGGTTTAAATTTTCCTTCTTGACCTAGGTTCTCTAGTTCATCTTGCTTGTTCACCTCATCATATTTTGTGCATTTCTGTATATGCTCTGATCCTTCCTCCCTCCCCCGCAACTGCTAGTGCCCTCCTCCTAAACTACCTTCTGTTTAACTTTTTTTGCATGTATTTGTTAACTTGATATTTATACTCTATACATTTTTATGTGTACTTGTCTCCAATATTATAACATAGTAAGCTCGTTGCAAGTAGAAATTGTTCTTTGCACATGCTATCTCCCGCACTTATTGTGAATACTTGGCACATTGTAGGCAGTCAATAAATACTTGATTTATTGATTGGCACCTGAGGCAATGGAATTTATTACTAGCTCTCATTTTAGATTTTTGTCTTGTAAATTTCTGTGCATCTCTATTATTATTCTTCCTATTTGGCAGTTCCTCTCTATAGAATCTAGCTTAATATTTATACCTCCATAGCTTTCTCCCTCTACCTTCCTTTTCAATTGAAAGCCTTTTTAATTTAGTTTGCAAAGACTACAGGCTAGTACATTTTTATAACCCTTATTAGAGACACTCCTTCTCTAGCCAGAAGTCTTCCTTTCTCATAATTTAAGCTGTGATCCCAGAATCCAGGTCCTTTTCTCAGGCATCATCTTAACCAGCTGTGTACTTTACAAGTTTGCCTTTCCTGAATTCCTTGCCTCCAACGGGGCAAACACTACCACTTGTGTCCTGAAGATCTTCCATTTCTTTCTCAAGTCTTTACAGTCTTTAGCATTTGTGCTTAAATGACTTAGTAGAAGTGGAATAGTCTTCTAAGCAGACTTGCTAGGAATTATTATGTTTTGGATTCTTACCCTGGAAGATGGTGGACCTTTATTATCATTTTTAAACATTTTCTCTAAGAGAAAGTCATTAGCCGCTGCCATTAGTTCTGAGCTTTATTAAATGCTCTCTTATGTAGTATTTTCCATGGTTTCATATAATCATCTTAATCACCACCATCACCAGTCATTATCATCATCATCATCATCATCATCATCATCATCATCGTCCCTTGGAGGATAAATATTTGCATCTTTCTCAAAGAATTAAGGCTCCTTTAATTTTTGGAAGTCTCACTTTTTTTTTAAACTTTTAAAAATATTTTGTGATCTGTTTCTCGCACTCAGACCATTTGTTAACTTCCTGCTATATGCCAGGCACTACGCAGTCTCTGGGAATAAAAGTACAAAGAATGAAACAATCTTCATTCACAAGTACATATGTAAATATAAAGTGAATAAATACAAGGCAGTTTAGTGAGGGATAGCACTAGCAGTTAAAGGGAATCTTGCAGAAGATGATGCTGGAGCTGTGTCTTGAAGGAAGAGAAGGACTCTGGAGCAGTGGTAGGGAGTGTGCATGTATTCTATTCCTGAGGAGCAACTAGTGCAGAGGTACAGAGATGAGAGTTGGAGAATTTTGTGTGGAATAGGAGAAGGCCATTTTGGCTGTACCTCAAAGTGTGGAAGGGGGAGTAATATCCAGTTTAGCTTGAAAGAGAGGTTGGAGGTAGGTTGTGTAGATTTTTTTTTTTTAAAGTTAAACAGAAGAGATTGTATTTGATCCTAGAGGCAATAAGGAGCCAAAGTTGACTGAGAGGGGAGTGATCTGTCAGATCTTTGTTTATGTAGGATGGACTAAAATTTGAAATAGGGGCAGTTAGGGCCCTACCTAAGGTAATTGTCTGGATAGAAAGAAGGGATTGGATGAGAGAGATGTAAAGAGATTTGGCCACTGGTTGGTTGTGTGGGTTGAAGATTCGAGAATAATGCCTGGAAGATTAGAGGATGATAGCTTTGAAACAAATAGATCCAAAGGTTTAGAAAGGGGAGGGTTTGGGCAACTATGTAATGAGCTCAGAGAGTGTCAAGGAGAAATTTTGGTGATACAAAAGTAAACTGTATCAATAAAATTTATCTTAAAATTTGGGTATGTTGAGTTTGAGATGTCTCTGGGACATCCAGTTTGAAATGTCCAGTAGTCAGTTGGTAATGCTGGACTGGAGATCTGGAGATAAACTGAGGCTGGCTATATAGATCTGAAAAGTAATTTACATAGAGATAATAACTAAACTCATAGGAGCTGATGAAATTACCACTAGAAGGAGTATAGGAAAAGAAGATATGAGGGTACAAGATTAAACCTTGGGAAACATCCATAGTTAGGGATTGTGATATGGTTGCTGAGACAGCAAAGGAGACCAAGAAAGAACAGTGAGAGAGATAGTCAAAATAGTATCTAGAAAGCATGGCCTGTGATGTCAAATGCAGCATATAGATCAAGAAAGATCAGGACTGAGAAAAGATCATTAGTAACTTTGGAGTAAGAAGTGTCATTTGAATGATGAGGCCTTTGAGGTCAGAAACCTTGTTGCATAGGGTTGATGAATGATGGATAGGAGAAATGGAGGCAGTATGTAGTGGTAACTTTTTTGAAGAGTTTGGCTGAGAAAGGGTTCAGTGAGATGAGTACTGAAGGCTTTTTCAGGATGGGGAAGACCTAGCACCGTTGAAGGCAGATAGGAAGGAATTGAAAATTCAAGAAAGAGAGAAGGGATGATTGATGCAGTCAGCTGGAGAGAAGACTAGACTGAAGGAGGATGTGGATTGTAGAGGGGTTAGCCTTGACAAGGGCCCTCTCTTTGTCAAGAGACTGGAATGACAGAAAGGAGGAATGAATGGGAGGTGATAGATGATTTTGAGATGGTGAAAATGGATGTTGTCAAGTGGTTTTGAGATGAAGAGAATGGAAGAAGAGGTCAAACGGCCTCATTTTCTAATTAAAGAGTCATGGTCCTCTACTGAAAGAGAAGGGTTAGAGAAAAGTGTGGGAAGCTAGAAGAAGGAAGAAAAGGTTTGGAATAACTTCTGTGGGGGAGTGAGATGGGGAGTCAGGAAGGAAAAAAGGACTGCCTTGCTTGCAGTGAAAGTCCAGTTGAATGTCCCAGTCAGTGTTGGATAACAAGAATTTTAACATATCCAGTCAGTACATTATGAGATTTCCTTTCTTCCAGTTGTGTTTCATAACTCTAATGGAGGAAGCTGATGTTGAAAATGATCCAGGGCTGAAGTCTGGCAAGAAATGAGCAATGATAAGATAAAGGATTGGAAAAGACTGGGCCATGTATGGTTTAAATGATTGGTAACTATTGGATTGATGTTCATATGAGAGGAAAGTGAAGTACTAGCAGAGGTAATAGATTGGGAAAAACTGAAGGATGGAGGGATTGAAATTATGGATGAAGGGGAAGAATATGCTTTTAAGGGGTGAGGGATAGGGAGACATGGAATGAAAGATCTAATCAGATTGGAGGAGTAGGGAGAGATGGGATGAAAGAAAATTATAGTTAGGGGAATATCAGTTTCTCACTGGGGAAGTAGAATACTTAGGCTATAGTGACACTTAGCTTATGACTGTCCTTGTGTGTGAACTGAGGGGGACTGAAGGATGAGTAAGTATGTGATTTAATAGGACTATAGAATTGGGAGTTTAGGTAGTTTGAGGAAGAAGTTCAGTGGACATTAAAGGCCCCCAGTACAAGGACAGGCCTTAGGAAGGAAAGGAATGTGATGAGCCAGCCATTGCTGACCCACTTTAGAAAGGAGAGAGAGTGATTGGGGTGTGGGGGAGGGAGGGAATGGTTGTATACCATAGTGACTATAATTTTGATTGGGTGGCAAGTTATGATTGAATGTACTTCAAAAGCGGAAAGGTTTATGAGTAATAAAGGTAAGACCTAGAAGTGACACTGGTATTCAAGGAGTATTCTTACAAATCCCTCTCCAACTCTGTTCCCATGCCCCTTATCTCCTCACCTTCTCCTTTGTATCTACTCATACTCTCTTACCTCACCTCTCAGGTTTAGAGTTCCTTTTTTCTTCATATTCTTTCCCCTCTGTCTCCTTCATTCCTTCATTTCCTTCCTTTCCTCCTTCCTTCTCTCCCTCCCTCTCTTCCTTCCTTCCTTATTTCCTTCTCCCTTCTTCCCATCCTTTGTCCCTCCCTTTCACATAGAACAACACCTTTTGTGAATGTATGTGAAGTAATACTTTTCCTGAATCTCTTTCAGGATCTTGACTGAAGCCTCATTATTTCCTCTAGGAGGAAACCAGCCTACATAGTAGTCACTTGGCCATGACAGAAATAATAACTTTGCATAGTAGGCAGGGAAATTTACTGTAAATTTGTTGCTTCATGATGTTGTTCTTTGATAGAAATAGGAGTTGATATGTATAGCTGATTATTGTGGGCATTTAGACTTATTAGGTGACAAGGTCCAAACTCAATATAAATATGCAGTGGGCATTTAAGGGAGGTTTGTGAGTCATCAGCCAGAAAGTATTAAAGGCCATGGAATTAGAGCTGTTTCCAAAGGATAAAATTGGTAGATACAAACTGACTTGTGTGGAGGCCCTCTGAATAAAAGGAAAGAACCACAGTGAAAGAGACTCAGATATTCAATATGAGATTTGCTATAAGGTAGGACAAGAGTCCTGGAAACCAACATACAATGAAAAGAGGAGAGCAGTATAGTCAGTGGTAGCAAAATGGTACAGCATAGTATCTTGAGTAATCATTCTACTCTGATCATTATGTTATCTGATGTCTGTGTTGTCTTTGAAGTATGTATGTTCTCACTCATAATCAGGAACATCTAAGCTTTTAGTTTTCTGGGTTACCTTGTAACTAGTTTTGTGCATTTGAGAGTGGTTAGCATTAGAGATTCATTCGATGTCCAGGAACTATTTGGCTTCTGTGGGAATAGAAACTAGAACCATACTGTATTGTGTTATAATTTTGTTCTCAACAACTGAATAAACCCATTGTAGATGAGTATTACTGATGTCAGTCAGTCAGACCCACGAAATTTTTCCATGCAAAGATTAATACAGGAGAGAGATGTGATTTATGTGGTTTATTATTTTATGAAACTTTTGCTGTTTTCTTAATTTGTTTTTTGGTGGTACCTGGCAGCATCTTAGGGTATTCTGGCTATAAAAACAGTGAAAAGCTGCTGACAGTCAGAACTCTTTAGTGCTGGTTGTTTCTTATACTCAGTGGTAAAACAGTAGCTTTTGGGACTGAATGGAGCAGTTATTCTTGTTTTTTTCCTCCTTGTCATGGTTAAATGGCAGTCCTTCTCAGTGGTTCTGGAAATAAGCTTTAGGGGCAGCTAAGTGGCTCAATGAGTAGAGTACTGGACTTGGAGTCAGGAGGACCTGAGTTCAAATATGGCCTCAGACACTTAACACACCTACTAACTGTGTGACCTTGGGCAAGTCACCCCCAATTGCCTTACCTTCCCCACTCAAAAAAAAAAATAAGCTTTAAAATGTTCAAGGCTAAAATTTGGTAAAGACCAACTGTGGGTTTGGTTAAAAATAAATATAATGTATAATACAAACAAACATTTCTTTTTTAAAAATATTAATTTTTTTTTTTTTAGTTTTCACCATTCACTTTCATAAGATTGTGAGTTCCAAATTTTCTACCTCTCTTTCCCCTTCCCTCACCCCAAGAATATATTATGTAATCTGATACAGGCTTTACAAATACATTAATATTAAACATATTTTCACATTAGTCATGTTGTAAAGAAGAGGGAGAAGGCATGAGAAAGCAGAAACAAAATATAAAGAGAGAGCTAATACAGAGCTAATATAATACCTTGACTTAAGAGTTTAATTCGTTCCATTACTGAGCTCGTAACTCAATTTGTATATCAAATCAATTTTCCCCATTGAAATTAATTGAAATGCCATTAATCCGTTCCAGCCCCCCAAAATACCACCTCAGTATTTTTTGTTACGTGTTTTTAAATAAGAAAAAGTATTTATAAATAACATATTGTATAAAACATAATAAAGGAGAATGTAAAGAAATAAGCTGGTTTTATAAAGTGTATATTTACCTTGGATATTAGACCATTTGAGCTAATAGAAGGTACTGGCAGAGGTGGAGGGTGGAGGAGATAGATGGAGGAAGTTAGAGGAGTTTTGTTTTGTGCTTTTTCTGTCACTTTCGTTCACTTATTCACTACTCTCTTAATGCTACACTTTATCCCTGAACTTAATTGCTACAATACCTTTTTTACTTTTGCTTAACTTAATTTTCTTCACTGGCAAGGTAAACACATGAACTGAACAAGTGAGGTGCAGGATGGTGGTGAGCGTTGGGTTGTGGTGTTCACTGGGCCAACTATCAGCAGCTTGTACCTCAAATTTTAGCTCGCAATTCAAAGCAAAAATCGACTGAGTCACAACTCGTATCTTGGAAATCTCATAAGTTGGTCCACTTGTATGTCAAGGTACCATTGTAGTAGGCTTTGATCTGCATTTGGACTCCATAGTTCTGTTTCTGGATATGGATAACATTTTCCATCACAAGTTTTTTGGAGTTGTCTTAGATCTTAAGTTTGGAGTTGTCTCAGATGCTAAGTAGAGATAAGTCTTTCAAAGTTAGTCATCACATGATGTTACTTTTACTGTGTACAGTGTTCTCCTAGTTCTGCTCATTTCCCTCAGCATCAGTTTTTTCAGGTTTTTCTGAAGTCTGCTCATCATTTCTTATGGAACAGTAGTATTACGTTACATTGATAGACTGTAACTTGTTCAGCCATTTCCCAATTGATGGGCATGCCCTCATTTTTCAATTCTTGGCTACCACAAAAAGAGTTGCTATAAATATTTTTGTACATGTGTATTTTGTATCTTTTCCTGTTTTTATGTTCTCTTTGGGATATAGAGCTAGAAGTAATATTTCTGGGTCAAAGGCTATGCATAGTAAACAAACATTTCTTAAATAATATGTGCAAAGTAGTAGAAGAGGTGAACAGTGGTGCTGGGCCTAGAGTCAGGGGGACCTGACAAATCTGGCCTCAGAAATATTCTAGCTGTGTGACCCTAGGGAATTCAGTTAACCCTGTTTGCCCCAGTTTCCTCATCTGTAAAATGAGCTGGAGAAGGAAATGGCAAACCACTCCAGTATCTTTGCCAAGAAAACCCCAAATGAGATCTTGGAGAGTTGGACATGACTAATTGACTAAATAACAAAGATCACTCAGCACATCTGTAGGCCTTGGTTTCTCGGTGCATATTTGAATGGGATGTGAAACATGGTCTGGGCCTAAGTAGATACAGTGATATAGATGAGTTTTTACGCATCAGGATTTGCTTAGTCACGGAGCAAAATGCCAGATACACTCCCTCAGTGTGGCAGAAGTCTCTGTCAGGTGACTATTCCTTAGAGGGAGAAATGGAAGTGGGGAGCTAAGGAATAGCAGAGATGTTGGATAGGTCCTGGTTTCCTGAGAGATGACTGATTGTGAAGCATGATCCTGGAGCCAATTGATACGGTGACTGGGTAAGTTGAATGACTGATTAGGAAAAGCTTCAAAAAACAAACTTGTTCTTGAGTTAGATCTTAGAGGAAGGCGTTTCAACAAGTAAATATTGGAGGAGGGTGTGAGGAACATATCTTAATACCTGGAGAGGCTCACTTGAGTTTGGAGTATTCAGTTTGTCTAGAACTGAGTTAGGTGAAAGGGTAAGTGTGGGATAGGCTGGAATAAGCAAGAAATAAAGGTTGGGGCCATGTTATAGAGCATATCAAATGCCAAGATTTTATTTTATTTACTCAATGAGTAAAGAATAGAAGTTTAACTTTGTTTTTAAGTGTATCTAGATACACATACGGTAATTTTTTCTAAGATAATAGGGTAATTTTCTTAACTGATTTTTTTCCAATCCTGTAAGTTTTACATATTTTGTTTCAATTTTTGTTGAAAGTCTAAATGAATTAGTGCTGTTTCTAGCCATAGTAAGTGATAATATTGAGCATGAAAGTTTTTTGTTTTTGTTTTTTTTAAATTCAGACTATTATTCTTAAGGTCATCAGTTCTGTACATTTGGACATGGGGGAAGGGAGCAATAATGTCTTAAGTGCCTACTATATGCCAGCCACTATACTCATTTAATCATCACAACAGCCTTATGGGGTAGGTGCTGTTATGGACCCCCATTTTACACTGAGGCAGACAGTGGTTAAGTGCCTTGCCCAAGGTCACGCAGCTACAGTGTCTACGGCTGGATTTGAACTGAGGTCTTTCTGATTCCCTGCCCCTGTGCTCTTATTACTGTGCCACCTACCTCTCTATATACAGAAAGTTTAAGATTGTGTTAAATATATATTATATCCTAGAGCATCCCCAGAATGTCATTTTCATTTAGGTTTAGTTCATAGTTCAAAGTTCTAAAAATTAGAATGTCATAGGAAAAAAGAACTGCACCTTTGACTTAATAGGGCTCTAGATAAAAAAAGGGTTTTAGTGTAATATTCTAACTGATAAGTGAATGTCTAAAAGTGAATGTCTCAAGGTGAGTAGGAACTGTTTGTGTTTTGGTTTATATTTAATATTAATGTTATGTAGCTACTTAGCTCAGTGTTTAGTCTTTAACTTTTTTGTTAAATATATATATATATATATATATATATATATATATACATATATATATATATAACACATACATATATACACACATATGATAGAATCTGACTTATTTGGGTTGCTTAGACATTCTCCAGTCTATGGGCATCTCATTTGTTTCCAGTTCTTTACTATAACAAAAAATATGGTTATAAATATTTTTGATGTTTATGAGGATTTTCTGGGGTAATAAAATACTGTTATACATATTTTTGATGTATATGAGGATAATTTAATCAGTGGCCTTCTTGGAGGAAAAGGGGTGGGGAAAAGGGAATGGATATTTATATAATACCTACTATGCACCAGGTAGTCTGCTAAGTGCTTTACAAATATTATCAGGTAATATAATCTCTGAGTAAAAGGGAATTAGATAATTTAATAATTTTATTTGCATAATTCAAGTTGCTTTCTAAAAGGGGTTTACTCATTTACAATTACATTAGAAATTTACCTCTCTTCCCACAACCCCTCCAGCACTGACTATGCCTTCTTTGCTAATTTGCAAGGTTTGAGGTGAAACTTAAGAGTTATGTTAATTTGTATTTCTCTTATTATTACTGATGTAGAGCATCTCTTTCATGTGGTTGTTAATATGTGTAGTTCTTTTTGGGAACGTTTATTCATGTCCTTTGACCTCTTATCTATTGGGCTATGACTTTTGGTCAGATAGATGAATAGATTATTTATATCTATATTGTGTCTAACTGTTACTGATTTATATACCTTGGGTACACAACCCTTATCAGAGAAATTTGATAGAAAGATTTTTTTTCTCCAACCACTTCCCTTCTTATACTAGGTACATTAGTTTCATCTGTCTAGAAGCTTTTCAGATTAATGTAATTAAAATGATCTATTTTATCTTTTTTCCTCTCATTTTTTTTTATCTCTCTTGTTTAGTTAAGAATACATCTTTTCTCCATAGCTGTGAGAGGTATATGATCTGCTTCTTCATTTTTCTAACTTACTTGAAGAGTGTATTCCTCATAGTATTTCTCAGTTCTCATAGTATTTCTGATTGATAAACTGTAAAATATAAATTACTTAGGAAAGAACTTCCTAACTGCTGGGAAAACTGTACAGCAGTCTGGTAGAAATAGGCTTAGAACAACACCTTTCACAATATTCCATAATATATTTTATTAAAAAAAATTATTTTCTGTTTTGAATTCTCTCTACCCCAATCCCTCCCCCACCCATTGAAAAGGCAAGAAATATGATATCCATTATACAAATGAAGTTATGCAAAACACATTTCCACATTAGATGTGTTGCAGAGAGGAAAAGAGAAAAAAAAAAAGATGCTTCAGTCTACACCCAGAGTTCATCAGTTCCCTGGAGGTTGGTTGGATCCTTTGGTAATATTGTGGGTCATTGTATTGATCAGAGTAACTAAGTTTTTCACAGTTGTTTATTGTTATAATGTTGCTGTTCCTGTGTACAACATTTTCCTGGTTCTACTTAACTTCACTTTATATGAACTCACATAAGTCCTAGGTTTTTCCGAAATCATCCCCTTCCTCATTTCTTACAGCCCAATAGTATAACATCACAATCACATACTACAACTTGTTCAAGCCATTCCCCATTGATGGGCATTCCCTAAGTTTACAGTACTTTCCTGCCACAAAAAGAATTGCTATAAATATTTTTGTATACATGGGTCCTTTTCCTTTGATGTCTTTGAAATAGAGACCTAGCAGTGGTATTGCTGGGTCAGAAGGGTATGCACGGGTTTTATTGCTCTTTGGGCATAGTTCCAAATTGTTCTCCAGAATAGTTGAACCAGTTGCATTAGTGTCTCTGTTTTTCCACATCCCCTTCAGCATTTCTTATTTTCCTTTTTTCTGTTATGTTGACCAGTTTGATAAATGTGAGCTAATATACTTCAGAGTTGCTGCAATTCGTAGTTCTCTAATTATTAATGATTGAGAACCTTTATTAATATGACTGTTGGTAGCTTTGGTTTCTTCCTCCTAAAACTTCCTATTCATTTTCTTTGACCATTTATCTATTAGGGAATGGCTCTTTTAAAAAAAAATTATTATAAATTTGGCTTCATTCTTGATATATTTGAGAAAGGAGCTTTTTATCAGAGAAAATTGCTGTAAAATTTTTTTCCCCAGTTTCTTGCTTTCTTCTGATTTTAGCTATACAGTATGCCCTAAATGGATATGTGACTTTAATGGGAACAGTTATGAAGCTTGAGGCCACATGATGAAGAATGCTGGATTTGGAGTCAGACTTACATTTCCTATCCATAAAATGGGACTAATATTTGTATCATCTGCCTGATAGAATCACCCTAGAGTGCTGTTGGTCAATTGTTGAGTCATGTTTATATAAAAGGGCAGTATAGTTTAGTGGATAGAGAACTGGACTTGAGTTCAAGTTCTGCCTGTGGTATTTATTGTGTATGTGACTATGGCGTCTTTAACTCAGCTGCTCTGTTTATAAAATGGGGATAATAGTTACTTCATGAGTCAGAGGCTTAAATGAGATATAAAGAAGATTTATATAAAGAACATTGGTAAAACACATAGCTGAAAGTGATAATTTTTCATTCTTTTAAAAAGATTTTCAGAGAATATGATCTGTAATATATGAGGAAACTCATTCTGACATTTAAAATTAAATTACTGATAAAGTTGATTTAAAGTCAAATCAATTAGAACATAGTTCCTAGTTAGCTGTTACTTTAATTTTTAAATATATCATACATTTTGAAGTAGTTTGAATTGGCTTTTTTTGTCCCCATTTTACATAGCTATTTATTTGACTTAAAAAACAAACAAAACCCATAGCTAATTTAAGCAGACAGATACATGTCATCTTTTGAACATGAATCATCTCCATATTCCATTAGGTATGTCTTTTTCAGAGTGTGAGCAGAGACATTTTACTTGCTTTGTAAGTAAAGGAATATAACTGTAATTCCAAATTATAAACATTCACATTTGTCTAGCAAGCATCTTAGGTTATATGTTCTAGATATTTTTTTATTTTAATAGAATAATATAGTTTATTCTTTAAAAGCTATCTTATAGATGTTTAATATTGCTTAATTAATATTGTTTCAGGCAAGTCAGTATAGGGAAATATGATTATACTAACTTAATTATTTTTCTTGGTTTCTTTTTACATTAGAAAATTGCTTTTCTCTCCCCCCCCCCCCACCTCCTTCTTCTTTCCTGATTTCTCTGCTTTACTCTGTTCTGCTGGTTGTACTGGCAATAGTTTTGGTAAGGTTAGAAGTCATTTGTGATTGCTATAGAATTTGAGCTAATCAGGCTCTCTCTGTTCCTTTCATGATCCTGCTGTTCATTCTATCTGAAATGATTTGTCTTGGAATTTAAGCTCAGAAAAAAAACACCTCCAGCTCTGATATGTGTGTATCCACCACTCTCCTGGGTGCAAACCTATATAGGCAGTAGAAGAACAAATTAAAGTGAGTGATTATATGTGCTTGAAAAATCTTTAATCATCACTTACGTCATGACTTTCTATATTATTTGTTACAGATTCTGTTAAGAAAACTATTGCTTGAATTTTGAAGGCTTATTGTCATATTCCAGATAGAATATTAGATTCCCTTGTGCTTTAGTTGAAGGCTTACAATTATATTCTCAAATACATAGCCACTTACTATGTTGCGTGTTCTGTACATTTTTAATTCTATATCATTTCTTTGACATTGTCTTGCTAGTTGGAATATTCATTCTCAAATGTTTCTGCCTCTCCCCTTTCTCTCCATGCACTGCAAAGTAATTTGTGTAAGAGAATGTTAAAATGTTAAGTAACTTAACATTAGACATAAGGTAAAACATAATTAGGAACATAAATATGCTGCAAGAAAACCATGTGATATATTCTGGAAAACAATTGGGTTATGTATAATTGAAACACCCTTGTGGAGATCACAGGACTTCCCAGGCAGACAAAGAGAGTTAACCCAAACGAACTGGCCCACTGTTTACTACTTCCCAAATCTTGTGTTTTCAGGAAGATCCATGCTATAGACCCATTCTCACTGAAAGAAATTAGAAACAATGGGCAGAAGAAGGCAATTATTAAGCTTCTTGGGAAGAAATGGGTGTGGTGTTCACTAGGAATTCCCATACTGATACAGAAGCAGGAGTACACATTACATGGGTGTGATAGTGAGGTGTGACTGGGACATGACCCCTCAGATTTGAACCAGTTGTCCCATCCCAACCTTTCTAGTCCCCCTGGCTCCAGGATGGCTGTTGTCTTGGTAAAATAAAACATGAGCTTCCCCCACAGCTTGGGAGTTTTGATTATCTCTCAATAACATCTGTGGGAGCAAAACAAGATACCAGTATATAACTGGTACAGTATGTAACTGACATAACAGTCTACTATTTCTAAGACTAGGGAGTTAATTGTTTATCCATTAATTAGGAGAAGAAATTATATAGGTATAGACTGATTCTTTTATTTTGGTTAATAAAATTGCACCTGGGGTTACTGAATTTCTTGCAGTTAATATCTAGTATAGTGTACACATCAAGATACCTAAACTCAGAAAGATGAAGTGAGTTGGGCAAGATCCTGCAGAATTAGTTCATAAGATAGTTGGTTTTGGGGCAGCTAGGTGGTACAGTGAATAAAGCACCAGCCCTGGAGTCAGGAGGACCTGAGTTCAGAATTGACCTCAGACACTTTTACTAGCTGTGTGACCTTGGGCAAGTCACTTAACCCCAAAATTGCCCTGCTTTCCCCCCTCAAAAAAAAAAAAAATAGTTGATTTTCAGCTATAAGGAATGCTGGAGACCATTCCATCCAACCCCTCATCCTGATCTGTATCTTTCCACTGGATCCAAGTGGCTCCAGAGGATAGAGTGAGGCTGGTGACTTTGCATAGCCCTGCCTTACTTATATCCAGTTCACTTGCAAGTCATGACATCACCTTCCTGATGTCATTGGTCCGCTTTGAGAAAGGACAAACAATAACTTAATAAATTATATTTGTTGAAATTTTCATTGAATTGATATTAAGTATATCATTTCATAAGAAGTTTGAACTAGAGTGGTATTGTATAGTACATCATCTCCTTTACGGGAGGAATTGAAAGTTCCCTTCAATTATAAGGGCTTTGTAGTAATACTGAATAAAATTTAAATTATTAGAGAAATGTCACCTAAATAATAAATCCCTCCCCAAAGGGAAATAAAACTCTTGGTTTTTAGAAGAGTGGAAGTAAATTCTGATTTCCTCATTGTGTTATACTTCTGATGTTAATTAGAAAAAAAAAGTTTTTTGATGCTTTTTATACCATAGGAATTTTTCAATAACCAAGCCCTCGTATAAACTCTTTACCTCATAAAAAGGAAATACTTAAGCAAAACCAACAGACATGGTACCATCTTTACTGCTTTTACTTTTTTAAGTGTTTCATTTTGGTTCTAAGTTCTTCAAATAATTTTTGCAGAAATTAAATTGGTGTTTCTGTTTGCAGATAAGTTTAAATGAAATGATCTGTCATTTATGTACAAGTGTTAGACCTGGCGTCTGTTAAAACAGAAGTGACATTGTTTTTGGCAAAACAGTTTCTTTTCTGCATATGTATTTACACAGTATTTTCACACTCCATAAATTGAGCAGAATTGGTTACATACTACAAATTTGTCTAGATCCTACTAGGATATATAACCTACTATATAACAATTATTATTAGAATAAAATTATAATTACATGTTATATAATGCTTTGTAAATGTTTCATATAACATGCACATAGTATATAATATAATATATTGGGCATAATATGCATGTTACATACAGTATAGTATTTGACATATACAAGTAATTGAATATTTTATATATTCTAATAGGAAAGAGTAGAGAAGTCGATATATTGAATCAAATGTGAGGTCATCATAAGTCTGTGAAGGAAAATAATTGTTCAGAGTAAGATTTCAATGTGGCATTTAATTATGAAAATTAAATATTATGTAAGAAATATTTACATAGGTATGGGAAGGATATCTATTTCAATTATTATTCACTTTGTTAGTATGATAATATAGGTCTGAGCTTTTGTTTTATTTTTACAATATAGGTTTAATTCTTAGCTTATAGGGGCTTCATCAAATTCTTGTACATTTTTATAAGTTTTGTAGGCATAATAAAAACGTTTTCTTTATTGTAGTGGTTATTTCCAGCCTTAAGTGTCTTTTATTGCTAGCTGTCATTTATTGTTAGTGCTGGTTGTCAATTTTATGAAAATATTTTAAATCTTTTGGTGAATGAATAAATCATATGGTGAATTAATAAATAGCAACAGAGGAACTAGGAGGAATTAAGCAAAAAAGTCCTCTGATCACCCAAAATATGTCCTTCACAAAAGTTCATGAACTTAAGTGGCCATTTTTTCACCTGAGATTTGTTAGACTAAATGATATAGAAATTTGTTTTCTTGGTTATGGTAAACAAAATTGCTTTCTAATTATAGTGTGAAGTACTATTTATTTGGCTATTACATTTCCAGAGAGACATGTATAAAGAAGATATTTTAACTTTAAACCCTTTTCCCATGGTATTAAGTCAACTTGTTTAATGTTTATGTAGTTTTGAAAATGTTTTTATTAGGGCAGCTAGGTGACAATAGAGCACCAGCCCTGGAGTTAGGAGGACATGTGTTCAAAGGTGGCCTCAGACACTTAACACTTTACTATCCATGTGATCTTGTGCAAGTCACTTAACCCCAGTTGCCCTGCCTGCCCCCCTCCATAAAACTAAAAAAAAAAAAAAAGAAAAAAAAGTTTTTATTACTGTCTTTTTTTTATCACTTTTTTCTGCAAAATTTTCCCCCCTTGTTCTCCTGGAGAGCAATCCCATATAACAAATAGTTTCTTAAAGATTAAGATGAAAGAAGAAAAAAATCAGCATAACTCATCAGTGCTTGAAAGGAGTATGAAAATAATACATTCAGTGTAGAACACTTGTGAGTATAGCTCCTCTGCAAGAGTTGCTGTGGGGGTGTCTTCTCATATCTTTTTCTCTCCATGCTTGTTCTTTATAATTTTGTAACATTCACTTTGATATGTATGTGTGTGGATGGAGGACATAGAACTTCTTTCTGTTTACGTTGTAATTACTGTGTATTGGGTAACGTCTGGACACATAGGAAATCTCATTTAACTATGTGTATTTTCAAGAAATGAAATGAATGAAATTTTCAACATTCTGTTTAATTAGCATAAATTTTAGCCACAACAATTTCATATGAATAAAAGCTTTCATTAGCTACTGGTAAATGTTTTCCATGTTAATGAGATTAAGTTAATTAATGAGATTTCCTGTGTCTCCTACATTTTCCTATGAAATCTCATTTATGCTAATTAAATAAAATGTTGAAAATTTCAGTCATTTCATTTCTAATGAGATTTCCTATGTGTCCAGACTTTAGAGACACCCTGTATATTGTTTGCTTGGTTCTACTTAACTTTGCACCAGTTCATGTTGATCCTCTCCATGCTTCTTTGTATTCCTCACGTTCAGCATTTCATATTGCATATTGCACAGAAGTCCTACATTATATTTGCGTTCCACAATTTGTTTAGCTATTCCTCTATGGATGTACATCTACTTTGTTTCCAATTCTTTGCTCTTATAAGAAGTGCTACTGTAAATATTTTGATGTATATGGGGATTTTCTTATCATTGGCCTCTTTGGTGTATAAGCTGGTAATGGAATTTCTGGGTCAGAGTATGAACATTTTAGTCATTTTATTTGTCCAATTCCATATTGCTTTCCTAAATGGTTTTACTAATTCACAGCTCTACCAATAATGTTATCAGTATAGTGTCCTCCTCATAACCCCTTTAATACTTGATTATTCTTGTGTTTTATCATCTTTGCCAATTTTTTGGGAATTTACATTTCTCTTATTTATGATTTGGAGTGTTCTTTCATATGGTTAACAGTTTACAGTTCTTCTTTTGAGAAATGCCATTAGGTTTTTCTTTTCATAGGTTAAAGAGATAAAAAATTGATATAAACATTTTGAGGAGATTAATATTGGGTAGCTGAACATTTTAAATTTAACTTATTTTCTACTTATTGGTATTAGAACATTTCTAATATTAGAGTGAATTTAGGTTTTATCATTTAAACTAGAATTTTTAAACATTAATGAGGAATGTGAGAATTTCAAAATATTTGTTATTTGAAGGACTTTTTTTAGATATACAGAAGTTTTCTTAATTTTTTTCTGTTGTATTTATATGCACATAATATCAAACTTAAGGTACAGAAACTCTTAAAGAAGTTGTCACTGATGTCTTAATTGTTAAATCTGATGTTCTTTTTTAGTTCTCATTTTTCTGATTCTGCTTCATTTGATGCTATTGATATCCGTTTTCTCTAGGATATTCTTCTCTCAGTTTCCATGATTCTGTTCTCCC
The DNA here is from genome assembly GCA_028646515.1 of Pseudochirops corinnae. Lineage (NCBI taxonomy): Eukaryota > Metazoa > Chordata > Mammalia > Diprotodontia > Pseudocheiridae > Pseudochirops > Pseudochirops corinnae. The sequence continues at coordinate 70,762,741 of CM053585.1, read as the reverse complement.
CTTGTTCTCCTCTCTTTTTGACTGCTACTTCTTAGTCTTAATTTGCTGATTCATCATACATATATATATCGTGCTTCCCAACTGTGGGTGTTCCCCAAAGCCCTCTCTTTCTGTACTCTCAGTGACTTTATCAGCTGCCATGTATTTAATTATCATCTCTATGCCAGTCACTTTTCAGGCCCTGGTTGGAGTTTTCTGAAATGGCAAAGATGGCTGGAGTGGTTTGCCATTTCCTTCTCCACCTTATTTTACAGAGAAGTAAACTGAGGCAAACAGGGTTAAGTGACTTGCCCAGAGTCACATAGATGGTAAGTGTCAGATCTGATTTGAACTCAGGTTCTCCTGACTCCACTGTGCCACCCAGCTGCCCACAGGCCGACATCATCAATTACTTATTAGGCATTTCTGATTTCATGTCCTGGAGATATCTCAGAGTCAGTATTCTTAAAAATAGAACCTGTTACATTTCTACCCCACCCTCCTTCCTAACTGAGCTATTAGTTTTAAAAGTACCATTATTATTCCATGATCCTAGATTCATAACCTCAGTTTTATTCTCAACTCTGTAGTCCGTAAATTTAAAAAAAAGTCTTCTTGTTCTAAACTTAACATTTGCATATAAAATAGAATAGAAAGAGATTTGTATGTAAAACTGCAAATCACACAAAGCTTGCTTTTCTTTTTAAGTATATAAAAAAAATCAACATGTCATTTTCAAAGTTGTCCTGCTCATCTGTGTTTCTTTCTGTTCCCTTTTCTGCTTTTGTTTGTTTCTTTAATGTTTTAGTCATCCTTTATACTTCTTTGACAACCCAGTTTAGCCCCTTTTCCCTTTTGCTTTCTTATTCTTCATAAAAAAAGAAAAAGAAAAACTAAACTTGTGTAATACAGTTTACATATGTGTTGTCAATTAAAATCACAACATTGGTCATGTCTCATTCTGCAACTCGAATCTGTCACCTGGCGGAGGGGGGACAGGAGAGGGAAGGGAGTAACTTGCTTAATCACTAGGTCTCTGGTATGAGTGAGGGAATCGATAAATGATTATTAAATGTCTTCTGGAACATAGGTTCCAGGCACTATGCTAACTGCTGAGTGTGCAAAGAAATACAAAACAAAAATTAGTCTTTGCATTCAAGGAGTTCACAATCTAATGAGAGATTACATGCAAAGAGCTATGTATAAGCAAAATATATCTTATCTCTTAAATTGGCAATACTAGCACTAAGGTGGATCTGGAAGAAGATGATATTTTAGCCCGGTCTTGAAGGAATTCAGGGAGAGCAGGAGGTGGAGAGGAAAAGGCATTAAATTTTAGGCATGGGGAGATAGCCAGTGTAGACACCTTGAATAGAGAGATGGAATGTCTTGTGTGAGGAACAGCAATGAAACTACAATCTCTGAATCACAGAATATGTAGAGAGAAGTAGTAAGGCTAGGAAGGTAAGAAGAGACCATGTTTTGAAGGGCTTTTGAATGGCAGAGAGATTTTAAAAATTTTAAAATTTGATTCTGGAGATGATAAGGAGCATTGGAGTTTATTGAATGCAAAATTAGGGGAGTGATGTGCTGAGACCTATGCTTTAGGAATATCCCATTGACAGTTGATTGGCGGAGTTGGATTATGCTAGGAAGAGGTCTGAGGTCAAGACACCAACCAGTAGAAAGTCCAGACTTGAGGTGATGGACTGGACCAGGGTGGTGGCAGGAGCATATACAGAGCTGTTAGAGCTGTTAGTGTTGTGCCAAAAAGAGCGAGTGAGACCTGAATATAAATTTAAAAGTGGATTTATTCAAGCACACGATTGTTCAGAGTGCAGACTCAAATCACACAGCCCGGAGCAGGGGCAGTACCAGAGTATTTAAAGACAAAAACCACAAACTAATGGTCTGATCTGTGGGTAAGCAGGAACTTAGAGAAGCAGAGAAAAGCAATCCGTTAATACTCAGCTTAGGGCCTTACATGGAATATGGAATATGGTTAAGTTTTGATTTCCCAGAACAGGGTGGGTAAATGTAATGGTAAATATGTAAATAAGGGCTAAGTACCTCTGTGAAAGAAACAGAAGGTGTGGAACTCTCTGTCTCCTGTTGTTGACATAACAGGGAGGGGTTGTCTGAGACAGGAAGCCAATGTGAGAGTGTGTGTGTGTGTGTGTGTGTGTGTGTGTGTGTGTGTGTGTGTGTGTATTTAAGAAGAGCCACAGAGAAGAGACAGTCAGAATCAAGAATCTTTTCTTCTGGCGGGCTCCTGGTGGAGGAAGCAGAATTTTCATAGCATCTGGAAGCTGGGCTGCCACTTGGTGAACTGAGAACTGAGTTGGAGTTTCCTATGAGACCAGAATCTGGTGAAGGCTGAAGTTGCTGCTGAGAAGGCTGCCTGGAAGGCTGAAATTTCTTCTGGGTCCTAGGGCTAGCCAAACTGTTGGAGGACTGAAGAAGCATGACCGGGATAAGACTTTATTTGTGGCTTGATTGATCCTTGAGTTCCCAGGAACAGGAATTGTGGAGGTTTTGAGATGTGCTGGACTCTGTGAATTTCAGTGTGTAACGGGAATTGCCCGGAGGACTGGACAAGAACCTGGGAGCTGTCTACCTCTGAATCCAGGTTACAGTTTGGTGGATTCAGATAAGAGCTGGGACCATGGAAGGGGATCCAGGGAATCTGAGAGACCACCCCGAGTCAAGATGAAGAAAAGGCCTCTCCTTGGATATTGAATGTGTGATGAAATTTGAAGTTTACTAGACACTGAGGGGTGGAGGGTTTGTGTAATTTTCTAATGATTGTATTTAGTGATTAATGATACTTAGTGACTGATTGCTAGATAAGTGACTGATTAACTTAACTTATGATTGCCCCATGAGTGGAAGATGCCTTGTATTGTGAAATGATTGAATGATTAAGTAAGGGGGCAAACCTCCCTGGGGATATTGGCGAACCTCCCTAGGGATAGTAGATGATTATTCTTTTGTTCTTTGTTCTAAATACTGGTGACCATTTTAATGTTAAGCTGTTGTGAACACTATATTGTGATTTTCTGTGATAAGATGTAATGTTGTGAATATTATATTGTGATTTGTTGTGAATGTTTGCCTTGATTTGTTATGGAATAAATGGAGTGTTCACTATACTGTGTAATCAGAACCTTAAAAGTTGTTCACATTAGCATTCTTTTGGGAAGCTGCTCATGCATGGCTTTACGGTAACTGTGCCCTGGGCAGTTTTCCCAGGAATATGACTTGGGCGGTGGCGGGACTTCACTTCCCTTAAGAAGGGAGCACAAAATGGTGGGGACTAGGACAAGATGGAGGGTGACTCGGGGTTAGGTACAACATTAGGAGGGTAGAAATGGCAGGCCTTGGTAACAATTATGAGAAATATACTTAGTGTAAGAACAAACAATATGTTTTCATTACCTTTATTTTACATTTATTCTTCCTAAATAAATGAGTAGCCTCTTTTAAAAGACTTCAGAAGTTTAGACAAATCTGAGTCTTTTTTTTTTTTTTTTTTTTTTGCTGCTAGTCCTGCCTAGTCCCTCCCTTCAGAAATGGGGTTGGTTCCAGCTCTTCTGGGTTAGTCTTTCTGACCTGTCCACTACACATTACTCCTTCACATGTTCCCTCCTTCTGAACATGGACCAACATGGGTTATGTGTTCAGATAATGAGGCTCTAATTCTATGTGGGGTATGTCAGTCTGCATGAGGCTAGTTAAGCATGCTTGTTAATAAAAAAGTTGGTGACCATCCCTTGACCCTGGCCAGTTTGAGCCAGTTTAACCTGGACCTCCTCTAAGAGGAACTTCCAGATTTCTTCCAGCTATATGATTGGATAGGGTCACTCTGCACTTCTTTCCCTCGTCCTGATTTATCCTGATTTATACCATCCTGTACGTCCTGTGTAACATCTGTCTTTGTGACATCCATTGTTCCTATAGAATTTGTGGAAACCAAACTGTTAGCATTTCTCACACAAAGTTTGAGGGGTGAGAGAGTGAGGAGTTAAAGATGACAGCTAAATTACAAACCTGGTGACTGGGGAAATGGTGGTACTCTCAAGAGTAATAGGGAAGCAGTAGGAAGAGTAGTAGGAAAGTTAGGGAGAAAGGAGTATTTGTGGGAGGAAGATGAGGTCAGGTTTAGACATACTGAGATTATGATATTTAGTGCAACATTTCCGGAGGGCATTTGGAAATATGAAACTGGAGGTCAGGAGAGAGATTTGGACTAGATCTGTAGATCTAAAAATTATCAGCATAAAGATGGTAAATTCAGGTCTTGGGAACTGATCAGATTACCAAATAAAATAGTACTGGAGAAGTTAGAAGAAGGTGGCCTAGGACAAAGCCTTGGGCAACCAGTTAGTGGGCATGATGTGAATAAAGATCTAGCAAAGGAGACTGAGCAGGAATTGTCAGATTAGTAGGAGGGAAAGTATTATGAAAATCTAGAGAGAAGAGAATATCTAGGAGAAGAAGATGATGGACCCTAGACTGAAGACTGAAGAGACTTCTGGAAGAATTGAGGTTTTGGAATGGTTTAGATTTGTTAATTAAGAAATAATTGCTAACTTTGAATAGGGCAGTTCATTTGAATGACAGGGTCTAAACACTGTGGGTGTAGAAGAAAATTAGGCAGGGCATTGATTGTAAATAATTTTTTCTAGGAATTTAACTCCAGGGAGAGGAGGGGTATTGGACTATAACTGGAGAGGGTGGACTAATAAAATGTAAGGTTTTGGAAGGGTTGAGGGGAGAGTTGGATCTTAACAAAAAACCAGTAGAAAGGGAGACTTGGAAATTAGTGCGAGGGCAATCTGTTCCTGAAGATGAAATGAAATGAGATCACTTGTGCAGGATATGTAGAGGGGACTTGTTTTGGCAAGGAGAATAGTCACCTCTTCATGCAAGAAAAGGATAAAGAAGTTAGTGGTGGAAGGCATCTGAGTAAAATGAGATGAAGAGGGGAAGAGAAGAAGGAACTCTCACTAAAATATGAGGCAAGGTTCTCTGCTGAGATGAGGAAGGGAAAGGAGAAAGGGACCTCTTGAGAAGTCAGTTATTTCATTGAAATGTGAAGCAAAGGGAAGTGAAGATAGAGCTGGTACAATGACCCTTCCACCTTCATACTTCTCCAAAAATATCTAGAAAACAGACCAGACTGAATCCTGGTAGGGAAAGCTAAGAAAAAGTCTCAGTAAATCATTTTTCTATCCTAAGCTGGCACAGGGAGACAGACAAACCTGCAGACAATAGAGATGGAGAGTGGTTGGGAGTGTCATATGCCCAGGGAGAGGCTATGTGTACAAGGACAACATCCCAGATCCATACTACAGCCCCTCTAGACCTATACGAGGGCATCTTGGTGGGGAAAAGGAAAGGAAGGAAAATTAAGGAAAATTATCTCACATTTATATAAAGAACAGGATATTGGGGGAGAAGAGGCTGATACTGGAACCTCACTCTTATTTGGACTAGTCAGAGGAAGGAAAAATAGACACACACATACAAAAGCACATCTCACTCAATAGAGAAATAGAAGGGAAAAAGGGAAGAGGGGAGATTTGAGGGAAGATAGTTTAAGGGAAGGATTAGTTCTAAACAAAACAAGTCTAAGAATATACAAAAATAGAACTTTTTGGTATTTTGGTCTCTATTAATTTGTTTACTTTTTAGTAGCTTTTTCTTTTGATGTCAAAGAATGGGGATCTGAGGGGGTGTTGACATATAGGCTGAACAAGTTGTTGTATATAAATATGACGTAGGACTACTGTGCCTATAGAAATGATGAAGGGGATGATTTTGAAAAAAACTTGAGAAGATTTATATGAATTGATGTAGAGTGAAGTAAACAGAGCCAGGAAAACAATTTATCCAGTGGCAAAAATATGGTTTAAAAAAGAAAAAAACTTTGAAAGAATTAAGGATTCTTATCAATAACCAGCCATGATTCTAGAGGACTAATGATAAAACATGCTACCCTTCTCCAGATAGAGAGGTGAAAGAATTGGAGTGCAGAATGAGACATACTTTTTTTGGGAAATGGCCAATGTGGAGATTGATTTTGCTTCAATATACATAATAGTAACTGGGGTTTTCATTTTCTTTCATTCTCCTTTGGGGGAGAAAAGGTAGATTTTTGTTGATTAAAAAAGGTAGTTTAAAAAATAGGCAGGATTCTTAGCTCAGAGGGTGTGTATGGGATAAGTGAAAACTTCTCAATTTTGGGGTGGTTAACTTTCCCTTCCTCCTTCTCCATTGCTTCTGTCAATCACCTTTATCTTCCTTTATCTGTTTTCCCGCCTTGGTGGGACTCTCCCCCCCTCTTTTCTTGCTGTCCCAGATGGGGAAGAATTTGGTGAAGTATGCCTCTCCACCAATGAGAGAGGAAACAGTTGGGGAGGGGTCTTGACTAAGTTAAGTTATAAATTCTGGCATTATCTTTTGTAACTTGCCTCTTCTCCATGAGGAGTCATGGGGAAGACCTCCCTCTTCTCCCATGGAAGAGAATAAACTCCTGTTCTTATCCTAAGAGATCTCTCTGTTTATTTTTTTTTACTAAATTAAGGATAAAGGGTATGTTTCACCCCAAACAAATGGAGACTCATCGGGGATTCTTTTCTCCCCTGGAAGTAGCCGTTCCCCACGCCAGTCTTGAGGCAGGCACCCCCCAGGAGCTTTCTTTGGTGGTCTCTGGACTTAGTGGGGAGCCGTGGCTTCTGGGTTGGGAAGATCCTGAAGAGAGATGCATTCCTTAGATAAGAATAGGCACCGGAGGGAAGACAGGAGTTAAAGTGAGACAAAAGGTCCAACGGCTGGGGTGATGAAGACGGTCATGAAAACTATATGCATATAGCCCTAAAAGGTAAGTAATTCTAATGGGTTCTAGGGTAGGGATGCTATTTGATAAGCTCCTAGGGTGACTAAAGGGAGGGGAGGAGAGGTTTATTACCTCCACTATTGAGTCTTTGACTTGGGGAGGGAAGGGGAAGGAGCTTTCCACCCTCTGAAAAGGAAGTGGGGGGGCAGGACTTGCACAACCCATCCCTCCAGAGGGAATTGAGGCAATTCGAAAATTTTCTGTCATTGGGACTGCAGAGACAGAGGATTTCAGTTCTTTTTAGTAAAAGGAAAAGATTTCAATCTTCTTAGGGGTAGGTGTCAGGGAATTAGGGATATAAACTGCTGGTTTTCTGTGTCTTGTATGGGAGTGGGAAGAAGGAGAAGCAAAAAGGCCTGATGGTGTTAGTTAGGGTGGAGGAGCTACTACCCCTACCACCACCACCTTTAGAAGGTTGGAAGATAGCGTTAAGTGAATTTTTAGCCTGACTTCAAACCCAACAAACCAGGAAGTCAGAAGGGATAATGTCTATCTACCTTTCAGGCTCTATTGAAATTTAGTTCTAAAAGTTCAGATAATCATTAAATTCTTAAGGCCTCCGCTTGAGAGAGAAGTTAAAAGATAACCACACCCAGTTTACTGGGTTCTCAAACCCTTTTGTCTATGAAATGAGATAGGAGAAGGAATGGGGGGTGGGGTGGGAGTGGAGCCTCCACAGAAGGTGAAATGGAGATCACATACACATGTGTCTTCTGAAAAGTCACGTGTCAGCTTAAAGATCTTTCTGGGGAAATAGTTTGGCATTTGATTTTATTTGGTAAAATGTGAGACCATTATATTTGGGTATAAATGTGAATAATGTTCAGATGGATCATTTGAACTCTTGGCTATTATGAAAATGTATATAGTAGTTTAAATTTATAAAGTTATAATTTAATTCCTGTGTAAGGGGGTTTGGAAATGCATTCACCTAAAGTTTTTAGTAGAATATAAGTTTTAAACATTTCTAAATTATGGGATTTGGAAATATTTATAAACTGATGTTAAAACAGTTTTCTTATTCTTATTCAGAAGCTGTTAAGTTAACCTGTCAATAGAGAAATAGAAGGGAAAAGGGGAGGAGGGAGGGATTTGAGGGAGGGTAGTTTAAGGGAAGGATTAGTTCTAAACAAAACAAGTCTAAGAATTTACAAAAATAGAACTTTTATCTAAGGATATGGTTATGTATGTTAATTTGGATATAGGTGAAATGTATAATGTTTT
>CM053585.1:70675654-70744317 GCA_028646515.1 Pseudochirops corinnae | reverse complement strand
ATGCTCTTCTTCTCTTGACCTTATCATGACATGTGGTGTAAAGTTCAAATCTAGCCTCAGACACTTGCTGGCTATGTGACCCTAGGCAGGTCACTTAACCTTGTTTGCCTCCATTTCCTCATCTGTAAAATGAGCTGGAGAAGAAAGTGTCAGACCTTTTCAGTATCTTTGCCAAGAGAACCCAAATGGGGTCAGAAAGAACTGGGCTTGAAAAACAACTAAACAACAGTAAGAACAAAGGTGGTGTGGTGGACAGAAAGACCTGAGTTTAAATTAGGATAAAAATACTTTGTGACTCTGTGACCCTGGGCAAGTCACTTAACCTCTCTCAGTATCAGTTTTCTGAATTGTAAAATGATGACAACAATAGCATATACCTCTCAAGAATGTTATGAGGATCAAATGAAATAGTAATTGTTAATAGCACAGTGCACATAGTAGATGATATATGAATGCTCATCTCTTCAGTCTTCCCTTCCTCCCCGATACTATCATACGACATTCAGATGATTGAAAGGTCATATCTGGAGGTCAAAAAAATCTTCATGGAAGAGTTTGGTGTTGAACCTTGAAAGATAGATATGGCAAGTGAGCAAGGAAGCAGAGTGGCACAAGAAAGGACAGGTCTGTTAGGAAACAGGCAGTAGCTCATTTTCAAGGGCACATTGAGGATAATGTTGTAATGATCTATCTTGAATGCTGGTTATAGGAATTTATGGTGTTGTTCCATTGTCCGATTGTGTCTATCTCTTCATGAACCTATAGACCAGTGGTTCTCAACCTTCCTAATGCCGTGACCCTTTAATACAGTTCCTCATGTTGTGATGATCCCCAACCATAAAATTATTTTTGTTGCTACTTCATAACTGTAATTTTGCTACTGTTATGAATCGTAATGTAAATATCTGATATGCAGGATGTATTTTCATTGTTACAAATTGAACACAATCCACAGGTGGAGAACCGCTGCCCTAGACCATACTGGGGTTCTCTTGGCAGAAATACTGGAGTAGTTTACCATTTCCTTCTCCAGTGGATTAAAGGCAAACAAAGTTTTGCCTTTCCCAAATTCACACAAGTGTCTGAGTTTGGATTTGAACCCTGGTGTTCTTGACTCCAGGCCAGCGCTCTGTCCACTAAGCCAACTAGCTGCCTCTTAGAAATTTATACAGTGACATTATCATTTAATTGGTTCCTTATTTACAAAACTTGGTGGTTTTCTTAGACTTTTTTTCTCCCTAAGCATCCCTTAGCCCACCCAACAGGAGTTCCACTCTTCTTTGCCATCACCTTTGATATAGACAGATCTTTATTTATATTCTATAGCCAAACTGGACTATTCATGACCCAAATATGTGCCTCTCTAATTTTGTATCTCCCCTCCCCTCCAGTTTTCTATATTTGGAATGCCCTCTATAACTTCTTCCTCTTGTTCCAATTGAAGGCTTACCTATTCTTTAATATTTGTTTCAAATGCCATTTTCCCAGTCCCTTCAAATGATGTTGCTGTATCTCTCATTCACTTTTGTTTTATTTTGTATTAATTTTTTATGCTCTCTGTATATCATAAGACCCAGAGTATCACCTCTTCCCTCACTCAGAAATCTTCAGTGGTTCCCTAGTGTCTCCAGGATCAATAATAAAATTCTCAGTCTGGCATCTGAAAACTTCCACAGTCTGCTACCACTTTCCCCAAAGGGTATGGGATATGAGAAAAGACCATTAGATTTAGCATTTCAGGGGTCACTGACAATTAAACGTCCTAAGTCCTCTTCTCTACCTTGAGTGTTAGATTTGAAAGCAGACTCCCATTTTTATTATTTGCTTTGTCCCTACTTCTTATTTGTGCTTGAGATTTCAGAATAAACGAAGTCTTGATTTGTATAGGTTTTGTTCTAGTGTATAAGCTGTTATATTCTTAATATAAATAAAATTTTGTATTTTATTTTGGGAGGATGTTAGTAGATTTATAATTTATTTACCTTTTCATTTCCACAGAACTTTTTATGTCTTTTGTTCTTTAGCTTCATGCTTTCAATTTCCAGAAGTTTCCATTTTGGTCTGAAATAATGCATTCTTTTGCATTATTGAGTAGATTCAAGGACAATTTGAAATTTACATTCCTATCATAGAATATGGTTGGTAGGAAGTTTAATGATCATCTCTAGTAAAATCTCCCACCTAATGCAGGAATTCCTTTTACTGCATCTCTGACAGATGGTCAAGCCTCTGCTTAAACACTTCTAGTAATAGGTAGCTTAATATCTCATGAGCTGATCTGTTTGTTTTTTAACAGCTGTAGTCTCTGAAGCTTCATAGGATTTCTCTTCCTTTTTCCCATGACAGCCATTCAATTATTTGAAAACAAATATCACAACTTCTCTTTTGCTGGCTAAACATCTTCCAGTGCTTTCAGCTCCGCCTTTTAATGTTAAGATTTTTAGACATCACCCTGATTCCCTTATTGGTTGCACAATATCTTATTGACATCCAAAACCTAACTCATTAATCTACACATGGTCTGACCAGTGCTTGAGTATTTTCTCTCGATCTGGATACTAATGCATCCCAAGATTTCAGTATTTTTTTAAGTAGGTGATTGTCACTGTTGGCTCGTTCTTTATGTCATTAACAAATAATTTCTAGTTGCTGTTTTATTTTTTGTTTTTCCCTTCTTATCTTTGACAAGAAGAGTGTGAATGCTGTCCCCGTTGCCACAAATTGTACAGTTGAGTATTCCACATGTGGGAAAATCTCATTGGTCAGCTGCCTTATTGTTGTCTATAATAAAATTTTGCTTTTGTCATTTCTAATCAAACTTACCCCACAAACTTTGATTTCTGTTCTGGGAAGATATTTTATTTTCCCTTGTAGATTTTTTTTAATGAGGCAATATAAGTTCACCATTTCAGACTTTTTCCACAGTGTGATAATATTGTAGCTAATTAAATTTAAGCACTATACTGAGGATTTATATTGTGGTAAATATATAAAATGTGATTTTCTTTAGGTCTTTGGATATAATGTGTAAAATAACTAGCTTTTGCCATAACATATAAAAATATCAGACCATGGCATCTTGCCATTGTAATAATTAGTTAAAATTTCAGTGCAGAATTTAAAAACATATTGTTACGTAGTGTGGTAAGAGCATCAAGGTATTTCCTTCTACCCTGCATTTTTCTAGAAAGGAATTTTGGGGCCATTATTATTATTATATATACACTAACCAAGATTGTCTTTTTAACTTGAATGGCATAATGATGTTTTTTAATGATCATTGAGACTCAGTGTTGTTTCATTTAAATATCATCGAGCTTTGACTATAAGAGAGTCATACTTTTTTTAATAGCAGGAACACATGTACTTTGCAATTGGAAACCTTGGCACAGTAGTCTCTTTTCCTCAACGCTGACTTATAAAGAATGACTATCTCCTGGGTTTATTTTTTCCACAGAAAATCAAATTAGTCTTAAAGTTTTATCTCTTTGAGTATTATTGCTACATTAATGATATTGAGGCACATGATATTTCTGTTTGTAGCTATTGAGAGCAAAGATTAAGAATATCAACCAAGACATTGATGAATTCAAGTTTCTTATTAAACTGATTTCTCAAAATATTTTTGCTGTAATTTTTAAGGGATAATTTTATGCTTATTTTTAACATTCTTTATTTTGAAAAACTGTATTATACTTGGGATAGTTTTTTTGGTATTATTGATAAGCAGATATGTTTATTATCTTTAAATTTTTTAAAAAAGCTTTTGGTCAGAGGTAAGTATGGAATCGGGTTTGTAAAATTTTATAATTTTAGAAGAGTTCAATCTATTCCTAAGGGAAGCATGTATTGATAAGTGAGTAGAAGATGGTAAGAGAACATGTTTTAACATGTAGAGTTATTTTGTAGACCTCTGAAAAGATAAAATATTAAAATCTAGGAATGAGCTACAAAGGTTATACTAAAAGTTAAATTTTCCTTATGTAAATGAAAGCTTCAGAATCTTGATGGTAGTGCTTAAAAATTTGACTGTGTGAGATACAGTGATTTCAGAATTAGGTTACCAGTACCTAAACTCATTTGAAATGTCTCTGCCTATTTTTCTTTGGAACACATTCTAATTTCTTTTAACTGAGTCATCTCATAGCTCCTTTTACCTTTCCACTTTACTATTCCATGTATCTAATTTTACCATATGTAGTATCATAAATTAGGCTGAGTGGAATGTGTGAAAGAGACCTGATCACCGAGCATGTTGCTAGATTTTGTGTAGTTTCTAATGGATGAATACTATTTGAAGTTTCATTATATTAGTAGACTTTATTGTATTTTAAAAGCTAGTGGAACTTTTTACCTTCAGTTTCAGCTTCACAATTGAGGATTGTATTATTTTTCTTTTTTTTTTCCACTTGTAATACTGTTTAGGTTTAAAGTAACAAAGTACTGCTTTCACTTTCACATACTAAATACCTACCCTTTGTTCATGGTAATTTAAGAATTCTAGATTTATCAGTTAGCCTTACAAGTTAAAGAAGAAGACATCAACCTCATAAAACCTTCTCTACAGCCATGTTAAATGCCAGAAATCTAAGCTAGGCATTCATTTGTTAAAATATTGCATGATGACACTTGTAATACTATTTTAAAATGAATGGTAGGAAATATACCCAGCTCCATAGTTAAATAACACTGTAAAAGAACCTATTTGGTTTTAAAAATTAAACGTCTTTAAAAATTTCATCGACTGCTGAATAATTCTTTTAAAGAGAAGACATCTTAATATCTAAAGTTGTGATGACATATAGCTTTTCTGGGAAACATTTGAGGGAAAACTAGGTGGCTCAGTGAGTAGAGGCACCGGCCCTGGAGTCAGGAGCACCTGAGTTCAAATATGACCTTAGACACTTGACACACTTACCAGCTATGTGACTTTGGGCAGGTCACTTAACCCCGAATGCCCTCTAAAAAACAAACAAAAAAAAGAATATGCTCTAACAATATTAAAACTGTTAATGTCAGATAAGCTGTGGGAAAATTTTAAGATGCTGACAATTTAGAGTATTTCAGGTGATAAACAGATTGCATTTGCTATTCTAATGTATTAGTTAATGAACAAACATTTTAAGTGCCTGTGTGCCAGGTACTGTTCTAGGTGCTAGGAATACAAAGAAAAAAACATGAAACAATCTTTATCTTCAAGGAGCTTACATATCTTAGGGAAAACAAGATGCACACATAAAAATAAATACGGAAAATACAAAGCAAATAGAAGATAATTTGAAGAACAAAAATTTTATAGAAAACTTGGTAAGACCCTCTAAATACAATCAACATATACTTTGATCCTCTGTGATTTTCTGCACAGATAAGGTGGGAATTGGTAAGATGGTTAAAAAAAAAGTTGGAACATATGAATTAGTAATAAGGAATGAGAGGGCAAAAATTTGTAGAATAAGAATTGGGAGGTTGGTGTTAGATTAGGCAAGCATCGAATTGATATCACACAAAAGAAGACTTGTTACTAGTAGGGATGTTATTCTTGAATCACTTATTTTTGTATATTTAGGGCTCCAGTTTGTTTGAGCAAAGATCAAAATTAGTAGCCCAATTAAGGAAAGAAAAATAAGAAAAAGATAGGCCATGCAATTAAACAGTTTCAACCTGCTGACCAAAAAAAAAAAAATTTACATTCTCTCATTATAGTGATTTCACATAGATATTTAGTCATTAAAGAGAATCCAACTGGGCCTAAAAATCACCTTAGCAAACACATGACTTACTTGATAAGCAGAAAGGCATGGCAGCCAAAGACATCACAGGTTGAGAATATGTTTCATTTGTATAATATTATGAAGGAGGATGGCAGAAAATTATGAATAATGTATTTTCATTGAACAGAAAAGCAGTGGTAAGTAAAATTAGTTTAAAGGAAGCTTGATGAGAGATCCACCTAAGTAAGGTCAAGATTTACACACTTTTTGAGAATTTTTTTTCACCATTGAGCAAAGAAACACAGGTGGACTATAACACTATAGACTAAAATGTGCATATAGAGGAGATAAGCATGGCAATAAAGAAAGGAAAGGTGGGGAAATCGTTGAATTAAACCAAATTAATATAGAGGAGGTTTTGATAATGGCAGCCAATTGGGAAGATGTTAAGAAATTGATTCACAAAGATTTGAAGGAAGGGAAGATACCAAAGGAACAGAAAATCTTGGATTATAGTAATAGTTTTTTTTTTTTTTAAAAAAAAAGACAATTAAGGGAATATTAACCACTTGCTTAAAATGTATACTTTCCATGTTTATAAATTTTTTTATAAATATATATGCATCAGAGGCATCCTTGATAATAGGGAATTTTTTGCAAACTGTATACCATAGTACCTCATATATTTACATCACATGATTGATTGAAAGATGTGGAAAACCCACCATACTTTTTATATTTATTTAACATATATATATAGTTAGAAAACTATAAAAAGTCATTTGATTTAGTTTAGGAAAAATGCCACTTTAAAGGCTCTGGCAGTGTTTTCCATGCATTTATCAGGTTTATGCAAGACTCATTGAAAGATATAACAGTAGTGGGGTAAACCAGCAACTTTACTTCAATACCTTCTCAGTCAACAAGTATAAGTGTCTGCTATATACCAGGCACTATGCTAAGGTGTGAGGGATATAATAAGTACTAAAAATAAAACATTCTCTACACACTATAAGCTTATGTTCTGATGGGGGAGGCAAATACATATAAAACCTATATAGTATAAATGTAAAGTTTATAAATATAAATATTTGCATACATAATAGTTAAATACAAGGTAGTTTAGGAGGGAGAGCATTAGTAGTGGGGCATAGAGGAAATTTTGAAAAGCTTCATGCTGAAGATGATGCCTGAGCTACTTCGAAGTGGAAGTAAGGAGGTACAGAACTTACATTCCAGGCCTGAAGTACAGCTAGGGAGTGTGAACACATTGGAGATGGGAGTTAAAGTATCATGTGAATGGTGAGTAGTGTCATTGTGAGAAAAATAGAGAGGCCAGTTGACTGAGTTGCAGAGTCCAGAGAACAAGTAATATTCAGTGAAGTGGGAAGGGGTTTCTAAGCCAGATTATGTAGGGTTTTCAAAGCTAAATACAGGAATTTGTATTTTATCCCAGAGGCAATGGGAAACTACTAGAGTTGATTGAGTAGGGGAGTGATATAATCAGATATGCACTTTAGGGAAATAATTTGTTAACAGAGTATAGAATTGACTATAAATTTGAAGTAGTGAGACCAAGTAAGAGGCTGTTTGAACAATTTGGGTGAAAGTTGACGAGAGCCTGAATTTAAGTGGTATCTTTGTCAGTGGAGAGAAGAGGCAGATGCAAGTGAGAGTTCTTAAGAAGCATGGTAAAAGAAATAAAGGATTTGGCAACTGATTGACTTTCTGGGATGAGGGAGAGGGGAATAGAAATAATGGTAAGCTTATGAACCTAAGACTGGAAGGATGGTGGTGCCTTGAGTAGAAGAGATACGGAAGTTTGAAAGCTGAGAGACTGTAGGGGTGATGAGTTTGAGATGTCCTTGGTACATCCAGTTTGAAATGTGCTTGATGAAGTAAGAAAAGGTTTTGAATAGCTTATTTTGGAGAGTGAGCCTAGGGAGTTAGGGAAGAATAAAAAGGTCCCTGGTGCTTTGGAACAGTGAGGACCCTATTGAAGCTATGTAACATGAATTTGTAATGTACTCCATCAGCATAGTTCTACTGAGGGCTGGTGTGGAGTGGAAGTAATCCACATTGAGGTTTATCTAGACAACAGTGAGAATAAAACAAAAAGGCAAGAGTGGAGAGCAGAGTATTTTGAAATGAACACTTCTTTTATTCTACACGTGTTGCTTCTATTAACGCAGCTTAAGATCCCATTATCTTTTTTGATTGCTGTACTTTAATAAGTCCTCCAGATCTTTTTCATGTGAACTGTTCTCTAGCTACTTTCTACACTTCTGCAGTTTTTTCCCCCCAATTCAACTGCAATCTAATGGGAAAGAAATGTTATCTTTTCATATTCAGCCCATTCTAATCTGTTGATCTTTTTGGATCCTAATGCTGTCATTTAAAATATTAGCAATCCTTTCAGCTTTGTATGAAATTTAATAAGCTTGTTCTCATTCATTCTACTAGCGACCTCCCCCCGAGTTGACATTAATTCATCAATCAATATTTCTTGTTACTAGTTATTTAAACATTTTTGAGTCTGCTTGAGTTACTATCTATGCCAAATCCTTCTAGCTTGCCTATGATGACCAAATAGACTTTGTTGGGGTGACTTGGTGAAATCAAGCACTATGATGATAATAATGATCATGAAGATAGTGATGATGATGTCTAAGGCATTCTCATGATCTGCTATTACTTTAGTGTGTCACTGAGTCTGTGATCTTACTGATGTAAGTCAGTGGTGTCAAGGTGAAATAGAAATGGGGGCCATTAACCAGACATAATTATCCTTGTGGACCTTTTGTTGACTTAATTTTGAAATTGTTTTATTACATTTTTAATTATTTTGTTAAATATTTCCCATTTACATTTTAATCTGGTTTGGTTTGTACTTAGGAGTATTGCGGACCACATGTCTGATACTTCTGTTGTAGGTGGTCCAGAGATACAGTGCACATTTGAACCATGTCTATACAATGTACCTGTATCATAGACCCATCTGAAAAACAAATTAAGTTTATCGGGCATAATTAATTTTTTTTAATGAATACTTGCAGATTCAGTGATCATTACTTCTCTATCCAAATGCTGATAGTCTGTCATGTACAAATAATATAACTTCTGAGTTTTCTGTTAAATGGTGCTGACTTGTTCTCGAGTGTTACTGTCAGTAGTGTTTTTATTCTTACAAAGAACTGAATCAGTAGAGGAGAAAAATAGAATAAGTAGAAATTTTTTACTTTTCCTATGTGTTCTGCTTTGAAATCTTTAATTGTTTGCAAATGGTTAGGATTAATATTTCTATTAAACACTTAATGTTTCATGTGTTTGGTTCTAATTTCATTCATTTGCAGTGAAATAAAATTTCAGTTTTAGCTTTTGGATATCCCTTAAAATTTTCTGTAGTAAAATTTCACCAGTGTAAAGTTACTTTTAAAAAGCATATTTCAACTTTGTGACTCTGGGCAAGTTGCTTAAAACTATAGGTTTTAGAGCAGTTGCTAATCAGCATTGGAAGAACATTTCTTCACTGGGAGTTCATTATACAGGTGAAATAAATAGATCTGGACCAAAAATCATCCCCAAAATTTACCTATCTTTTTTCAGAAGCCAGATTATTTTTTGCTTAAAGTCTCTAATGCATTAGTGCCTTTAAAATTATTCATGATTATTTTTGTGACTTTTAATTATGCGTTGCAAGATTGCCCTTCTAAAGATTCTGACCATGAAATTTTTCAGCCTACTTTTCTGCAACCTGACTGAATTTTACCTTTTTTTTTTTTTTTTTTTTTGCCAATTTTGATGACTGTGAAGTAGCATCTTTAAATTGTTCTAATTTTTATTTCTCTGGTTCTCAGTAGATTTGAATATTTTAAAAGTGATTGCTTAAAATAAATGAGAAGCAACATGGTATATCTAGTTCATTGGCTTCAGAGTCAGTAAGATATAAACTTCACCTCTTACACTGGCTGTCTCATTATGAGCAAGTCACTTCACTTCTCAATGTTCTAGGCAACGTCCTACGATTATAAATTTCAGAGATGGTACCAACTTGCATTGGTAGAGTGAATTTTTTTATCTAAGAAATCACAGATCTCAGGTCTGACCTTTATAATTTATGCATCCCTTTAAAAATTATCTGTACCTACTCTTTGACCATTTTTCCAATGGTGATTTAATTCCATTAAATAATTATATACGGTGATTAGTGTTTTTCAGTGTAATAACTCTTAAGATCTATTTTAAGAATTGTTGAAGATTTCTAAATGTTCTTTCCATACCACTGAAAGAGCCATAGGTATTCTAATCCTGTTAAAACCATTGTTAGACGTGACAATGCTCTGAAAGTGACTGAGCAAGAAATGATATAACCATTCTTGGGCGAAAGTGACTGAGCAAGTAAATGATATAACCATTCTTGGGAACATTTATCCATGTTTGAGAGAGAAATTTTGGATAATTTAAGCTTTCAGAGAAAAGTTCAGTATTTGGATGTATTGGGATTTTGCCTGAATTTTTCTCTCCCCTTCAATGATTCATTTTGGTGATTTTGGTTTGTGATTTTGAATGGATATTAATCAGTATGCTATTAGTTAGGATACATAAAAAACAGAGAACAAACTCTACATATTCTCACTTTCTAGAGTGGCATTCTTCCTGTAGGCTCTCCCTTGTGCTCACCTTCATCTCTGAAATTATAAGAGAGTGATAATGGTTTTTTAAAAAGCTTCTAATCCATTTTGGAAAACTAAGAATTAGTGACTTAGAATAAATTTGGTCTTTACTCAAATTTTTATTTGATACTCTTTCTCTCCCCAACTCCTGTTATTAAGTGGTTTTAAAATAATATTGCAAGAACTGAGATTTCAAGGATCTCTTCTCTGTGTGTGTATACATATGCTGATACAATTTAGTAAATGTTTATTTCATTAATATTTTTAGTCATATCTATTACTGTATAATAAACCTGGATAATATTAGTATTTTTATTGTTTATTTTTTGCTTTTTGGAGGGGGGAATGCAGGGCAATTGGGGGTAATTAAGTGACTTGCCCAAGGTCACATGGCTAATAAGTGTTAAATGTCTGAGGCTGGATTTGAATTCAGGTCCTCCTGACTCCAGGGCTGGTGCTTTATTCACTGTGCCACCTACCTGCCCCCAGTTATTTTTAAATGAGACACAGTGTTATGATTGAGCTTTTAACAATTTGAATCATTTTTTTATATATGTATATAGGTCTGTATTTTTTCTTTTTAAATTGAAACACCTATCCTTTTTTTTTCTTCTTCCAGATTCAGTGCTAAACATGGGTGCATTTTTGGACAAGCCCAAAACTGAGAAACATAATGCTCATGGTGCTGGGAATGGTTTGCGTTATGGTCTAAGCAGCATGCAAGGATGGAGAGTAGAAATGGAAGATGCTCACACAGCAGTTGTAGGAATTCCTCATGGCTTGGAAAACTGGTCATTTTTTGCTGTTTATGATGGTCATGCTGGATCTCGAGTGGCAAATTATTGCTCAACACACTTATTAGAACATATTACTAATAATGAAGATTTTAGGGCAGCAGAAAAACCTGGATCTGCTCTTGAACCTTCAGTGGAAAACGTTAAGAGCGGAATCAGAACTGGCTTCTTGAAAATTGATGAATACATGCGTAACTTTTCAGATCTCAGAAATGGGATGGACAGGAGTGGCTCAACTGCAGTGGGAGTTATGATTTCACCTGAACATATCTACTTTATCAATTGTGGAGATTCACGCGCTGTCCTTTATAGGAATGGACAAGTCTGCTTTTCAACCCAGGATCACAAACCTTGCAATCCAAGGGAGAAGGAGCGAATCCAAAATGCAGGAGGCAGTGTAATGATACAGCGTGTAAATGGTTCATTAGCAGTTTCTCGAGCTCTGGGGGACTATGATTACAAATGTGTGGATGGCAAGGGTCCTACGGAACAACTTGTTTCTCCAGAGCCTGAGGTTTATGAAATTTTAAGAGCAGAAGAGGATGAATTTATCATCTTGGCTTGTGATGGGATCTGGGATGTTATGAGCAATGAGGAGCTCTGTGAATTTGTTAAATCTAGGCTTGAGGTATCTGATGACCTGGAAAAAGTGTGCAATTGGGTTGTGGACACTTGTTTACATAAGGTATGTAAATATTGCTACTAATGAATTGTCGCATTGGGTTTGAAATAGCATATTAAACAGCAACTAGGGTTGTCTAACCAGTCAAATATAGAGCAAAGGACTGAGATTAAAGATTGCATTAGGAGAGACTTTTGTCCCAAGGTCTTTTGTTAACCACAGTTGATACTGTACTATTTTCCTGTAATTTTCTACATGGCAGTGGGTGGTGAGGAGTTCATAAAGCTCCCTAAACTTAATGTACTTGTTGGTGGGAATAATTATAACCTGAACTTGAAGTTTGTACATGTTGGGTTGTTTCAGGATGTATTTTTGTGGCCTGGCCAGACCTTTGTTGTAGGTAATAATTCTAAGTCAGATAATCAATTAGCATTTATTAAGCCCCTACTCTACGTGCCAGGCACTATGCTAAATGTTGGGGATGTAAACAAAGGCAAATAAAATACAATAAAGTTTGCCTATTCTCAAGGAGTACATAGTTGAATGAGGGAGACAGCAGGCAAACAGATATGTACAAGCAAGAATATTAAAGGCAGCTTGGAGATAAGGGGTACTTTTATTAAGGAGAATTGGGAAAGGCTTCTTGCAGAAGGCTTTAGTTTAGCTGAAGCTTGAAGGAAGCCAGGGAAGCCAGGAGGGAGTGATGAGGAGGGCAGGTCTCCATCCAAGGACAGGCTAGTGAAAACACTTGGCATTGGGAGATGGAATATCATATGGAAGGAATAGCAAGGAGGCCAGCAGCCCTCACTTGAAGATTATGTGCAGAGGAATTAAGGTATAAGAGGATTGGAAAGGTAGGAAGGGGACAAATGGGGAAGGACTTGAAAAATCAAATAAAGGGTTTTTACGTTTGATCCTGGAGGGTAATAAGATTCCACTGGAATTTATTGAAGGGGGAATGGGCAGTGATCTGGTCAGATCTTCACTGTAGGAAATGTTCCAAGGATGGCAGTTATCAATGAATTAATACTAGGTGATTTCCAATTGTTTGTTTTGACTTGATGCCAATGCTTTTAACTTTTCTTTTAACCATTGTTCATTCTAAAAGAGGTGACTTTTTAAAATTTGATTGATGTATTTGTCAACCAAATTTTAGTTTTAATTTCTTCACTCCTAGCAGATCTCACAACCTAGCCAAGCCTTTTTGAATAACCTTATTTTATTGAAGGATGTATTGTTTCTGTTACACTCTAAAGAACTTATTTTTCTTAATAATATTCTATTTAGTGTCCTGATACAATGTTTAAAATGTTACTATGGCAAGCTTTTTTTCCCCTTAATAATTGGGATCATTATTTCAATCTTAGCCCTTTTTCTTTGGTACCTTTTTTGTTTGGTTTTTTGATTAACTCAGCTATATGTGATTTTCCATTCTTTTTCTATGTGTGCATTTTTTTGTAACTAGTTGATTCTAATAAAATGAGAATTATTTGATGAAGTCTTTCCCCTCTCCTTTTATACTCTACAAGTTTTGTAGTAAGCTGAATGAGACTAATCTCCAACTTTCTTGGAAACTCAGATTGGTCGATTTTGTAGTTGAAATTTGATTATCTATGTTATTTGCCCAGCGTAAGGTTTTTGTTTTTTGTTTTGGAGTTCTACAACATTTTATTAAATAGAGAATCCATATAAAAACAAGAATTGGAGTTCCATCACTTTGGAACACAGTTTTGTTATTTGTGACAGGACAAAATTTACTTGAAAGTAACTGATCAGGAGCCCAGAACTTCTGAGTGAATAGCCCCTGGTTTGTAATGTCATAGGATCTTTGAACCAGCCAGAGAGCTTCCTTTAGCTCTCCTGTGTTCTTATTGATACCTGGGTATTTTGTCAAGGATTTACATGTGCTTTGTCTCCTTGAGACCTTGTTTCTCTTTACAGAACTGTTGACCTGAAGACCTGGTTACACTTTTGCCCATTTTCTTTCTGTTTTAAATTTTTCAAACTTGGATTGTAAGTTTTATTTCTTCATGTTGATTTTCATTTGTTCTGTTATCAACCTCTACTGTATTTTTACATTTCAATATTTGTGATTCTTTAGTAACTCTACTATTGTCTGTTTCCTAAATTCCTAGTAACTTCTGTTTTCTAATTCTGTGATGGTTTGGTCTTTTGTTTGGTTCTGTTCAAGACTTCTGCCTTGTCTTACGATGAATCTGAGCAGGACATCTGTAGAGCATTTATTAGTTGATTATTGTCATTTAGAAGTTAAAATTTAGATCTACTGTAAACTGAAATAATTACAGAAAAGATCCAATGAAAATCGTAGCTTGAATTGCAACTACACTCTGTTGTAAGGCTTCAGAGTTTGTGATAAACTGCCTTTAGAGAAGGAAATTACAGGGTCTGTGGGGTCTTCATCTAAAAATATCTTTCCTAAGGTGGGATAACATACTTCTTTTCCCAGGAGGTAAATATTCATGCATTGGACTATCTGCTTTGCGTCAGGAGCCTGTATTAAATTTTATTTATATCTTTATACCTCACAGTATTTGTATGTAAATTATGTGGCTATATGTTAGCCACTCCCTCTGCCCTCTCCCACTGTATGAGAAATCAAGCATTGGGGCCAAAGAAAATTTCAGCAAATGTATCTTTCATTAACTTCTTTGTTAGGTTTTCTTGGAAATTCGTGTTTGTGTATTAAGCTTCTTACTTATGGGCAATAACTGGAAAAAAAAAAGATTTGTCTTAGACATAGGGAGATTTAAGAAACATCACAGCATTGAATATTGGAGGAAGAAATGTTTTTTAAAATGGCCTTATTTGCAACTTAAGGCTAAGGTTAAATTACATTTTCAAGAATTGTTGAGTACCTGCTATATGTTAGGTACTGTCAGGTAAGAGGGGGAGATGAAAGGATGTAAGTATGTCCTGAACCTAAGGGTTAAATGGAGGATTAAGTGCCTCAAGTAGTAATTATTGTAAGTCAACAGACATCTATTAAATACTTACTGTATGCCTGGCACTGGCATTTTTAAGTATAAAAGTTACTGGGTGTGAGTGATTCTTTATTAAATATTGTTATTATAAGTAAACCCAGACAAATTTACAAACATATCATAAATGACATTCTAGGAGAATAGTGAAATGAAATAGTAGAAGAAAGTGAACCTGACTATATGTGAATCCTTATGCTTTTGTAGCTCATTAAAAGGATATGTACTTTAATAAATTTAGTACCAATATTTATTTGTTGTATTAGCCTTGAATTTTGTTGCCTTCAAATGTTGTCTTCATGT
The DNA here is from genome assembly GCA_028646515.1 of Pseudochirops corinnae. NCBI lineage: Eukaryota > Metazoa > Chordata > Mammalia > Diprotodontia > Pseudocheiridae > Pseudochirops > Pseudochirops corinnae. The sequence continues at coordinate 70,729,215 of CM053585.1, read as the reverse complement.
AGCTGTGGTTGGTGCTGTGTTTTACTGTATCTTTGGTTCTTCTGAGAAATATGTTTTACTGGAGTGTTTAGAGGAGGTCTCATAAGGAAATGGGATTTGAAGTGGATTGAAATTTTAGTTTTTAGGGAGTTGTAAAGTAAGCCTTTTTTTAGGGAGCTGAGCCAAACAGGATAAGAAAAAGTATGGACTCAGGAGAATGGACAGTGACCAGTTGTTTAGCAGTAATAGTTAAAGATTGGAAGTTGAAAGCTTCTTTAGGCCTAAAACAATGGCCTAGAATATAAAAATAAAGTTTAATTTTCTTGCATAGACAGTTGGGATCCAGTGAATGTTGCTGAGAAGATTAGGTGTGCAGTCACTGTAATTTTTTGGGAAGATAGAGTATTGGAACCCAAAATGGATTGGAAAGGATTGAGAGAAGACAAGGAGATAGGTTTAGAGGTTATAGGAGTAATCTGCATGAGAAATGAGGCATTTAGTTGTGACCTAAACTTTAGTGGTGCCAGTAGGAGTAGAAAGGGATGGTTTTAGTGATTTTTTTTTTGTTGTTTTCAGAGGAGGAGTCTGTCAGGTGTGGGAGATTGCTGAGAGGGGGGGAAAAGATGAAATTTTGATCCTAGTTGATTGGAATAATGGAACATCATTTAGACCCACTCCTGCCCTGGGAAGAAGAAAACATTTTGGGAATCCTTTCTCTCCATATTCCTCTTGTTCCTCTTTCCCCAAATGTTAGTTGAAGACTAAGGAGTGGGGTTGGCAAGATAGATAATAAACATTTCATTCCTAGAGAAGTTAGTAGAGAAATGATTGATTACTTTGAGAAGTAGTGGATCTTTTCAGCTTGCTGGTTGATGCAGACTCTCACTGGTGGGAATCAAGTTACATACTTAAATTTGATTTTTGGAATGAAAGTAAGCTACTTTAAAGTATTCTGACATTTCTTATAGAGAAATAGAGATGCTACTACAGTTCACAATTCTCATAATCCAAAGGTAAAGCTTTATACTAAAACAACAAGCATTCAGTGGGATAGGGACTGGACCTCTGATGTCATTGACTGAGGGAAAACCAGAGTGAGAGATCTCTTTCTTCTAAAGCAGTCTGACACCATCTTTGAAATTTTATATTCTTAAGAGTTGCCTAGGGCCCCAAGAAGTTTAAATGATTCTGGTCACTTAACCATTATGTCTGGTATTTAACAGTTCTGTGGTGAATCATCTCTAAATTAACTGCTTTGTGAAACCCAGATTTTTGCGTCATGTTCCTACATTTTTACATTGTATAGTTCAGCCCCTTTATCACTTTTGCTTGGACTATTGTGATAGCCTATTTCCTCAAATCTCTTGCTTAATAAATATTTGTTGATTAATCTTTAGTTTAGGAACTGTAGAGGAAGCTGTAGGCACATATAATGAATAATAAATACAAGGTAATCAGAGGATTAGTAATAGCAGATGCTGGAATCAGAAAAACGTTCATGTAGAATGTGGTACTTAAGTTGTTTTGAAGGAAACATCTCTGTGAATAGTCCATTCAAGGTGATAGCCAGATCATAGGCACAGAGATGACAGATGGATGGATTCCCTAATCACTTCTCTGACTATAAATTACAGAAGTGCAGTCTATTTGCATCAGTGAAGGTAGTTCTTATACTGGAAGTTTCTACAAGAGTGAAATCACATGTTCAAAATGCAATTAAAAGTTGTTATTACTTATAGACCCTGACAAATAATGCTCCTTGAGATGGATATTGTTGTAAGAACATAAACTTTTACATTTTAAGATATTTGCTTTATGGAATTATGTATTAATTAAATTAGCCACTTGGTTATTCATGGTAACTGAGTAGAGAGAATTGAAGCCCATTGATATTTCTAAAATACTATATTACTCAGTTTCAATATATTCCTCCATTAATATCTTAAGAAATTCATAAAACTGGTTTGTTTCATTTAATTTTTACCCATCATCTGCTGTAGGTACTACTAATGAACACTGAAATTTCCAAAAGGCAAATAACCAAAACGGGAAGGACCAGAAACAAGACATCAATAATTAATAGACACTAGATCTTCAATCCCTGAATCATTTTAGAAAATTACTGTCTTTAGAAGTAATACCCTCTGTAGTTTTATTCTTCCTTGGAAGTATTGGTTTTCCTAGTGGCAAAGACCAAAAAAATTGCATTGCAATCCTACGTGATGGGGCAGAGGAATTTTTAGTTATTCTAGTCAGTCAGGTAATCTGTCAACAAGCATTTAATATATTATGTTCTTTTTTGTGTTTTGCTTTTTGGAGGGGGGAAGGCAGGGCAATTGGGGTTAAGTGAGCTGCCCAAGGTCACACAGCTAGTCACCGTGCCACCTAGCTGCCCATTCTATTATGTTCTTATGATATGTCAGGTACTGTGCTGGAGGCTTAGACTGTAAATATGAACAAAAAAAGAAAGATTGTCTCTGCCCTCATTCTAATAGAGGAAGACGATACATGAATGGAAGATGAAAATGAGTGAGGGAAAGGGAGGTACCTTGTGGGGAGCATTATGGAGAAGTCTGGATTGCAGCCTGGTGTACACTACTTAAAGTGGAGGTTCTGTGAGAAGTTAGTCAATCAGAAGGGGGGCTGCAGGGCGCTGAGAGGACTTCTGAAGTGTGAAGGACCTGAAATGATCCTCCAGGGATCAAAGAGTAGTTCAAGACATAACTATTGAGGCGAACATAATGAATTCAAAGCATTTGCTTCATTAAAGGAATTTGTGTTGTATTTTTAAAGGTTGATAAAGTATTTTCCTCTCTGCATTCTTTTGTGTTAGGTAGTAAAAGCATTGTTATCTCCATTTTTCAGATGAAGAAACTGAGGCACAAAGCTATGAAGTAACTTGGCAAGATTCACACAGCTAATAATTAGGTTGCAGACATGATATTTGTACTTGGCTCTTATAAGTTCAAGGGATGAGTACTTTTCTCACTGCACAGTTCTATTCCATGTATAAAAGTATAATGGGAGATTATTTACCAACTTTATTCTTTTTATGAAACATCAAGTTGAAAATTCATTTAGCTAATCCCCCATCTTGAGAAATACTTAGATATTCCTTCATAAAGTTCTTGTGACTTTATTCGGCATATTTCTTGTTCATTAACTGACTTAAACTATTCCTGACTTAAAATTAATGATCAGGAAATTATAAACTATGAAGGCAGTGTGATTAACTTCTATGAATCAAGTGAAGAGAGATTACTTGGGGTTTTTCCCCCCGCTTTATTTATTTATTTTTAGTTTTCAGCATTCATGTCCACAAGATTTTGAGTTACAAATTTTTCTCCCCATCTCTCCCCTACCCCCACTCCAAAATAGTGAACCTAGTGAATACCCCTTCCCCCAATCTGTTCTTTCTTATATCCTCCCGTATCCCCCACCCCAACTTTCTAGTAGGGCAAGGTGGATTTCTGTACCCCAGTGCCTGTATATCTTATTTCCCAATAGCATGTAAAAAGCAGTTTTTTAAAAAAAATTTGTTTTTAAAACTAGAGTTACAGATTCTTTCCCTTCTTCCCTCCTCACCCACCCCCACTGGGAAGATAAGCAATTCAGTATAGGTTGTACCTGTGTAGTTATGCAAAACATTTCCATAGTAATTATATCGTGAAAGACCAACTATAATTCCCTCTGTCCTATCCTGCCCCCCACTTATTCTGTTTTCTCCTTTGACCCTGTCCCTTTTCAAAAGTGTTTCCTTCTAACTACCCTCTCCCCCAATCTGCCCTCCCTTCTATCATCCCCTTCTTATCCCCTTTTCCTCCTATTTTCCTGTAGGGTAAGATACCCAATTGAGTGGAATACTTGGGTTTTGATCAGAAGGCTTTAATTTACTAATTCAAATAACTGATAATTTGATAGGAAATTGTTAAAAGCAAATAAGATGTTCAAATGTTTATGATTGATACAGTATGATTGATACTTAAATATTTGGTCAAGTACAAAATATAGTCTTAATTAATAGAGAATTAGAAGCACAGGTAAATGTAAAAGTAGAGCATTAATTTCTGGTAGGCAATTATCTTTTCTACCTACTGATTCTTTGTTTATATTTGAAAGAAATGCTTTGTAATTGCTTCCTTGATCTAAGAGCAAGGGGTTTGTGTGATGAATTTTTGGCTGCCTCATCAGGAGGCACTGTTAGCTCATATTTAAATCTTCTTATTTTTAGAAAAATAGGGATGCTTTGAGAGTGGTTTTAGCATCATATTAACTTTTGGACTCATATATTTAACCTTTGTAGGATGGGCAGATGGGACATAATAAATCAAGAAGTAGAGGCACTAGCTCCATATAGAATATGCATCCCCTTTGTTATAGTTAGCCCTGCCTCTCTAGATTATGTTATACCTAATGTTTTTTGTTTGTTTGTGGTAAATGAATAAACATCCAGAAAGACAGGTATTTGAGTCAACCATTTTTTAGTATTTCTGTAGTAAGTAATCATCACTAATTGCCCTAAAACTTGTCTCTCTTGTTCTTAGAATGGATTTAGGGGATACTTTCATAAATTTTGCTTTGAAATTTTTTTATTTGAAAACCTTATATTTTTATAGCTATTCTTCATCACAAAAAGGAACTTGAAAAAACAAGGTTAGAACATTGCACTTGATTGATTATAAAAAACCACAATGACCTGGATTTGCTACTTACTGTCTTTGTGACCTTGGACAAGTCAACTTTACCTGCAAAATACTGTTCTCTAAGGTCCCTTCTAGACAGAAATCTATTTATATTTTTAATCACAGAACCTGAAATGGCAGGGATTGCAGAGATCACCGTATGCTAAAGCTGAAAGAGACCTCAGAGATTCTCAAATCCAGTTCTTTCTATTTTTATTTTTTAGATGAGAACATTGAGGCCCAGAAAGCTGAAACATGACTTCCCAAGTCTGCAGTAACAAATGCCCAAGTCAGGATATTAAGCTAGCTTCTTCAATTTCAAGAACTCTTCCCTCTATACTTTGCTTCCTCCCCATAATGTAATTCCTTACAAAAATCCTTTCTATCCCCTATCCCAGACAAGAAGCCATTGAGTTTCTGCTTGAGTTCTGTTGATGGAGAACCTGCCAAGACAGCTGATTGCACTTAGAGACAGCCCTTAATGGTTAGGAAGTTGGCTTTTTTTGTTTAGCCAATTAAATTGCCTAGAAATTTGCTCCCCTGTAATTTCAACTTTATGTTCCTAGTTCTGCTCTCTGTATGGGGCCAAGCAAAATTTATTCTATAAGACAGCCTTTTGTATTGTTCAAGATCCCCATTACCAAATTTTCCCTTTTAAATTTTCTCTGAATTAAAGAGGCAAAGTCCAGTGCCCTTAACAGTCACTCATCCTCTCTTAATCTAGTGAAGGGGAATGGAGAACAAAAAAAGCAGCCTTTGGATTTAGTGATAAAGGGGTCATTAGTATTTTTAAATAGAAGATGGTTAGTAAAATGATATAGTAAAAGAAAAAAATTGTAAAAGGTTGAAGAGTGTGTAGGTGGTGAAGCAGTGGATACCTGCTTAAAGGGCTGACTGAATTTGGGAAAGATTAAAAGATTCTTTATTAAAGAGGGATACCTGAAATTAGCTCTGTTTCTAAAACCAGCTTTTTTTTTTTTTTAAAGTGAGATTTTAAAAAAAATCAGACAGTAAAAGCCTATTTCATTGGATTTAAATTTGGAGAACCTTGTTTGATTAGTTCAGCTTTCCTCATAAAGAAATACTTGAAGAAACTAAGATCAGGAAATCTCTTATACCATCTATCTGCATACAGGGAGGGTGATTTATTCAGCTCCTCTTTGAATTTGTTTGTCTGAGGGGTCTGATCTGATTTTCCAGTCAGCAAATTATGAGTACGCTAGGGCTAAAACTAACTTGGCTTTGATAGAATCCTATAATTTGCCATACTCTTCTTCCTTAAACAAAGGTCCTCACCATCACAACTTGCTTCACCCTCACCTTCACCATAGCACTGGGAAGATTAAGAGGAGATATACCACTTTGTTCTGCACACCTTGCAATACTCTTTTTATTTATAGAAGCTTTTGTATATGTATTAAACACTTGAGGAATATTAATTCATAGTATTAGTCCTGTAAATCTTGCTTAAGTCCAGCTGATAAATAGATAAAAGTAAAGTATATTGCCGAAACCTCTCATTTGGATGTTACCACTTATCTCTTAGATCACAAGAAAGATCTTTCCAGAATTACTCAGAACCCATCACTGTTAGGACATTACAATCTTCTGAGACCTGAATATTTTGAGTACCTAAAATAAACATAGACTGGGTATTTAGTTTCTTTTCTGCAAATATCTTTTATTTTAACTGCTCTTTAATATTTAACCAAAAACTTTAAGCTTGCTATAATGTTAGAACTGAGATTCTATGGATATTTGACTTTTAAATTCTTTGTATATATAATAATAAGTGGCAAAATTCTGAGTATGGAAACTAAGTAGTTAAAAGTGTTTGGGTAACTCTTTGATACCATGAATTATACGATAATGATCTAAGAATAAAATTCTTCTTTTTAGTTCAAATTCCAGAAGGGCTCTAAAATTAATGCATGGAATGTACTTCAGATACAGTTCCCTAGAGATATTATTGATTCTGTGGTATGATTGAAAAACTATTTATTTTGTAAAAGTTATTTATTTTATGAATAATATAATTGGGAAAGTGTTTCAAGAATTATGGATTCCATGTTGGAATGAAATAGGTAGGGATCATTTGAAAGCACTTGGGATATGGCTCTGCACTTAACCCCTCATATCCATCCAAACAATAGCCTGAGCTCAGGGAATTGTATTGGTTAGACCATACATTATCTCTTCTGAACCTTTTCAAGACCATCACTTTCAAATCTCTTGACCCTTTGATTTGTATTATGTGAGGATCTCCTTGTTACTTCTGACTCTTTGTTAGATGGGAGAAAAGCATATAGCTTTCTCAAACCACAGCAGTTTAAAATGGCATTGGAGGGGCCACTAAGTGGTGCATTGGATAGAGCAGTGGCCCAGAAGTCAGGAAGATCTGAGTTCAAACCCAGCCTCAGACACTTAACACAAAAATTAGTTGTGTGACCTTGGGCAAGTCACTTAACCCTAATTGCCCTACCTTCCCCCCTCCAAAAAAAAATGGCATTGGAGTTGGACAGATCTAGGGATGTAATGGGTGCCCCTCGTACCTTCCCTTCCTTTGCACAGCTTGAACTATTGTAGTAAAATGGGTTTTGACTGTTGTACTTATTTTTAGTTGGGTGTGGATGGCTCATACCTGCCTTCTTTTTGGTGGCATTCTTTGTGGCATTCTTCAGTATGTGAGATAGCTGACAGCCTTCTCAGGCACAAAGTATATTGGAAAGTACAGTTGGAAAAACAGTCATGTGATTTTAAAAAGATTCACTTTTAAGTATTTTCCCTTAGAATTAACAGACAAACGTTTTAAACATGTTGCTTTCAGTTTTGTGAGCGAATGCTATATATTGGTAAGACTGATATGGGACTGGCAGTTCTTTCCACACTGAATTCATTAATTAGTATTTTAATTGTGTAAAAAAACCTCTTTGTGATAAAATACTCTACACAGTGAGCTTAAAGTCTAACCTCAAAAAAAATTGAACTCCATTCATCTGAATGCTAGTTACTTGGCTGTAATTTTGGTTCTTCACAGTTAAGTCACTTTGTTAGTATGCTTTAGTGAATCCTTAAATTGTTCTAGCCTTTTTGCATCCCTGCTTTGATTCATCTTCTTGATTGTCCTAGTATTTATTTATCTCTTCTTCAAAACTGGGTAATTGTGATAAGCACTGTTTGGTTCTGATCTACCAGTTAGTCTAAAGACAAATGAAAACCCTTTATCTAACTCCATCCTTTTTGCCTATAGGGGCATAGTCTTGCTGTTGAGGGAATACAACCTCTAGAAAAGGGCAAAGGGCCTACACAGGGATAACAGGTATAGCTAATTGGATTATGATTAACAACAACAACTATGAAGATAGGGATAAGGGAAGGATAATCAATAAACAATTTATTAAGCTTTTATTATATGCCAGGCCTGGAGTTAAACACTGGGAATACAAAGAAAGACAAAAGACAGCCCTTGCTGATAAGCACTTCATAGTCTGGTAGGGGGTACAACATGCAAACAACTACAAACAGGCTATAGAGAAGATAAATTGGAAATAAGAGAGAGAAGGCATTAGAATTAAGGGGCAATGGAAAAGGGTTTTCTTTAGAATGTGAAATTTTAGCTGAGATGTGAAGGAAGCCAGGAGACAGAGACTGGGAGGGAGAGCATTCCAGGTATGGGAGCAGCCAGTGAAAAATGCTGACTTGGGAGTTGCTGTAGCTTGTTCAAGGAATAGCAGGGAAGTTAATCAAAAAGCATGTATGGAGGTATGAGGTATAAAAAGACTAGAAAAGGAGGTGGTGGGCAAGTTATAAAGAACCTTGAATGCCAAACAGGTTTTATATTTGATCCTAGAGGTGATAAGGAACCTTTGAAATTTATTGAGTGCAAGGTTAGGGGTGAGGGTGGAGGGGTGATGACTGAGGAGTGGATGGTGTATGACATGGGCAGATCTGTGTTTTAGGAAGATTGCTTTGGCAGCTGAGTGGAAAATGCACTGCAGTGGATGACGTCTTGTGACAAGGCAGACCAACCATTTGGCTATTGGAATAGTCCAGGTGTTGAGGTGAAGGAAGGCAAGGGTGGTGGCAGTGTCAGGGGAAAAGAGGGTGTAAAAGGTAAAATCCATAGGCTTTGACAAGAGATTGGATACAGAGGTTGAGACAGAGTAAGGAGTCAAGGATGCCATGGAGGTTTTCAGCTAGCTTACATAAAAATCAAAGGAAGAGCTACTTAAGGGTATATATGTATATCTGGAAAACATAGCTTTTTCAGGTCATTCTTCAGATTGTCACTAATCCATTGTAAAGCTGAGGTTTTTTTTGTTCTTGGATACTTAAGTAAATTGTTTTTGTTTAATTCCATTTAAGATATTTTAAAGCAAATGATTAGAAACTGGCAAAAAAAATTCTTACCTAATTTTCCCCTTCTTTAATATACAGGGAAGTCGAGATAACATGAGTATTGTGCTAGTTTGTTTTTCAAATGCTCCTAAGGTCTCAGATGAGGCAGTGAAAAAAGACTCAGACTTGGATAAGCACTTGGAATCACGGGTTGAAGGTAAGAAAGCTACTCTGGTTTATTTAAGAAGAAAAGAAGGGGGAAACTTCCTCTCCTTTTAAAACAAAGTGATTGGGGTTGGGAATTGGGTTGAAATCTATCCAGGTAGAAAGTTTTAGAGAAACCTTAGTGTCCCATAGAAAAAAGAAAAAAAGTATATGCTTCTTTTAAAATTATACTATTTTTTAAATGGCAAAGTGATGAGTATATATTTCAAAATAATAACAGTGCAAAGTCTATGTTCTTGGTAATACTGAATGATTACAGTGACACTTGTCCTAATTCACCATTAGTAACTGTTATCTACTTTGTGTTGTCATTGATATTCTATTAGCTTAAACTCTTTTAAGAGTATCATTATTGGCTGTTACATTTTTATTCAGGTTAAATTGCGAAACAGGATAAAATGGAAACATTGAGTTTAGCATTTACTTTCATACTGATAGTCATGTAATTTTTGTGCTGACCTTGTTATTAGCGTAGTATACCTTTTAAGACGTTAGTAACTAACTTTTGGAAACCTCTGTATTAAAATGTACAAAGCAGATACTAACTACAGGAATAAGATTAGGGAAGACAGTTCTGCTTATAAAGTCTTTCTGTACATTTTCATCTGTTTTTAAATGATACTTCTTCAAAATCCATGTTTTCCTCCCACTAAAAGCCAGCAAAATTCCCCATTCTCCCTGGCATGTAGCACCTATACTTTCTGACCTCTCTATTATTCAGCTTGAATTCTTACTTCTTCTCTGACCTGTTCCTATATTGTTATTCTAGCAGTCCCTTCCACCTTTTTGTACCATTTAAACTGTTAATCATAACTCGTATTTACATATCTAGTTCTCTATTTTAATTTCCATAACTTTTAATACAGGAAATATACCTAGCTAGTGTAAGAATTAAATGGGTAAGATAAATAACATACTATCTCTAAAAGCACTTTGGGGGCAAAAGTTAAAAATATTGTATAGATACACTAAAAGTATCACTATAGCTAAGTTAAATTATTTACAAAGATTTATTTTTAAAATTAAAATCTCAATTTTAATTTTAAAAGGGACTCAGCAGTAGAGTTTGAAGTTAAGCTCTCTAGTTTTCCTAGGTGATATGTTTTGTTAGAAGATACAGGCAATATCTAAAAATCTTACTCAACTATACTACTCTTGGTTAATATACAGTTCTTGGGGATCAGATACCAACTAGCTTTATAATTTTATAAATAGATTTTTGAACCTTTTAAATTTTAGCAGTTTGTATTTTTAACTTGAAACAAATTGCAATGTTTAAGAAAAAATCATTTCTTATATATAAGCAGAAGTGAAATTTCTAAGTATGTTAAACATTTAAACGAAGCCTTTATTTTTTACTTTTTTAAAATGAATGCCTTTTGACATAACAAGAAATCAGTGTATAGTTTTGTTTTTGTCTTCATTTTTTACTTCCTCGTGATCATCATATTAATTCACGTGTTGTTTGTTTTCATGCAGAAATTATGGAGAAGTCTGGTGAGGAAGGAATGCCTGATCTTGCCCATGTCATGCGCATATTGTCTGCAGAAAATATCCCTAATTTACCTCCAGGAGGAGGTCTTGCTGGCAAGTAAGTAGAAGATAACCAATTTTGAGTTCTCTGCATAGTATAATTAAATTTCTATGAATAAGAGAGTATTATTATGATACTGATAGCTGTCATTCTTTTAATGCTTCAGAGTTTACAAAGCACTTTACATTTATCTCATTTGATTTTCATAATATAACCCAGTGAGGTAAATGCTACAGTTATCAGTCTTCATTTAACAGATGAGGTAACGGAGCCTCAGAGAGATGAAGTGACTTGGTCATAGTTGGAAAGTCAGTGCTAGTGAGAAGAGCACTTTGTGCCTAAGCCTTTTCTCACTCCTGTGTCCAGCAGTCGCATCCCTGTGCCATGTAGCTTAAACACATTGATTCTTTAAACCTAGTAGGAGCTCATCCGGGGGTTCCATTGAATGAGATCAATTTTAAGAGCTTTGCAAGCCTTAAAACACTATATAAAAGCTTATTGTTTTTACTATTTTACCTGCTTTCTGTAAAGAACACTTGGAAAAAGACTGTCTTCCTAGAAACTACTTGATAACTCTCTTAAATAGTCTTCTAGCTATTCCTAATTGAACCTTTCTGCTCTGAGAAATAAGAACTTTTTCAAGAGCAGGCTATAGGCCTCCTTCCTTGGTAAAGTACAGAAGAATGTATTGTGTAGGACAAATCAAGATTCAGCAGATTCTAGGAACTAGAGTTCTTTTGTGTGTGTGGCGGGGGGGGATCTGTCTTGATAGCATTAATTTTAAAGCTGGCAGTACATTTTGGATATAGCACAAAATTAAAGCTATATTAATTTTCTGATGAACTTATTTTAAAATATTTTCACAAAGCTATTTCTTCATGTTTTTAGGCGCAATATTATTGAGGCTGTTTATAATAGACTAAATCCACATAGAGAGAATGATGGGGTAAGTTTTTGTTTTATAAGCTTTAAAAGTAATTTTATAATATAGTAAATTAAATATAGCTAGAGCATACATAGTAAACTTTAGATATGACAAATGTTTCGTTCATAACAATAGAAATCACTTAACATAAGCTAGTTTTTAGTTCTATTTTTACAAAGGAATATGTAGTGTCTGTCTTTGGAAAAATTCAGTTATAATATAGATTTTTTTCTATTAAAAGTTATATCAGTTAAAAACAATCTTTTATAAATTGATTTAAGCTTAAGTGACTAGAGTTAAAAGTAACTCTTTATGTGGGTTTAATGTTGTCTATCTTTAAAACAGTAGTTTTTATGTTTATTGTAAATTTACTCAAATATTTTTACCTCCTTTCATTTCCCTTTCCCATCTCCACCCATTTTTTTATTTTACAGAGGGAATACACTCTCTTACCCCTTGACACCTGTCAGTAGACTGTTGTTAGCAACAGGCAGTAGATTTAAATTTATGAATTTTCTTTCTTTTTTTTGAGGCCATATAAGCAGAATAGTTCAGTTTAATTTTCTCATATGCCTATTCAGATGAATACTTGAAAATAATTGGATTTTTCCTTTATTTTAGAAATATAAGAATCTTAGAGAAATCCTGCAGTAAGCTCTTACATGAATGTATAAATCTAAATTGAATTATTACACTATGGGCTAATTAGATCATGTCCTTTCCTCTATTATCTTTTATTAATGTTCTTTTGAAATTATGATGAACTTTTCAGCTAGTCATCAAAATATACACAGTCAGAGAATTTTAGTTCTCCAAATTTTTAAGTTAGTTTTTTCCCCCCAAACAAGAGCTTATTTATCCTTAGTATGTATAGGGCTCATACAAGTAACTTGGGTTTTAAATTTTTACTTAAAAAGCTTAGAAGGGAAGCTCATAAAGTTCAGTAGTAAAACTCCTTAGAAAAAAATAAATAGCTCTACCACCATTCACATATCTTTAACTATTCTTATCAGGCCAAAAGAGTCTTGGTTGTATTGTTGCCAGAAGCTGTTATTTTCAGAGCAGGATCATCGTATTTCATTCCCTCTCCCTATTTTAGCAGCAAAACTACTTCTAGGAAAAGATCATAAATACATAATGGTACTTAATGAGTTGTAAAGAAGTTGATCCTAAATAACACTATTGATATACAAACAGAAGAACTTTGAATAAATGAAAATAGGGCATTTAAGACATAAGGGGTGTGTGCGTGCATGCGTGCGTGCGTGTGTGTGTGTGTGTGTGTGTGTGTGTATGTGTCTTCAGCCACATTGTAAGCTTCTTTAGATCTGGAGCCATGTCATAAAAATGTATATACTGGAATATTTAAGCTGACAAATAGGAGAGGACTCTATTGGTTCAGCAGATGATCGTCAAGCTAAAAGGAACTTTAGAGAAGATTTCATCATAGACTCTATTGATGTAAAGGTGGAAGAGTCATTAGAGGTCAGTTAGTCTAACCTCTTCATTTTACAGATCAGATCCCAGCAGGAGAGATGACCATAGCATAGTTACACAGGTAGTAAGTGGCAAAGCTGAAATTGTTAGGCTTCTTAGCAAGCATTTACACTTGTGTGAGACTTAAAATGCAACTTCAACCATGATAAATGTTTTTATTTTAGTCAGCCAGCATTGTGATAGACATTTTGATATAAAAGTTAGTTGTTTGGTGAGCAGGGGTGGAGTCAAAATCATTATTACTTTTATACCTATGAACATTTCATTTTTAATATATTACCCTTGCATATATTAAAAGAAAACTGTGCTATACACATAGCTTTCCAATATTTATATAATCTAAAAAAAAGCATTTGGGATGTTTTTCTTACAATGTTGTTTTGAAGTGTTATTACATGGTAGATCCAGTTAAAGATTTAACTTTTTAAAAATAAACCCTCCCAATCATTGTATATTTTAATTTCTTGATTTTCTTTAAAACAAAATCGAATTCTGCAGAGTTGAATGAGGAGATCCTCAATTCATCATATGCTTATTAAGTACCTAATATATACAAGGCACAAATAATTTATCAAATACTTAAGCAAGTAAAAAATTTGCTTTTTTAAAATCAGTATGACTATAACCCCTCTCGGGAGCCTTTATTAAGACAACTTTTATGTTATAGCTATGACTAAAAGCAGTTAATTGCTTAGTAAACCAACTTTCTGATGATAAAAACCACATTTCCTGGAAGCCTTTCCAGTTTGGTACAGGCTCTGTCAGTCAGTGCTTTCAGGAATTCCCAGTCACACCCCTGCCATAATACGACACTTAGAATAGGACTTGAGTAGAGGCATTTATGAGATATTTGAAAATAAAGTAAAATATAAAAGAAAAATAGCCAGGAAATATATAGTGTAATGAATTAATTGATTTTTAGTTAAAGTGAGGGTTATCAGTTGTATAATCTGAGTGCAAATGTTGCACTAATCAGTGCAAAATGTTGAAAGTCATAGGAAGGCTAGCACCCCTGAATTATGAGCAGTCATGGATAAGAATTGTAGAAAATGTTGTCTGTGTTGTGATAGGAAGTTCCCACTTTAATAAGATCGTCTCTAAAGGATAGGTGAAATTTTAAGCATATCAGTTCACTAATTAATTCACTAAACCTAATTCACTCATTTATCCAAGAAAGATTTTAGTGCCTCCTTATAAGACGCTGCCAAAAACTAAGAAAGAAAAATAAACAAATGAAAAAGAATAAGACATGGGTCTTGTTTTTAGGGAGTCATAATCTGATGTACTTTAAAGGTTATTTTAACTTAACTATAATTTTAAATATATATTAATATTTATACAGATTTCTGCCCTTACGTCCCTGAAATCCTTGAAAATAATAGCCCTAATTTTTTTTTCAGTGTAAATTGATATTGATTAAGATTTGCCTGTCATTCTCAGAATAAGTTATGCATAGGATTGACACGAGTTGTGAAGACAAGAAAGTTAGGGTCTCTGAAGGCTGACTAGAATTTAATGTACTTTAGAAACTAACATTATTAGTAAAGAATAATTCTTATTACTTTTATTACCCTATTACCTTTATTTAGATAAGATATTGTGCCTCTGTGTGTGTGTGTGTGTGTGTGTGTGTGTATGTGTGTGTGTTCCCTTTTAAGTGTCTGTAAGATATTCAAAGAGGCTTTGTGGTGACCAACTTTGTAGGGCCCTTTTCTTCCTCAGTTTTCTTAAGTGAAGTAACAGTTTTATGTTGAACCCTATTTACATGCCATACTCTGTAACTATATGAAGTTATAGTGTTTCCTGATATTGTAATAAAACATGGGATATAATCTTGTCCTAAATATCCTAAGTGAATACATTCCTTTATTTAGTTGATTCATAATTTAAAAGAATCTCTAAGAGGTTTTAAGGAAGTGCTTCTAGACGATAATAACTTTAGTGTAGAAACTTTTATATTCCTTCGAAACAAACGTGTTGTTGCCTGCGTTTATGAAAGGTACATACTAAGTGTTGTGTGAAGTAATAAAAAGATAGCCTTCAAGGAATTTTCAGTTTAGTTAGATGAGGTTCAGTTGTTTAGTCGTTTTTCAATTATTTTTGACTCTTCTTGACTCCATTTGGTATTTTTTGGAGGAAAGTTATTAGAGTGGTTTGCTGTTTCCTTCTCCAGTTCATTTTATAGATGAAGAACTTGAGACAAACAGGTGACTTGTCCAGAGTCACACAGCTACTAAGTCTCTGAGGCCAGATTTGAACTCAAAAAGATAAGTCTTCCTGACTTCAAGCCTGCCACTGTATCCACTGTGCTACTTAGCTGCCCCAGTTAGATGAGGTACTAAGATATAAAAGGCTAAATAATGGTTTAATACAATAGAAGAAATCTCAGAAGGCAGAATGTGATTAATTGTGAGGTGAATTATGTGAACAATAATGGCTGCAGAAATTTAAGAGGGGCAATAGAGGTTATTTCACAGTATAGATAACTATTAGTCATGGGTAAAGTGGTAGATTTTTAACTCTTAAAAGAGAGATAATGTTTACATCAGTGGAGAGGAGAAAAAGAAGAAGGGAAAATTCCAAATCAGTGGAGCAAGCAGTTGCAAAAGAGCCAAGGCAGGAAAACTTAAGTCATGTTCTGGAGTGAATTAGTAAACTCATTTTTCTGAAATGTTTAGAAGACTAGTGGGAGACCAGTGATAATTGGGACCTGGTAGTGAGGAAGTTTTGAATACTAGAGTAAGCAATTTTGGACTTTATTCTGATGGTAATGGGGAGCCATTGAAGATTGTTTTTTGATACTAAGATTTAGGAAGATACTTAGGGTCAAGAAAGAGATAACCAGAGAGAGATCAGATATGAGGCTATTTTTTTTAAAAAAAGAGCAGTAATTGTAAAAAAAAAAAAAAAAAAAGATATGAGACTATTAAAATAATCTAGGCTAGTTGCAATAAGAACCTGATAGTGGAAATGGAAATACTGAAAGTGAGAAATTGCAAAGAAAGATTCAACACTATTTGGAGATCTGTTATTTGGTGGGGAGAAAGGAGTGGGGAAGGGAAGCAGTGTTGAGTCATAGTATATAGAAGAAAGTTTCAGACTTTACATATAAGTGTATTTTAATCTTTAACATTAACTTTTAGATTTATTTCTGTCATAGTCTAACATATTCTGTGCTTTAAAAATTAATTAGGAAAGAAGCCAAATTTTTTTTAAAAATTCACCTCGTTTTTCTCTTTTTTTTTCCCCATTATTTAGAAATGTTGGCATAATGACCAAATCTTATAAATTGGCATTCTTTTTTATATACAGAACAAAAGTTTAGCTTAAAGGAGAGTTTTCTAACCTTACTGTGATAAATTCTCTATATTTTATTTTACTGTTCTCTTTAGTAGATCATTTTATAAGAGTGAGATTGGGAAATTTCATGTCATAAATAGAATTACAGAATGTTAGAGTTTCCATGTAGGTTTAGTCCCTTCACTTAGGGATTGAAGAGACTAAGACTCTCAAAGGTGAAGCATCTTGTCATATATAGTAAGTAGCAGTGTAAGGTTTTTAGTCTGAGTCTCTCAAGTTAAGTCCAGTACCTTTTCCACTACATAGAAACATGGAAGAATAATCTTTAAAATCTAGTACATTTATTGTCATTTTACTTTTTCTCTAAATGTAAGATTCTTTCATTGGGACATGAATGACCACTAATAACCAATATTAATTGGTATATCAACTAAAAAGGTATTTATTGAATACCTTAAAAAAGTTTTCAAAGCAGCATACATTCATGGATGATGAAATAGTGAAAAGAGCACTGAATTTGGAATCAAGAGGATGAATCTAGGCTCGTATATGGGCTCTGCTGTGTTCTACCTGTATGACTTTGCTTAAGTCACTTCCCTTTTCAGGCTCAGCAGCCTCTTCCATAAAATGAGGTGGTTGAGGTAGTTGATTTCCATCATGCCTTCTTGTCATCCTCACAACAATCCTGTAGTTACTATATTGCCTTATCTTATCACCAGTAGCATCCTGTCAGCCTTTGATAGCTCTTAACTGTTTACTACTGTCACTCCTATACAGATGCTGCTGAATTTTCTCCAAAGGTGGAGAAAATAATGCAACTGTTCTTACTGGGTCTGCTATATTATTTATTATACAACCTCAGCTGCGCCCTAGGCAGTGCTCTACACCTCCCTCATCAACTTTTCATCCCACTCTTTATAGTCCCTCTTTATCCCTCCTCAAATGTCTCATGACTCCTCCTTTTCCCTACCCTCACCTCATCTTTCCACTGAAACTGCTGCCCAAAGTTGTCAGTGATCTCTTAATTGTCAAATCCAAGGAGGACCTTTTCTTAATCCTCATTCTTCTTGACCATTTTGCAACCTTTGACACTGTTGATCATCTCTTCTCCTTTTCTCTAGATTTTTGGGACAGCACCCTCTCCTGGTTCTCTTACTACCTGTGTGACCACTCCTTCTCAGTCTCCTTATCCTTTCCCACTATCCATAGGTGTTGCTCAGAGTTCTGTCCTGGGGCTTCTTCCCTTTCTCTGGGCTACTTCACTTAGTGCTCTCATCGGCTCCCATGGATCTAATTATCATCTCTGTGCTGCTGACTTACAGATCTGTCTCTCCTGCTCTTACCTCTCTGCTGACCCTCAGTCTTAAATTTCCAGTTGCCTTTCATTCATCTCAGCTGGATGTCTAGTAAACATCTTAAACTCATGTGCAGACTGAGCTCATTCTCTTCCTTAAACTCTCTTCCTCTTGCCCCCACTCAGTCTCCACTTAACTTCCTTATTACTGCTGAGAGCTCTGCCATACTCAGTCACTCTGGCTCACATCCTCGGAGTCATTCTGGACTCCTCATTGTCTCCTGCCCCTGACTCCCACCCCCCAGTGCCCTCATTGGTGCCAAGGTCTATCAGTTTCACCTTTGCAACACTTCTTGAACACACCTCTTTCTCTGTTTGATACTTTCCCCTCCTTGATACTGCCCCTTCTGTAGTGTGGTCCCTGTCACCTCACACCTGTATGATCACAGTGGCCTGCTGCATCCAGTATCTCGCCCTGCAATTCATCCTCCATTTAGCCACCAAGGTGATTTTCCCAAAAACACAAATCCAACTGAGTCAACATCCCTCCCTCCTCAACAAGCTCCAGGGGCTTCATATCTCTTCCAGGATTAAATACAAAATCTTTTGTTTGGTGTTCAAAGCCCTTTATAACCTAGCCCTCTTCTGCGTTTTCCAGTCTTCTTACACCTTACTCCCTAACTCATTCTCTTCAGTCCAGTGACACTGGATTCCTTGCTTTTTCTCAAACAAGAAACTCTTCTTAGTTCCGAGCATTTTGTCTGAATGTTGCCCATGCCTGGAATGCTCTCCCTCCTCATTCCTTGGTACCATGATTCAAATCTCACTTAAAATCTCATTTTCTACAGGAAGCCTTTCCTTACCTTACTCTTAATTCTTATACCTCTCTTCTCAGTTATTTCCTATATTTCTTGTCTATAGCTTGTTTGTTTTCCCCACTAGATTGTAAGCTAGCTCCTTGAGGGCGTTGTTTTTGTTTGGTTGTTTCAGTTGTGTCCAACCCTTCATGACTGCATTTGGGGTTTTCTAGGCAAAGATACTGGAGTTACTTTCCATTCCCTTTTCCAGTTCATTTTACAGATGATGAGATTGAGGTGAACAGGGTTAAGTGACTTGTCCAGGAACACACAGCTAGGTGTCTGAGGTCAGATTTGAACTCAGGAAGAAGACTCCAGGCCTAGCATGCTATCTACTGTGCCACTTAGCTCTTCTTCCTTGAGGGCAGGGACTGTCTTTTGCCTCTTCTTGTATTTTGTATTCCTTGCACTTAACACTCTGCCTGGCAAAGGGTAGTTCTTAATAAATGGTTATTTACTAAACTGGATTAAGTGGTGAAGGATATTGTTTCTTCTTTCATAGTCTAAGAAGCTGGGTAAGTGATTTGCTCAGGGTCACGTAGCTTATTAGTAAGGGATTATGACTTAGATTTCACTAGTGTTCTTTTCACTGCCCTATCACTATTGAAAAGAGTCTTAGTATTTACTACACAGGCTTCTTTTACTTTTTTAGCTATTCTCATTTCTAAACAAATATTAATATCCTTTTGAGATATTGAAGTCATATACATTCAATTAACTGTTATTTTAAAATTTCTGTCAGTTTGATTTTATTCAGTTGAAAATATGATTTCATTTCCAAGGAGGCAAGACCTATAAAAATCATTAAATCTCTGCCAGTGTTTCTTCAAGCTGTCTTTTCTACCTTCTCTGTCTATTAATAATACTTGATTCCTGAGACTGACTTTAAATACATTTGAGAAATATTAAAGCCTTTAAAATAACAAATTTTGGAAAAGACAGGTTAGCCACTGTAGCCTTTTTTCTTTAATGATATGTATAACCATAGATAATGTGAAGGAAATATTATAGTGCACTGTTAAATTTATTGATTTTGGTTTATAAAACCCATGTCCTTGACTGGGAAGACAAAATGTAGTATTATGAAAAGAGCTCTGGTTTGGGAGTCTCCAGACCTGCCTCTAGGTTGCTGTTCCAGTAACTACTAGCCATGGTGTCGTAGGAGCCAAGTGAAAAAACTCTGATTTCATTTGAGTGGAAATCACAGTGAGGAAGCTTCCGCTAGTTACCAGGGCAATTCAATAGCTGTTCTGCTGTGGTGTGTCTGATACAGTCTGTCAGAGGTGGGTGGTACTGGAACTCAGGTCTTCCTGATCTCAAGGCCGCTATTATACTCTCTCTCAGGAGGGAGTATTTGAGATAATCTTGAGCTACAGTGTTTGTGTAGTCCAAGGCATCTTTTTTTTAGTTTGTGAAATAGCCTATCATGTACTAGAAAGAGTGCTGGATTTGGAATCAGAACCTGGGCTCAGATCCTGGTTCTCCTATTACAGTCATCAGCTCACTGTCTCTACACCTCCATAGCCTTATCTTGTAAGATGAGGGTATTGGACTAAAATTACTTCTCTTTTCCTTTTCAGCTTTAATTTGATTCTGTTATATCATTTATAGTGATTTATATTTATTTAAAAGTAAGGTCCAAAAGATTTAAATGAACCTCTGCTCATATGGATGGTTGGTAATAGGTCCAGGATGTAACGCCAGGTCCTCTGACTCCAGATATAACCAATGGGCAAGTGATTTTTCCATTTTGCTCCCTATTTCCTCATCTACCAAATAAGGGAATTGCTTTAGATAATTTCTAACATCCTTTCTGTGGCTGCTGGGTATAATTAGGCTAATTATTTTTAAAATCATAGGCTGCATTCTAAACTTTTGAGAGCAAATACCAAGGTATATGGGGAAATTATACAAATTTGTAGAGAAACATAAACTGCTTACAAGGGGGTTAGTGGAAAGAGGGGAGTTTCATCAAATTCAAATCAACAGCATTAAATGCCTTTTTTTAATAAGGCACTGTGACTGACAGGTTTTGGAGATGTGGTTCCCCAAATAGTCTCAGGCTTCAACAAGCTTGAATTCTACACTGTAGCTGTGCATACTAGAAACAGAGGGAATTGAGGAAAAAGAGAGCCCACACAGCTGCTTTCAGATTGGAATCTGGCAGAAAATCATCTAGTAGCTCTGTTCATTCATTCACATCTCCATCAATCTAAAGGGAGTTGGGGGTTGAGAGGAGGAATAATCAGGGCAGGTTGCAGAATTGGGAAAATCATAAACTTATAGGGCACATTCCTTAGACATCATAGGTACTCAATCCCAAAAGGAATTAACAGAACTTCAGAGCATGGGCGGCATTCAGTTTTAGTGAAGGTTTAGAAAATGTTCCAAATAAAGACCTCCGGAATTGGGGAAGATCTTTTCTTAGAGCAAAAGTGTATATGTGAATATCTTCTTGTAGTGCATTTTCATGCCCCAAGGAGATGCTTATCAGTACTTACGAGAAGTTTTAGATGATATTTTAATGTAGACATTTTACCACCCCCACCATCCCCCCATTTAAGATAAATTATGTGAAGTTGTTAGCAGAGAGGTTAATACTTCATTTCAATAGGATAACAGTTTTTGCGAAAATGTCATCTTGAGGTTAATTGAGGAAAGTTAGCTTTTAGAAGAGAATAAATGGGCTATTTTCCCAGCCCATGTTTATAGCTACTATTTACTTGTACTCTAGCTACTTCTGGCCTAAGGTATTTTAGTGTCTTTGATGTGTGGAAGCCTTGAAGTGGGTGGTGTGGTTCAGTAGTAATAGACATTCGATGGCATTCTGTTCCTTTGCCTTCTTTTTAAGGATGATGACCTAACAAAGTATTAGGCTATTACCACTACAAGCTACTAAGCTTGAAATTCTCAGGATTACAAGATTTTGTCAGAGATGAAAGTAACAATTACAATTGAAATAATTATGAATTTAAAGATGTTATTAAAGATCTAATATTTGGAAATAAATAGTTTTCCGTGAAAAAACTAACCTGAAGCTCTAAAATGTGAATGCCTTGATTTATACTAGTTTTCTAATTTTCATCATAATAAGCTGTAATCAGATCAAATCAATAGAAATTAGGGATGAGAATTTTGGAATATTGATCTTCCAGGGCCCTGCCTTCTGTTAGTCATACTTTAAGAGGTAGAGAGAGCTGTGAGCTTCTCTAAATGGTCACAAGTATTGTCTTAAATACAAAACAAGGTTAAATTTAACCAAATTCCATATATTTATATTTCATTTGTCACTAATTAAGACTGATCTTCCATAAATAGCACAAATTTTTGCCATTCAAAAATAAGAATTCATCACATCATTACTTTGCCTGATACTTTTTGTTACTTTGTTATAGTTGGGTGTTCCCTCTACCACTGTAAAGTACAGTACTTAATAACCCGTGGCCAAAAATTCATCATAAGTTGTCCAGTCTCTTCACAATTAGCTGGGTGTATTCCTAGGAGACAAACATACCACCAGTTTTTTGCTCAAATCCTTTTCAGCTTTTTTTGGGGGGAAAGGGGGAAGTGAATATTACTTTAATTTTTAAAAGTCTAAATTTTAATATAGTGACATTTCTAAAGAACTGATAAACCATTATGATAAATTAACAAAAATTTGAATATGCAGAAAACCAAGTAGGAATTTGGGATATAAAAAGTTAACTGTTTTAAAAATAGCTTATTAGTACAATAATAGATCATATATAAATATGGTAAACAAATGGTGGTCCACTATTCATTGACTATTGCAACCCAAATATGAAGGTTAGTTACATTGTATTTGATAAAATGTACTTCTCTTATTATGGAAATGCAGAACCTTTCTCTAACTGTGATAAAAGGTTTATATCTGGTTATTTTATCAAATAACCCTTGATTGGATTGATAATCTATGAAAAACTTCAAGTAGATTTTGAGTAGACGGTAATTAGAGACTATGCAATAATTGCTAAAGTTTAATAGTATGTAAAATTGAAGTTAATAGTTTGGCTTAACAGCATTTAAAAATCTCTTACCTATATAAATATCCCAGGCTTGGTTTAAGAAGAAAAGTAAGCTTTTTTTTTTTCCAAAACGTTAAGTTACCCAAACCAAGTCCACTTTTGAATAATAGTAATTTATATACAGCCTTCTAACTTGCCTATTTTTAAAGTAGATTCATGTGGTTGTTAATTAATACTTTAATATTTTTTTTGCAAGGCTTTAAAACATTATTGTATATTAAGATTAATTTTTTATTTTTGTAAAAAAAATATTTTTTACTTTTTAGATGGGAGCTACTTTCAAATTCCCATAACACTAAAGGCATTTTTTTGGTTATCATTAGGAATGCTTATTTTTTCAGATAATTTATAGTTATATGATTTATTATTAATAAACACCATAAGACCATTTGTTAGAATGTATAGCAGGGTATACTGGAAATTATAACTAAGTTATCTAAAATGAGGTCATTGAAGTTATGAGTGTTTTCAATTTCAAAAATTCTAAATGATTTCTAATAAAGTAGAGCATGAAAGAATATAAAATTATCTGTTTTCTGAACATAGCATTTTGAGTACTGCATATTTAATAGATGATAAAGCATTGAATTTTTTCATATGTACATGGTCAGATTCTGATTCTGCTAGCTTAATAAAATGGTCTTATAAACGTTAGATAGTACACCTCATGATAGAGAAATGAGTGTTTTTGCTAAAGTATGTTATGTTATATGTTAAATTATCCTAGTTTGTCTACTGACACTGGGGTCTTAAATCTTAAAAAAAGGCCTCCGATGATGCTGAGGAAAGTGGATCACAGGGAAAATTGGTGGAAGCTCTCAGGCAAATGAGAATTAATCATAGGGGAAACTACCGACAACTTCTGGAAGAGATGCTGACTAGTTACAGGCTAGCTAAAGTACAGGGAGAAGAAAGCCCTGCTGAATCAGCTGCTGGAGCTACTTCTTCGAACAATGATGCTGGAGACCCAGTGACAATGCTGGAACCCCATACTGAAACAAAAAGTGATCTTGCTGAATTAGAACATTCTAATGAAGATGCAGGGACAAAGATGAGCGATTCACGCATATGAATTCTCTCTTTTGTTAATATGTTTATGGTCTTTGATTTGATGGTTTTGCCTAGCTAGTATAATGTATGCATTTGTGTATCAGTTTGTTATGTGAATCTTGGAAAACTAGTTTTATTTGTACAGTCTTATTTTTTAAGAAGGCCTTTTTGCATATACTTTTTATCAGATAATTCAAAGTTTACCATAGTACTTTAAATTTAATAAAATTATATATCCTATTTCGTTTTATAGGGTGTTCCTGAAATCAGGTCACCAATTAAAGTCAGTAGTTCTGGTTTTTTTTCTGTTGCTTTCTTTCTTCAAATTGGACTATATCAGATGAGTTATTACCTGTTTCATTAAACCAAGATTAATTTCTGTTGTGGACAGGTTCTTTGTTAATACAGAACTTTATTGTTTTACATTGTTTTACATATTAGTGAACTCAAGTTTCATAATTTTGCCATTTGTTTAGTATTAGTTATTACAGAAAGGCCAATGGTGGCCTTTATTTCTTTCTTGGAATGCTTTCTGACAATGTTTGAAATTGTATTTATTTTAAAGCATTGTAGTTTTATTTTTAGAACTTGTGAGAGATTGAATGTTTCTTTTGACTTTGTGTATTCTCTATAAAGCATAATATAGTTTTAGAAAAAGTGTACTATACCTGAAACTGTGGTTTGTAGTTTCTGTATAGATGATATCTGTACAACAAAATGTATATGAAACTGTTTAGTATGAAAAAAAAAATTGTGTTTAAGACTTCCCCCCAATAAAGCATGAAATGTGGAATAATTTATGCATGCTGTAATTTTTTAAAATGGATTTTAAAGATTACAGTTTTTATATTCAAGTGTATACTAGAAACCTAACCCAAACCAGAAATTTGTACTTAATATGCAAGCAAATCTTTTATACAAATCTTTGGTCATTTTTAACTGGCAAAAAAAGTATATGTATGAAAATACAAAATTTTATGTCATCCATATAATTTTTACAACTAGCTACTTGCATAAAAGTATTCATTGCTTAGAAATAATAAAACATTTGCTTTCTATTTCTTATGCTAGGAATACTTTTAAAGCTGTATTTGTTTTGTTTTTGTTATAATTTATTTTCAAATAAAATAGCTATTGATCACTCAGCAGAAATGATTTTTGTTTTTCCCCTGATAAATATGAAATTATGTAAAAAATCAGTTTTCTGACTCAGTTAAGATTTGTTTTTCTGAAAGTAATTTGTGAATAAACTATCTTAAGTTACTTTAAGTGGAATGGAAGTGGCAATGATATTCATCAGTATCCCTATCTTTCTGCCATTTCCAAATGAATTTTTGAAGTGCAATGCAATTATGATTTGGAATTTTTAAAAAGGCTTAAGATAGTGGGAATGGAAATGACTTCTGTATAAAAGCAGCTTTTCAAATAGAAGGTACTTTTGTTTGTGTGATTTTTGTTTTCCTTTTTAAACTTTTGAAATTCAGTCCATCGTGGGAGTAGTATAGGTGAATAATATTAATATTCTTCCTTTTCTCTTCCTGTAGGGTGCTGGAGATCTAGAAGACCCATGGTAGCCTTACAAATCTACTAAAATGCTTTTGATTCTGAAAATTGGGGGAAAAACTTTTAATCACAGTTTTCTTCAATGCCAGGGAATAATTCTGGTGGATTTCCAACATTTTGTGAAATGAGCAGAAAATTATCAGAATTTTCCATCATACGTTCATTTTTGTGTTTTCTGCTATTGCCACTCTTAGCGTTGCCTATACTACAGTATTTTTGCCAACCTCAGGCATACTGATTACATCTGTATTGAACTGATTACTAGAAACCAATGGAGTGATTCTACCATAAATCAATAAACTACCATAAATCAATAAATGTGCCTGAGGTGCATGGGATTATAGTTGTACTCTGAAGATACGTTCTGATTTTTATTTTAACAAAACTCACAACATATAAGCATGTAAGAGTACAAATAATTGTCTGAGACACTACTTATTTCACTTTACCAAGTTGGAAAGCTTTTGAGGCTCTGTGGCTTGGAATGTCAGTTGGGCAATATGCTATAGGATGTGAATTTATTAGTGTTGTTGTTTTTATTTTTAATTTTTTTTATTTTTCAGTTTTACCTGTAATACCAGACTGGGTTCTCCAACAGTGTCCAAATTGTGATGTTGCCTTGCTTCAAGATAAGTGTATTTGGCAATAATAAGATGATTTTAGGCATCAGAATTCCTTCAGAATTTCACCCATGTGCACAACACATCCTTAACATCTAACTTTAGAAGTCTCCTTAAACCAAACTGATTTAACTTATAATTACTTGCAATTTGCTTTGACATCTCACTGCTTCAGTTTTTTATTATGAAAATTTGCCTTTATAATGTAAATTGTGATTTTTTTTTGTTCTAAATGTGGTTTTTCTATAGTTTGAATTTCCAGCTTAAGATAAAAACAGAAGTTTTATGTAAAATTGGTATTTTTATTTTGCATTATTTTCAGAACTCAGAATATCACTTTGAGATTACTATAAATACAGTTAAAATTATCTATTTTAGATCTAAGAAAATATTACAGAGATATTTTCATGGGTTCCGTGACCTTTCATTTTATAAACAGTGGGCATGGTACAGAGTGGCTGTCACGTAAGGTACTTGAAGATTCTTAGTTTAATTCTATTTTTGCAATAACATTAATTTTTCTGAATTCTTTTGAGTTGTGCATGAATTAAGCTCAGTTAATGCTGAACATGAAGAGTATTTATCTAAAAGAAGCTATTGGGTAGGGGAAGCAATGAATGTATCCATCTGTATATGATTTACATGATGTGGACGCCTTGTAAACATTTTCCCATTTGTTTAAATTGTGTTTCAGCGAGGATGTTATTGCTCTGTGTGTAGTTTAAGCTAATGAGTCATCAACTGGTTTTGTGTGAAATGGAATTCATGATATTTTCTGTAACTTTTTCCCTAAGCTGTGTCTGTAAAGTGACACATTTGCTTACAGCCAGCTTTTCTAATCATCCAATTTCATTGTGCATCTGATTTTTTTTTTGTCTATAGACAATTATTGCCACGGTATATTTTATTTATTCATTAGATTTTAGCCTTGTAAGTTAAAGTGTTTTAAAAAATGTTAACCGGGTTTGGGGGTTGTTAAAAGATAGGGAATGAAGAATGCAAAATGGTTTATTGTTCAGACTGTTCGCTCTGGTCCAACCCTGTACTGACGATAGCACCTCCCAGTATGATATTGTGATGTTTCATACAATGCAGTGAACATAACCAACTTGTTATCTTCAATAAAGGATTGATAAAAACAGTGTGATATGTTGCTATTTTGTATAAGGCATTTTTATAATCAATATATTTAGAGTATATTATTTTTAAACTATAAAATTTGCAGTATACGACTTACTATAAAACTTGATAGAGAATCATGTAGGTAAAAAAATATTTCAGGAAAGAAATTTTCAAAAAATGCATAGAGTAATACTAATTAAAATCCATATTACTCTTAAAATAGAATTGTACCAAAATATCTAACTTGAATTTTTATCCACCTTTTCAGGGGGATGGTCAGAGTGAAATCAATTCTTATTACTTCAGAGGTTTAAAAAAAAAAAAAAGAAACGTGCATGTCTCCATATTCAACAGTAAGTTGTTAACAGAATTACCTAGTTCCTTTTCAACACCTTAATGCTATTCTAATTTGTTGGCCATATTTAAAAATCCTATAAGACAGTAACTTCATGTTTGACATAGACTTGATATATCTTGGGCCATTGTGATATTGAGAGTTTTTTAAATGAACAAGGTAAATCTAATGTACTACAAATTTCCCCCCAGATAACAGAAGTTAGAATGTAAATGAGAGGATCTCATAATTTGAGTTTAAAAGTAACCTTTGAAACTTTTAACACATTCTATATCCAAATCATTTTCAATTTGCTATAATCTATTCAGTAAATTAGTTTCTATAGCTAAATGTAATTTTTGTGATGAGGTTTTATTCTAAATTCCATCAGTTTCTTCCAAATAAAACAATTTTAACAACTCTCAAAATCAAGTTTTACTAGGAAGGAGAAATAGAACCTTGCCTTTTTCCCTGTACTACTACTTGGTACTAGGATTTTTGTCTGACTTTGCTGGCATTGTAGAGTCTAGTTTTAATTGGAAGTGGAAGGAAGGGGTGCCATTTGGGAAAGAGAAAGGTAATAAGTGATATCGTTTGAATTTTGGATCCATTATTTCCTTCAACAAAAATCCAGAATCTTAAAAAAACCACAAAGATCCATAGAAATTATTAGTCTTAATAGTGGAATTACTTGAAACTAAAGACTTTATCTGGCAGTCTTCAATGTCTAGTGTGTATTTAAGTGAAGAATTATTCATAATCTTTTCTTTTACATTTCCAAATATTTCTAGTTCCTTCTTCAACTGTCTGATAGTATGCTGAATTTTAAATGTCCTCATAGGGACTCAAGTCTGTCTTACTTAAGACTCTTGAAATTTTTTTAAAATTAAGAATCTCTAGCAAAACCTAAAAACAGGAGAAAGACTGTTATTACTGAAATGAAACAATGGCAGACCTATCTAAAATATCCACTTTCTCTGGTCAAATTTATGCTTTTAAAGTAATAGCAAATATATTATCTAACCAGGAGTTCCAGATACTTAAAACTATTACCATGCTAGCTTTAAAAATTGTATATGTAATAATTCGAATTTTTTGATACTATGCAAAATTTTTCACCTTAGGGGCCATTTTTCCAACAACAGTAATAATAATAATTATTATTATATGGTGTTCTCCTTAGTGTTCAAATGTAGTGCTTTGACCTTTCATTTTTTTTTCTTTTTTTTTTCTTAAGGATATGTGCCTTCACTTTTCTGCCAATAATATGACTTACTGTCTGGCTAAGTTTTAACTTTTTTAAAAAAAATTTTCAATCATATCAACTTGGCTTGAACTAGAAATTATATTGAACTTAATCAGGTTAGTTTTCCTAACCGAAACCATTTCCATGTGCCCACCCACCTCTAAATCATTAGAACCCATTCTTATAGCAAAGTAGAGTGCTGGGCACAATGAATACATTCATCAAGTTGGATATCATGTACCTTATTCTGTGCCTGTAGTCTGCTTCTCTAGTCTGTGTTGTTGTCTGATAGTTTCTTGTTTTATATTATGTATCGTAGTCATACATATTGGTCATTGTGTGTATTTGAAGTAGAAGTCTCCTGAATTTCCTTTTTTTTTTGTGGGGGGTTGCTAAAAAATTATTCTGTCTTTGATACTGAGTGGAAAAGCAATTGATAAAATTTTGTCCATTAATAAAAATATATTAGGTGCCTGCTCTGTGCTAAGCATTAAAGATACAAAGAAAGGCGCAAGACAGTCCCTGCTCTCAAGAAGCTTGTAGTCTAGTTGAGGAGACAAGATGCAAATACCTATGTACAAAACTCTGTATAGGGTAAATTAAACAGAATTAACAGAGAAGAAGCCCTAGAATTAAAAGGGATTAGGCAAGGCTTCTTGTAGAAAGTAAGATTTTAACTAGGACTTAAATGCAAATAAGAAGGGAGAGACAAGTCAATGAAAATGCCTAGTCAGGAGAAGAGATGTCTTCTACTAGTTAATTTAGGTAGGCCAGGGTCTCAGATGGGCACTTTAGGAAGATAGCTTTTACAGCTGAGTGGAGGATGGACTGAAGTGGAGAGAGACTCATGGCAGGGAAACCAGAACATGTTATTGCAGTAGTTCATGCAAAAGGGGTGAGAGTCTAAATGAGAGTGGTGGCAGTGAAGAGGGCATAAGTGTGAGGTGTTAGGAAGGTAAATCAGTGGTCCTTGGCTACAGATTGGATACATGGAGGGTAAGAGTAAGGAGGCAAGGATGACACCTAGGTTGTAAGCTTGGGTATACATTTGAAATAGATGTCTCCTGAATTTCTTTTATTCAGGTACTGAAAGGTTAATCTGGCTTTCAAAATGAGGGAATTGCATTTGTTTTGTTTTGTTAGCTATCTAATGTTTACTGAAAAGAAATGTTCTTTGAATGCAGAAGGAACACTGAGATGTTGTTCTTGTAGGTTTTAAGAAACTGCACTGATTAAGTCATTACAGATTTACTTTAAGAAAACTTTAATGAGGCGGCTAGGTGGTGCAGTGAATAGAGCACTGATGCTGGAGTCAGGAGAACCTGAGTTCAAATGAGACCTCAGACAGTTAACACTTACTAGCCGTGTGACCTTGGGCAAGTCACTTAACCCCAGTTGCCTTGCCTTCCCCCCTCCAAAAAGAAAAAAAAAGGAAACTTGGATAGTTTTCAAAATAACTTGATATTATGTATGCCACATTCTTTCCTTCAATCAGAAAATTCATAAGCTTTGCAATTTTTAGATAAGTTTATGCCTATATTCATATTTTATTTGTAATTTGAGTTTACGTTGAATTAAAGCACAGTGCCTTGAACATAAACACTTAATGTTTGTTCAGTTGAATTGAATGAAAAATCAGTATAATGCTTTTAATGATCATAGGGGCATATGTAGTTTACCTTGTCTTAAATTCACCCTCTCTGTTTCTACTTCTTTCCCCTCCCCCCTCCTTACCTTCTCGAGGTCATTTGAAACATGACAACTCTGACTAGACTGCTCTTCTTTTCTGGCATAGCTGCTTCTCGTGTCCATTACTTCCTCTCTCTAGTTATCTTACCCAGATCACTTGCCCTCATGAATCTGTTCTCTGTTCCGTTTTCCATTTTACTTGTAATGCTTCTCTGCTTACTACCTTTCTGGTACCTACTTCATTTGTTAGTTTGCTGTGATGTATTTTCTCTTCAACTTTTATTGACTGTGGACACTTGTTCCATAATCCAGATAAACCAGGATCATAAATTATGAGCCAAACCTCTTAAAAATAATCTAGTCTGATATTCTCATTTTACAGATGAGCAAACAAACTTAATCAGGTGAAGTGACCTGCCTGTGGTCATTCAGCTAGTAAGTACCAAAGCTAAGATTTGGGCTCACTTCTTTTTGACTAAATAAGTCAGCAAATTTTTTTTACTTAGTTTATGCTAAGCATTGAGCATACAAAAAAAGGCAAAAACCTGGTACCTCTCCTCAGGGAGCACATAATTCTAACTGGAAAGACAAAATGCAAATAATTATGAGCACACAGGAAAATACAGTAGATGAAAGATAGTCTTAGAAGGGAGAGTAGAAGTGGGAGGTGGGGAAGAAGCTTGGGAAATGCCTCCTATAGAAGGTGAGATTTGAGCTCTTAAGTGCTTTTTGTTTCATTAGGCTACCTCTCATGGATTATACTTCTGATTCTGATTCAGCTATGTTAGTGTTTCTTAAAAGAATTTTGGTAATATTGGCATAAATTCATTCTTGTTAATCCTGCCACCTAGTGGCAACATCAACACAGACACTTATATGGAAATGTTTTCCCACAGGAATAAACCCACAAACTCCCAGTCAGACTCAAGATACCCTTTCACAGAGATGGACCTAGAGACATCATCAAAAACATAAATGACCCCATAGTTTTTCCCCAGAGATACATATGTAAACAAAGACTATAGCGACCTAGGCATACCCACAGAGGTGCACCAAGAGAAAAGATAAACAAACATATCCTTGGAAAGCAGGATAGTAGAAAGAGGCCAATAATGTCTGTTTTAATCCTCTGTTCTGCTACATCTTCCTTGTATGAAACTGGGCAAATCATTTAATCTTTCAGGTTTCATCTTCTCTTCTGTGAACTGAGAAGGTTGAAGCACAATATGAAACTTCTTATGTAACTCTTAAAATAAAGTTTCTACCAAATCTATGATCCTGTGATTCAGAGGCAACTTAACTTTTATATATGAGTAGATGATCCCATTATAGCAAATACACACCATTACACAGAATGGTTATATTTAATAGCTATGTTTATCTCCAAATAGAGACAGTATGATATAGTGCCAAGGTGTCAGACATGCTGCCTGCAGCATGCTATATTCAAGTGTGGCCTGAATCAGAGGGAAAAAAATGTAATTGGAAAATATTTAACAGAATAAATAAAAATATAATAAAACAGATGATGGGACATTTTAAAATTAAGTCAGCATGTAGACTGCGGGATCCTTATTTCTGAATTAGTGTTGTTCGTTTCTACTTGACACCACTGGTGTATTGGATAGAGGGAACTACATGAATTCAGGAAGACCTGGATTTAAAGCCTGCCTTTGATATATATTGGCTATGTGAACCTTGTTGATCACTTAAGCTCTTAGTGCCCTAAGTAACTGTATAAGACCATGAGTTGAAGAGAAGAAATAGGTATGCATTGCTAAAGGGAGTTCCTCACCTGGAAGTACCCTGATGAAATAACAGGTCTGATTTTCTCTGAAAGCAGGGGTACCTAATACAGTGTTTTATTATATTAATTATAATTCTCTGAGAAATTTGTGCAAGTGCTTTGATTTCTATCCAATCCGTGTAATGTAACATATCTTACAGGAGATAAGTTCTGAGTGCTGTTTGTGTTATATGCAGTATAGGGAAGAAAAGAACCTGAACTATGAATCCTTTTTTTTAATCCTTCTATCTGATTATCAAGTAGCAACTACTTTTCAGTTCCCTTCATGCCTCCCTTAAATATTCCTTCCTACCTTAAATATTACAGTTTGAAGAACATACTTGACTGAACTAGAAGCAAAACAACAAACATACAGCAAAATATTCAGTAACCAGGGGAAAGAAAGTGTTGTGGTGTACATATCCTCCCTAAATTTTACAGAGAGTCCGCTCACCTGATGGACTTTCTCTAGATCTCTTATTGTATGTATATCAGGGGAACAGAGAGATTTTTGATCTATTATCCTGCACTTTCATTACATACTGACCCACTTCCTCCTCTGGTTTGTCTTGGATGGTATTCATTGTAGTTCTTTTCCTCCTGTGCAATGTTGGTTATATACAGTATTACAAACTACTCAGATCTACCATGGATGATCTGTCATTTTAACTTTTTTGGAAACTAGTATTTGGAAGGTATGTGAAATCCATAATTCCTAAAGTTCTCAACTTGGAATCAGAACGTCTTGGGTTTATATATCCATCTCCTTTTGGAAATGTGTTATTATATTATTATTATTCTGTAACAGTTCTCAGTATATCGGTATATTTATCAAAGTTCATCATTCCTTCAGTGGGGCAAGACCACTAGAAATTTTTTTTAAATCCCAAATATATTTTGGGAATGCATATTTTACATTCTAATGAGTATATCCAGATCTTATAGGTTCACCTGGACTTCTGACAACTGTTTCAATGTAAGTTTTGAATGAAAAAGTGAGTTTAATTAGTTGAAATAATAATTTTCTAGCCTTTGATACTTTTTTGGGGGATACTTTGATATTGTCTTTCCCATGACAAGCAGTTTTTCTTCATGGAAGTCAGTAGCAGCTGTTATTTTACTGGTCTTATTATGTTTTCAGTTTCAGGAAGCCTTTGCTTTCTTGTTGAAGAATAACAACCCCTCCATCTTCCTTCTGAAGATCTTTGCTCATTTTCTGAGGATTGATTAGGCTACTTTGTTAGGTCTTAGTATTTTTCTTTTCATTTTTGATGATGCTTTAGTGCTGATCTTTTGTGCATTAGTCTGACTGATCTTGTTTCGTTATGAGCTTTAATTCTCCTTGATACAATTGACCCTCCAAACCAGTAGTATGGTGCCTGGCACATAATAAATGCTGAACAAGTGCTTGTGGATCTGGCCAGTAACTGCTGTGATATCTCTTAGCAGTCACTATTAGGTACTCCTTAAGATTTATGACTTTACACAGCAAAAGACAATCATTGAGCACGTGCATGGCTGGAAATCTAGCATTCAAATGATAGATGACTAACTAAAGGTGAGGAAGCACGTTCAATCTGGTTTCATCTGGTTATGGTCAGACATTGAGTCACCTGAAATACTTGCATGCCCATTGCTGACATAAAACCATTTCACAGTTATTGTTTATCCCAACTAATTTCATACACCCTTGTATTTATCTGAAGATGTTGCATTGAGGCTTAGATGAGGTAAGATCATGTATACTAAACACTTTATAAACTTTAAAGCCCAGTGAGAATGCCAGTTATTATTTATACCATATCACCAGAGGAATGTTGATGTTAAAAAAATGAACTTTAGGCTTAAGAAAAGAACTATAAAATTTCCTAGACACACCTCAATCCATTCTTTTTCACTGTGGATCCACTTAATTGTGCATGTGCAACGTCTATCAAGAATATGTGTACTGATGGATTGATTCTATGGGCTGTCCACCCAAGTGCTTATCATGGTCCAAATAATACATATTTTTTCCTCCACTTGATTTTTTCTGTGTGGATTTTTAAATTTATGAATCATTATTGATCACGTTTAGGAGACTTTATATAGTATTTGGACTTTGGAGTAGTTAGGATAATATCATGTGCAAATGAACCTTTGGAGGACCTCACCATTTATAGAAAATCTCTGTGATTTAGGCTTTGTACTGGTTATCATTCATGAGAGTGACAAAAACCATTGCTGTTTTGTAATACTGTTTATTTACCATGGTATACCGTTTAATACCATGATATTGCAAATACTTTTCCCTGTTTTATGTCTAAATACTTATAATCAGTAGATCTTTAAAGAAAGTTTTTAAGTAATTGTGTATATTTTTAACAAAAAGATGTATGTTAACTTGTTGGAGGAGAACCTTTTGCTTTACTAAATTAAACACATTTTAATTGACAGGCACAATGAGGGTTCTGTATTCTCTGTAACTTTTCATGCCTGTAATGCTATAAGAGCATTATTTGTGAAAGCTCACCTACTGCTTTCTCATGCCTCATGAAAGATATCTTCAACACATGTGTAGATTGCCCTCACGAAAACTTTATAGAGATGGTCAAGTAGGGCCAGTTGTTAATGCTGATAACCTCATGGTTGCATTTTTATGTTATTAATGGGGTCTGTGATTTTTTTTTCCACCTAGCCATTTGGTATCCGTTCTTTCAGATATCTTGAAAATCAGTCTCTAAAATATCTTCAAATTTATATGTGATCCAGCATATGTATTTGGTCTAGTCTAATAGTTCTTCCCATCTCATCTTCAGGATCATTTCTACCTCCTGATGCTCCACATTGGCCACTGTTTTTAAATCCAGTGCTGTTGACAGAAAACAGTCTATTATCAAACTTGACAGATCCTTTTCCTTAATCAGTTGTGTGTTGTCCATCCCACTTTCATCCTTAGTCTCTTATTTGATCCATTTTCCAGTTTTTGTCATCAATAACTTCCTTAGTTCTCTTGCCTTTTATATGGCATAGATGCTCATTTATTTGTTCTTTTAGAACCATAGATTTAGAAGAGACCATAGAGGTTACCTAGGTCAACCATCTTGTTCCACAGAAGAGAAAACAGACTCATGAAAGGGAAGTGACTTCCCATTGGCACAGATGTCAAAGACAATATTTAAAACCGGGTCTGGAACCTAAGAATGAAGAAAGATAGATCTCTGATCCAAGAAGGATGGCTGGCCACAAGCAGTTGGTTGCAGAAATGACTTGTATCACTTCCCAAAGGTTTCCTTTTTTAAAGAACATAATCAATATAATTATGTAGTGTTTGGTACTTACCATATGTAGCATCTTCTGACTACCTTGTGGAGAAAACTTCACATATCATAAAAACCTGAGACTTGTGTATAACCTAATAACCTTGTTTCTTGATTACTGAGCCATGTTTTTGTTGTTTTTTTTTAACAATTTTTGCTATCCTCCCCATTCACATTACGAGTAATAAAGTATATTTTTATTTCATTTGAAGAATCTTAGCAAATTCTTATCATTTTTCTCTCATGTCATCCCTGCAACCAAATGCTGGCATATATACTGCAATTATTTTCCTGGTGGCTTTTTTGTTTTTCACAAGCATAATAGGGGAGATGCGAAAAAAAGCATTTGTTAAGTATTTGATATGTACCAGGCACTGTGCTGTGCTCCTTATAAATATTACCTCCTTTAATCCTCACAATGGTCTTGTGAGGTAGGTGCTGTTATTATTCCCATTTTACAGATGAGACAACTGAGAGATTTAAGTGACTTGCCCAAGGTCACATAACTAGTAAGTGTGTGAGGCCAGATTTAGAACTTAGATCTTCCTGACTGGAGGCCCAGTGTTCTACTGCGTTCCCCAAGTGTGTCCAGGTAATAGAAGATGACCAAGTAGCAAGTATCTGGTGAAGCTGATGTTTTTTATTTCCCTCAGTTGCATGATAAAACCAGTCTACTCCAAGAAGAAACTGTGAGTTATCTTATCCTTTACTTACAACTCTTTTTGTCTTATTTTATTGTCAATATTAATAGGATTCAGTTCCCTGAAAGTATTTATATAGGCATTCACATTTAGATTACTAGTAGTTGTTTAGAGAATCTATAGACTCTGGATCCAGTTATTAACACTGTTGGCTCCCTTTTCTGCCTTTTTGTTACTGTTATTGCAGAAGTATGGTATTCAGGGCCATTTTGTACTTTTCTTTGTTTCATAAGTTGAATTTATTACTAAATGGCCAAACCACTGGTATTTGGCTAAGTTGCTTCTTAGACTGAGATTACCCAGCCTTTCTCATATGATAGGACTTAGCATATCTTTCTGGAACAGCTTTTGAAATCCCAGAGTCACCTTCATGCCATGATGAGCATTAAAGGAACACTTTGTGGATGAACATATATCCTTTATACCTATGAACTTTCATATGTAAGCTAGATATCCAGATCTGATACATATGTAAAATTACAAATTCATGTGTGGGTTGGCAGCTTGTAGTCTGAGAAATAGTGTAATGGATACTTTTGGTCCTGGGATATTGCCATGGAGCCCTGGATCATGGAGTTAGACCTAGAAGAGTTCAAATCCTACTAGTGGGTAACCCTGGGCAAGTCACTTAAGCTGACCTTTAATTTCTTGTCGTTTAAATGGTGATAACCTCACTAGGCTGTTGTGAGGATCAAAAGAAATAATGTAATTGGGAGCTGTTTTGTTTTCTAGAGTTGGCCTGACCTTCACATCAAGCTTGCATGATCATTTAAAAAAAAAAAAATTTGAATATATAGTTATTATCTTTAGCTTGTCTTTTTTTATAGAATTATATAGGGAATAAATATAGACATTAGAACTCATTAAAGAAATATTTCTTAGTACACATATTGTGGATTTAAGAATTTTCAACATTTTTTGAAAACATTCGCGTAGGAAAGTTAGTTTTTTAAGAAAATTGTAACCCAGGTCATCAAGCCATGCACCCATTTTTCTCCTGAAATTATACAACCATCAAAGCGTAATTGCTATTTTTTACAGATACCTAAGTCCTTGAGGCACAAAAGTAAATCTTGACTTTGAAAGTCTCATCAGAGTTTTTGAAGGTATTTTTTTGGGTAATTCTACTTTTCAGGCTTACATTTTATGAAGAGAAAAACCATATATGTGATAATATGTTTAAAGCACATTGCAAGCTTTAAAAACAATATAATGCTAGTTATACTATATATATGTGTATGTATGTGTATATATATATATATATATACACACATACTAGCATTATAATGCTAGTGCAAAATAGATACAAGGTGATTTAGGTTGGTATGGCACTAGCAGAGAGGAAGATCGGGAATCTTTCTCATATGGAAGTAAACAAAGTCCTCACCCCACTGGAAATTCAAAGTCAATTTGATTCCTATTTTTCTCATGAAGCATTCATAGATGAGTCTTACTCCACAATAGAATACACTTTATTGCCCTTTTGTGTGTGTAAAACTACAGATATAGATATGTAACTATATAGATATATATTCCTTTCTCTTCAACTGAAATGTATACTCCTGGAAGTCAGTGATGTTTTTGTGACTTACACCTTGGTAAGCACGAGTACTATAAACATAGACACTTAATGCATGCTGAATGAATGACAGGTATATTTTTGAATTCATGATGTTTATTGTAGAGTATTTAATACTGATAAGTGATTCCTTCCATTTGTCAAATAGGATCTTATTTGGTATTTCTTCTATATCAAAAGGATAGCATATAAATAATTACTGGAAAACAGTGATAATTTTGTAACCTTATAATAAAGAAAAAAGGAGAAAAAATTAAACAAGCCTAATGCAATATATAAAAAAACCCTAACATGTAGTATTTCATACCCTTTTTTTCTTCCACATTATCTCCAAAGAGGGGGGAGAGGAGTAATGTCATATATCTTCTTTGGGTCTACTTGATCGTTATAATTTCACAACATTTAATTGTTATTCTTTCCATTCTGTATTTGTTTTCTTGATTCTACTTCACTTTACATAAGTTCATATAAGTCTTCCACGCTTTCCTGTATTCATTATTTCTTATAGCATGATATTTTCAATTATGTTTGTTTACCACAATATGTTTAACTTCTCCAATCTCTGGTTGTCAACTTTGTTTCCAGTTATTTGCTGCTATAAATTTTTCCATATATTTATTCCATGTATTTCTTCTAGTCATTGACTTCCTTGTGATAAGTACCTAGCAGTAAAAAATCTTTTCAGTGAAACAGTATGGTATTAGTCTCTAGACAATTAGTCTCTACACATTATTCTTTACACAGTACCAAATTGCTTTTGAGAATGGTTGGACCAATCTATACCTTGAAAAACCTTTTCAGTTCTAAGTTGATGGTTGAAAAAAAATTGTGGCTCAATAATTATACTGTTTTGGAACTTTTAAGGATTTCTAACTGATCTCCATCATTGCTTGCTGAAAATAAATTTGGGGGTTCCTCTGATGACAGTCTTTCCTATCAGTTCCATTGAGCCTTCATGTGCTTCACATTGACTTTTCCCTGTGACAATTTTTGGTTTTATATTTAAAGATTTGAGGTATGCTAATTAGTGATTCAGCTTTTAAAAATTATTTAGACTGACTTTCTTAGAAAATCAAATTTGTACAGATGACTTCCAAACTTATGCCTCCAGTTTGGGTATCTTCTAAACATCTAGTTCTCTGTCTTGAACTGCTGGACATCTTAGCACATCTAAAAACAGATTTCTCTTTTCCAAAACCAGCTTTACCTTCCCTATTTCTTATCTGGCATCATCATTTTTCTAGGCTCTCCAAATTAAAATACTGAGTCCCCTAACTTTTCCTTTTCCCTTACTCCTTCATGCCACCAGTAACCAAATCCTAACAAATTGTTTATATTTACAAATATCATATATTCCTTTCCACCCTTAATTTAGATCAATAATATTAGTATCTTGATTATGTAATTTCTATTTACTCCACAAGGCCTTGTTTAAGTCTTGCCTTATTTTCTCTGTGAAACTCCCGGATCACCATAAAGCATGGTAGTTTTCCCTTCCTCTGAACTCTGAAAGCTTTGTGTAGCACTATATAGGGCTCATTTGAGAGCCAGATTCTGCCTTGTACACATAGGTATTACTATTTTCCCAGACTGTATACTGTAAAACTTTGAGAACCAGGACCATGCATTATATTCATTTTTATACCCGTTAAGAAGGATTTTCTAAGAGCATAGGATTTAGAGCTAGAGGGGACCTTAGGGCTCATATCTTCCACAACCCCCTTATTTTGCCAATAAAAAGGACCAGAGACTTCTGAAGTGATTTGCCCAGAGTCTGATAGATGGTGAGTTGCAGAGCTGAGGTTTAATCCAAGACTCTCTGACTCCAAATCCAGTAACCTTTCCAAAGGATAGTACTATGTTTCAGACAGGGCAACTCTGTTGGCAGGTGGGCATTATTCCAGCTACACCTGGATCAGGTAAATGATTCATGTAAGTGTCAGAAGCTCTTTGTAGTCTTTGAATAATATTAATATGGGACAGTTGATAAGGTCTTTTTCTGTTCTGTTCCAAACTTGGGGCTATTTTAATAAACCAAAATTAATTATCTCCTGCTTAATGAAGGAAAGGGAATGATTTTAGTAATGAAATCTAAAGTTTTTATGTATACTGGAGGCCATTTAAAGTGCAGAGCAAGGCAGAGCATAATGATATAAGAAGAGTGCAAGGAAGGCCAAAAACTCCAAATTTGTGAGCCTAAATACAACTAATAAGGGTCTTTGTTTATTTTAAACTCTATTGAAAAAGAGAAAAAGAAGACAAGGCTGGTGACTGCTCTGGGTTGGGAGGCTGACACCTGACAACAGAAGGTTGAACTGCTCATTTTTATTTTGCTTCTGTTTTCTCTCTCAAAAAGAATGACCCCTCGACTAAAAAGAGCAATAGTAATAATAGGGACTAATACGAATTTGATGCCCAAGTTAAGGTAGGAGGTAGTAAAACATCTGAAAGAATGGGATATGGTTAGTGAACTACCACAGGTGCTATTTGAAAGAGTAGAGATTATACAGGACTGAAAAACAGTAGCTGTCTAACTTTTAAAAAGGGAAGAGAATGCAATTCTACAAGCAAAGACCAGTGAAATTGATTTGGATTTCTAGTAAATTATAGAATTTAGTATTAAAAAATTGTTAGTGGAGCATAGCTTCATTAAGAACAAGTCATTTTTGATATTTCTTTTTGTGGAAAAATTAGTAAGCTGTATATCAGGGGATTACTGTAGATACAGTTTATCTTGAGCTTAGCCAAGTATTTGATAAAAGTTTTGTGGAAAAAATAAAAATGGGTTATGTATAGTAGTACAATTCGATGGATTTTGGAGCTGGTTGAATAGCTGGAACTAAAGAGTAGATTTTAAGGTTTTAATGTCATCTTGGAAAAGATCACCAGTGGAATCCTTTACAATGAAAACATTAAAGCATTTTTATCAATAACTTGGATGAAGACATGGATGGCATGCTTATCAAATTAGGAGATGGTACAAAGCTGAGATGATAGGATTCCCCTCTAAAAATCTTGATGGGCTAGACTATTGGACCAAAGATAATAGGAAAATTTAATAAATGTAAAGTCTTATACTTGAGAGTTTTTTTAAAAACCATTTTAAAAGATTGGGGAGGCATAACTACACAGTGGTTTGTCTGAAAAAAAAAATCCAAAGGTTTTGGTAAACTGAGTTGAATT
The DNA here is from genome assembly GCA_028646515.1 of Pseudochirops corinnae. Classification (NCBI taxonomy): domain Eukaryota; kingdom Metazoa; phylum Chordata; class Mammalia; order Diprotodontia; family Pseudocheiridae; genus Pseudochirops; species Pseudochirops corinnae. The sequence goes on along the minus strand of CM053585.1, from coordinate 70,688,366 downwards.
TAATATGGCAACCAAAAAAGGAATTTTATTAAAAGAGAGGTGGAGAGAAGGTTTATGCTTCCAATCTCAGGGGCAGTTCTTCCCATCCCAGTAAGGCAGCTTCTGGAAACTTATGGTATCCCAAGCTCTCTCTGGATGGATGCTTGCTTCATAAAGCCAACTGGGATAATCTCATTTATTTAGGCCACCTGTGGCTATCTGAGAGAGTCACATAGGCAGTTGTTGCAAATAAACAAGTTCCCTTGCCTGAGCATTGATGTAACATATACTACCTGGCAACTCATCAACTGTTGCCTATACTTCCACTGGCTAGGTTCAGACAGAGTTCAGTACTACAGCTGGAACTGAGAAGAGACCATATGTTCAGTCCATCTTGACGTGTGAAGTGTTATATAAATTCCCTGTTGCCTTCGGTGAGGAACATGATAGCTGTTTCCAAATGCTTGGAAAACTGTCACAAGGAGCAAGAGTAAGAATTGCTCTGTTTTTGGAGCACAGAGCTAAGACCGGTCAGTGAATGGAAGTTACAGCAAAGAGGTAAATTTAAGTTGGCAATAAGGGAAAAAAAACATTTAAACAAAAATAGAAGACGTGGCTTCAAGAGCTAAGTTTCCTTTCAGTGGAATTCTTTGAGTAAAGACTGGATGACTTATTTGGAGGGTGTTAGAACTTATTTAGACTTTAGACTCAATGACTGTTGAGGTTCTTTAAGTTTGAAATTTTGTGATTCTTTGGAAGGGCTCTTACATATCATAAGATCCTAGATTTAGAGCTAGGAGTGACCTTAGTTGTGCCATATACCACCCTTCTGCAGAGAGGGCAGGCAACTTGCTGATGGGCATTAAAGAAGGACTAGAGGTGGAGCTGGGAGCCATTCCCATAGCCTTCTATTCCAGGTGCATTGCTCTTTATACTGTACCAAGTGGCATACCACATTCTGGTCCACAACTCTAATTTTACAGATACAGTTCAATAAAATGAACATTACTACTACCAGTCCCTTTGTGATACTTTCCCCAGCCTCATTATTCCTTCAGGGATGCTTATTGGAGGGATACTTATCATGAAAATAGGTAAATACAAGGTCATTTGAGGGGAGAAGAGTACTAACAGAAACCAAGAAAAGTTTTCCTGTGGGAGGTAGTTAACATCTGAGCTTAGCCATGAAGAAAGTTATGGCTTCTAAGCAGTGGTGTTTCACTCCAGGGATGAGGGACATCCTGAAAAAAAGGTATAGAGGGGAGAAGTAGAAGGCTGAGTTCAGGGAGTAACAAATAGACTGGAATACAGGGTGCATACAGGGGAATACCAGGCAGTAAGACAGGAGAGGTAGGCTGTAGCCAATTGGTGAATAGCTTTAAATACCAAGCTGAGAAAATTTTATTTTGTCTTGGAGATTTTGTCATTGAAAATTTTTGAACAGGGGAATAAAATGGTGAGAATTGTACCTTAGGAAGATTATTTTGGCATATATATTGGAGACACAATGGAGAGGCTGGAAGCAGACTATTTTCATTGGCAAGAGGTGATAACCTAAAGTCGGGTGGTTTACTATGAATGAAGAGAAGAGAGGGGGTGTGAGGCATACACATAGAATCTACAGGTCTTGGCATCTGTTTGGATATGAAGCGGGGTACAAACAGGTCACCCATGTGTGGTAAAACTGGATGACTGACAGGACAGTGGTTCCTTCAACAAAAATAAGAAAGTTCAAAGGAAGCATTTGTTTGACAGGAAACATGAGGAGCTCCATTTTGGACATAATGAGTTGCTGAGGGAACATAAAAACAGTTGTCCAATGAGACAGTTGATGATACAATACTGGAACACAGGAGAGAGATGAGGGCTGGCTAGCCATGTACACTTGGGAACCATTAGCATAGAGAAGGCAGTTTAACCTATGGGAGCTGTTGAGATCACCAAGACAAAGGGTGTTGGTATGACAGAAAAAGAAAAAAAAAGATTCAGGACAGCCTTAGGAGGCGCTCAGAATTACTAGGTGTGACAAAGATGGTGATTCAGCAAAGGAGATCTATTGATAGGTAGGGAGGAGTGTCACTGAAGCAGAAATAAAAACGTATTTGAAAGAAGGCCATGGTTGGAGAGGAAATTGGAGTTGAGATTGATGAGGAAAGGACAACATCCTAGACAGGAGCAGCATGAGTAAAGAGGTTTATACTCTTGTTTAAACCAGAAAGTGTCAGACATATATTAGCCTTTTTCAAGCTTTCTGATGTTTTGATCATTCTTTTACTTTTAACATTCTTTTTAACCATAACTTTAGGGGTAGTATTTTTGTAGACTTTTAAAATTTTATGTAAGATCTTCTTTTGTCATTAATAGCCTTAAAGGCTTTTTTAAGAAAATGATTGTGGAATCTCGTCTGCGGTGGATATAAAGGAAAGATTACAGTAGCTTAGTTTTGCCGTGTCCTTCATATGATATTATGTAACATTTGTATAGTGTTTAAAGTTCATGTATGAAGTACTTTCCTCACAACAACTATATACTATTAGCATAAGTATGTTAGTACAAGTATTATCTAATTTTATAGATTAGGAGACTTGTCATGATCACACAACTTGTAAGAGTGGCAGCATGGTACGGTGGAAAGAGTTGCAGAATTTGACATCAAATGACTTAGATTTGAATCCTAGCTTTGCCATTTTGTACGTTAGGGAAATCATCCTATTTCTCCAGATAGAGAATTGAGATAAATATATAAGAATGACAGCCCACCCTTAATAGACAGTGGTCAGATAAGTTGGATAGGTATTTTGTAGGACAAAGAAAGAGGGGCCTATCAATAACTACCTGAAAAATGTTACAAAACAGCAAGAATAAGAGAATGCAGATCAGAATAATTTGCTTCTGTTTCACATGTATCAGATTGTTGAAAATGGCAGTTGGGGCAGACACAGGAAGACAGTCACACCAGTGTGCTTCTTTTGGAACTATGAGTTGGTCCAGACATTCTTCAAAGTGCTTTGGAGCTACATCCCCAAAGTCACTAAACTATGCGTACCCTATTGATGCAGCAATGTCACTGATAGGCATTATATCCCAAAGAGATCAAAGAAACGGGGAGAAAGACCTACATACCACAAGGAGATCAAAGAAAGAGAAAAAGACTCATTAAGAAAATTCATAACCCCACCTTTAAAAAATTTCTAACAGAGTTAGAAACTGAGTGCCCACAATTGTGGAATAGCTAAACAAATTTGTGTGTAAATGGACTATTACTGCGCTATGCAAAATGACAAAAAGTAACAGATTCAGGAAAGATTGGGAGGACTATAATGAATGGATTCAGCATGAAATGAGAACAATTTATACAATGGTTGCAACTCTAAAAGAAAACAGCTGGAAAAACTTAAAGACCTGATCAACACCTTGACTACATCTACAGAAGAGAGAAGTAGGAGTGAAAGGATATTCAGAAAGGAACATAGACAAGCAGGGCACTGTTGGATTGGAGCTATCATGTTGAATTTGAGGTATACAAAAAGCAAATTGTATATAATAAAGATGCAATATTTCATATCTAGCCCTTTTTTCTCCTGTTCTTTATAGAAGGAAACATCCCTATTTCTTGCCATTTGTCCAGTTTTTATAATAAAAAGAAAAAAATGTTAATACCTCCATGCTTCAGTATTCACATGTGTAAGACAAGAGGGTTGTACTAGATGACCTCTAAGGTCCTTTCTTATTCATAATCAGTGTTGTAACTGATGCAAGATTTGAACCCATATATCCTCATTTCAGTAATACACTTTAAGTTTGTTTTTATTTTTAAATTTTATTTTTGATAGCTTTTGTCTTAATATTAGCTACATTTCTGCCACTATCCCTTCCCCTTATTTCTTTCCTAAGAGCCATTCTTTTACAACAAAGAATTTTTTAAATGAAAAAAAATTCATAATAATACATATTTTTAAAATAATAATTTATTACTGACTCAAGTAGCACACTCTAATGAAAATTGTTTTTGGTTGTTTTTGCCTTAAGATATAACAGCCCTTTTGCTCCGTGTTTTATTTATTCTATTTGCTTTTCCTCTGTGATCTCACAGGGACTTTGGTTTTTAGGTCCCTATTACTTGCTGCTATTTTTTAATATCTTGGCGATCTGAAGTGAATTGAACCTTTTTGGAGGCATAGAGGAAGAGAAGTTAGGTGTTAACATGAAGATTACAGACTGGTGCCCCAGAGAAAGACAGGCTTCAAAGCCCTGTGGTTCTCATGTAAGTTGGAATACTGAGTTCAGAAGCAGTGAGTTAAGAAATACCCAGATTCCTATGGTGGCCTCAGTTCAGACCTAAAATTGTTAGGAAGCCTGCTATGTATTTGACTTAAATTGTAAAACACAATTAAAGTAAACATAAAGTCCTGCCATGTGTATTACATATTTCTATGGTGTCAGTTATTTGAAGGTGGAGCCAGAATAACAGGAGCAAGAAGCTAAAAGTAGAGCAAGCTCCTCTCGGGTCCCCCTACCCTACACAAGAAGCTTGCAAACCTCTAGAAAAAACAACCAGACTGAATACTGATCAGGAAATTGCATGAAAAGTCACAATCATTTGTCCAGCCTAGGTTGACCTAGGAAAACAGCAAAGTTTAAGAAAACTAGAGAACAAGGGCTGACCAGGAACTTGGGGCCACACAGTATTCCAGTGCCTAGGGACTGAAAGAATAGAGGCTTCAGTGGGGCCCACATCAAGGCACCAGGACCTTTTTTAGGGTGCAGGAACAGGCACCAACCCAAATGTCAATTTTGTTGCAACTCAGTTCTAGCCCATAGTTCCCAGGCAGATTAAGGAGGGGAGACCTATATACCTAAGATTTCAGAGTGAACAGCAGTTGCAGGCCCCACGCTATGTACTGAGCAAGAAGCAGGTCCAGAAGTGAGCAGCTGCTGTGACGCGGACACCAAGAGCAGAGCAAATCTCGGTTCCAATGTCTAGTCCATTATGAAGCCTGCAGAGAAATAACTGGGGCAGGAATTCCAGATCAAAGGGAAGCCTATAGTGCTGTAACTAAATCAGCAGAGCTTTTCACCTGGCTTTTAGTAGCTGAAACTTTTAAAAACTTCAAGGGAGGCAAGTCCACAGGTCAGTTGGTCAGACCTAAATCCAGGATAGGAATTTAAAGAGTTTACATTAGGGAGGCAGAGATTAGAATTGATCTGCATCAGACCACTCAAGTAGCACTGAAAGCTTGCAAATCTCTGGTCTGAGCTATCCCTGAGATCCTGGAATAATGAGAACCCTCAAAACAGCAAGAAACAATGGCAGGGCTAGCCCAGACATTCCCCTCAGAAGTGCAGAGGCTAGCTCTAATTCAGAGTCTGAAGTCAGAAAGCAGGCTGGAAGAATGAAACCCCCCTCCCCCCCCCAAAAAATAAAAGATTCCTGCTTTACAAAGCTACTGTGGTAATAGGAATATTCAAGATACAGTTCCAGAAAAAAGAATGAGTCTAAGACATCTTTATACAAAACCTCAAAGAAAAACACTGGGCACAGACTCAACTAGAATTCTTTGAAAGAGATGATGCAAGACTTTAAATCTTATTTTATTGTTTTACAAATTAAGTGAGAGAACTAGAGGGAAAAAAACGAGACCTATGGGAGAAAGAATTGAAACAGGAGTTTAGAGCTTAGCAGAAGCGGTACAAAACCTTTCTCAAGCAACAGACTCCGTGAAAATTAAAGTGGGCCAGATAGAAGTTAATGACTATGAGACAATAAGAAATACTAATACTAAGTAAAAAGACCAGGGGAAAAAAATAAGAAAAGGTTAAGGTATAGCAAAAATAACTTGACCTGAAAAACAAATCAAGAAGAGATCATTTAAGGATCTTTAAAAGTCATAACCAAAGAAAGGACCTGGACATCTTATTTCAAGATTTCGTAAAACTGCCCAGATCTCTTAGATTTAGAGGACAAAGTAGAAATAGAATCATTTACTTCCTAAAATAGCCCCAAAATAAAAACTCCAGGAACCTTATAGTCAAGATCCAGAACTCCTGGGTTAAAGAAGAAAAAAGCAAAACTAACAAAGACTAAACCAAAAACAAACTCCAAACAACCTTAAGGCAAGCCAGCCAGAAAGTGACAGGGAAGCACAGTTTAGTGGACCTCACCATAAAGAAGCTGGGAGTTTGGAATGCAGTATTTCAGAAGGCAAAGGATAAGTTTAAAATAAAAAATATTGTACCCAGAAAAAATTATCTTTTAAAAACCAGAGCAGCATAGAAATTTTTACATTCAAGCCTAGGAGTCAGGAGATACATTAAAAAGGCAATCATGAACAAATAATCATAAGGCTCTAAATAAGGATGAGTAGTGATCACTCATTGGTTACAGCCCTTCTATATGACCAAACTATTGTACAATGTGAAAGTATTTGCAGATCCTATACATGATTGCACGCCACCATGGGGGGAGGGGGGAAGGGAGGGGAGAAAATCTGAAACTCAAGTGATTGTGGAACTGAATCTTGTAAATTAAAAGTAAATGAGTAAATAAAAAAAAAATTTAAAAAATAAATAAATAAGGATGAGTAGTTAACATTCTAACATGAAAAGATAATGCATATGTCCCATCTGGAGCCTATTTAGCATCAGACATCATAGAGGGTGTCTAAGTAGTTGGAAACCTGGGCCAAGTGTGGCTTGCCTGTTTTTGTAGAGAGCCAAGACTTTTTTTTAACATTTAAAAACAATAAAACTGTATTTAAAAATATAAATCATTCTTAGCTTGCAGGTCATACAAAAATGAACAGCTAGCTGGCTTTTGCCCACTAGTGCCATTGCTTGCTAACCTCTGATGTTAAAAGAATAATGGAAAAGAAGGGGAAGAATAATGGGAGTAAGAGAGACAAAAGTTAGTGAAAATTGTTTCACATTACTGGGGTGCACAAATAGAAGTTCATCGAAACAAGAAAAAATGGATGGGAATGACTGATAAGGAAGAGGTGAGAGGAAGTGACTGACACTTGAACCTCACTCTCATCTGAAGTCAAAGGACGGAAAAATGCGCGCACAAGAGAGCACTGACTGCAGGAATACATTTTACTCAACATGGAGACAGGAGGTAAAGGGGAGGAGAAATTACATTGAGGGTAGATCATTTCTTCAATTGTGTCTGCTTTGTGCCCCCATTTGAGGTTTTCTTGGCAAAAATAATGGAATAGTTTGCCATTTCCTTCTCTAGCTTATTTTACAGATGAGGAAACTGAGGCAAATGGTGAAGTGACTTGCCCAGAGTCACATAGCTAGTGTCTGGGACAGTATTTTAATTCAGGTCTTCCTGATTCCTGGCCCAGCACTCTAACAACACTGCACCATCTAGAGGGTAGATTAAGGGAGATATTAATCCTAAATTTAAAAAAACATTCTAACAACCTACAAAAATATAGCTCTTTTTACCATGATAAAGAATTGGAAACTGAGGGGATACACATCAGTTGGGGAACGGCTGAATAATTTTTGTATATAAGAGTGATGAAATGCTCTTGTGCTGTAAGAAATAACTCAAGTGATGGATTCAGAAGCCTGAGAAGATTTGCGTGAACTGTTGTCAAGTGAAGCGAGCAGAATCTCAAGAAGAATTTATATGGTGACAAAAACATTGTAAAGTCCAATAATTTTGAAAGACTTGGGAACTCTGATCGGCGCCGTGACCCAAACCAGGACTCTTGAGGACTGATGCTCATCTCTCGATGGAAAGGTGAAATACTTGAATGCAAGATGACAGGTTTTTAAAGGACACAGCCAGTGTGGAAATTTGTTTGACTTGACTATGCATGTTTCTAATAAGGATTTTGTTTTTCTTTCATGGTGGGGGAAAGAAAGGAAGACAGATTTTTTTTCATTATTTAAAAATAAAATTTAATTTTTAAAAAAGCATTTGATGTTATTTTGAAGTTATTGGGTATTTGGTATCTTTTGCCTCTAGCTTGTTGGCTGTATTGTGTTTGGTTGTACATAGGGCATTAGCTTAAACATACCAAAAGTCATATCTGTGCCAGCTATGTCTAAATTCCATCCTTTTGCCCTTACTTATTTTTGCAATCTAGAACCTAGAAATGTCAAATGTAAAATTCTACCCCATTAAACCTTTATTTTTAAACAGATACTCCAATATTCTAGTTGATAGTCCCTATTCCATTATTTGCCAAGGTAGCGAGTATCTTGGTTTTAAAGTTGGTAATAATTTTTCTTTTGAGACTTTATTAAATTTTATTTTTCTCTTTGATCTTTCCAGATACCCTGTTTAGCAACACAAAACAACATTAACAAAACTATGTGTCATTGAAAAGTTACTTCTGTGTATCATTTATCTTTCAGTATGGTTTCAAGTCTCTTGCCTGTTTTTTGCCAAATGATAAACCAGATTCTTAATTAAATTCTTTTACAGCCCATTCAGAGAATTACAAAATTTCGTGATGTTATGTATCATCTCCTTCTAATTTCAGTTATTTCCATTAAAAATAAACCTCAAGCTTAATTTTGTATCTCTGACCTCAACAATTCTACATCTCTAATCAGCCGTCACGTACCTTAAAATTCTTTTTTTAAAGAATTGTCTTTCCTTTCTACTTTGCCGTGATCATCCCCATGCCACCCACCTGTCCTCAGAGAGTGGACAAACAGCTTACTTTGTGAATGTTGGTCAAATGCCTCCGATGTGGGGTCAGAAGAAGACAACAATAGCACTGTAAAAGGGTATCACAGCCCTTTATCCTCTGACAATTGTTTGTTCTGAAAACGTTACGTTACGTGCAGAATCATCTCTTGTCCTTTACTAATAAGTTACGTTTGTATTTATCCCTTTCAGATTGTAAACCCTCATGGCTAGTGACCATCTTATACTGTAATTCCACAGGTTTGCATTAATGTTCTGTACACATTGAGCATGTAATATGTATCTATTATTGTGTTCTGCCTTTTTTTCCTTCCCTTTGTCAAGTCACACACACCCAGTCTGCCATCGTGTATTGATGATTCTGCCTTCAGTATTTTTCACATTTGATCCCAGTTGTTTATCAGTTTAAATATTTATCCCCAATACGTAAATGTATTCCTGGCATACAGTAGGAACATAAGTCTTTAAACAATGCATGACTCCAGGTCCTAACTGACCTTTGTCAATGGAGCCTGATGCCTAGATTGATGGAGCAAGTCTCTTTCCTTACATTTTACTTATTACACAGTAGATGCAATCAATCCACATACAATAGGAAGAGATATCTTTATATTCGTAGTATATAATCTACTTTCTAAAGTTGCTTTATGGCTCAATCTCTGACTCTTAATCCAGTGCTCTTTATCTTTCATCATGCTGATAGACCATTAGGTGATAATTTATGATATTTGGAGAGTTGCTTGGAATATTAAGATTAAGTGACTTGTCTGAGGTCCTGCCTGGGTCAGAGGCAGGATTAATAGAGAAGGGAAAGAAGTAAATAAATATATAGCACCTACTATATGCCAGGGACTATCTAACCCCTTGATTTGACAGATGAGAATTCATCAAATCAAGTTGTGGTTACCAACATATTGTAGCATTCTTAACCATAATGTCTATTTCCCTTTGGTTTATTTGTAGCTCTAATTCTTCTGAGATTTGTGGCTCCATGTTTATAGCCATATAGCATCACCAGAAGAATACTGATATTAAGGAGATGGACTTTTGCAACAATAAATAGGAAAGTCAGAAGGGAAGGGTCCAAGAGAAGGGAGGGTGTGATAAGGATGGTGAAGTAAGGGATTCAGTGGTCAGAGATGGAGCCAAGATGGTGGAGTAGGAGTGTTGTAGCTAATTTCTCCCAGCAGTCTCCTCCAAACAACTTTAAAATAATGAATCAATTGAAATTGTGGAATGGCATAACCACAAAAGGTTGGGGTGAGACTTTTCCTGCCCAGGATAACTTAGTAGATTGTAAAGAGAGGTCTTTGGCACTGAGGTGGGGGCTGCCTGAGAGCAAAACATGTCCAAAACACCTGCCATGGATCTTGGAGGTGGTGGCATAGCAGCAGCAGGAGTTCCAGAAGCTCTCACCACCTAGAGATGGATTAGACACCTGGTAAGGATTACAAGAGGTAACTGTACAACTACTGGGCACAGGATCAGGAACCATTTGGAAACTCCATTGTGCATTACCTAGTTTGGGGTTGTAGTTTCAGAAGGGAGAGGAGCACAAACCACAAGCAAGCAGGGTTTTTTTGTGGGTAGAGACCAGAATGCAGATCAGGAGAGCAGTGACCACACCTCTCCCTGGATCACATCATCTTAGAAGTGCTGAAAACTTACAGACCCTTGGAACTAAAACTGTGGCACTGAACTTTCACCTGTGACTCCCAAGAAGCTATACTATGTGCGTCAACCACACCCCAGTAAACCATCTTGGTTTTTGGGCTAAACTGGCTTGAGGGTAACCAACATTGGTGAGTTAAGGGAGTGTCTTCCCCAAGCATGGGAAGACTTCCCCTGGTGGAATGGGTAGATGAGAACAATTTGTTCCAATAACCAGGAAGACCACTGAAGCAGGCACTGTGGAGCAGCTTGGTCAGACATCAAAGACCCCAAGGTCTCTTTCTAGGCAATTGCCAGTTGTCTTGACTTTTGTCTTGCTGTGAGACTTTGATGACTGGAAGAAAAAGTGAGACTAATGACTGTGCAACTCTCTCATACTTAAATCCAATTCATGCATGCATTAAGACATCATCCCATGATGTCAATGATCCTCTTCAAAAATGAAGGACAAACAACTATTTCACAGCTCCAACATTGCATTAGTATGCTTGTCGTTCCACAAGTCCTCCAACATTTATTACTGCCATTTCTTCATAATTTTTGCCAATTTTCGGGAAGTGAGGTAAAGCCTTGGGGTAGTTTTGATTTGCATTTCTCTTATTAGTTATTTTGGGTTGTGATTATTTTGCAATCTTTCTTTTGAGAACAATTCATATCCTTTGATCACTTATCTACTAGTTTTATATCTATATCTGTCTTTGTCTCCCTATATATAGTTTATAAATCTTGGTTACCAAATCCTTATCAGAGAAATTTGATACAAAGATATTTTTTCCCTTTTGACCAATTCCTTTCTTATCCTAGACTTTTAAGGTTTATTTAATAGAAGTTATCTATTTTATCTTTTGCAGTTATGTCTATCTCTTGTTAAGAATACACATCCTACCCATAGGTGAGATGCATATGATCTTTTTCTCTTTTAAAAAAAATTATCTTTAACATTAAGGTAAAAATTTGTTGTGGAATATAGTATTAGGTGTTATCTTAGCTTAATTTCTGCTTTCTCATTTTCCCAGCAGTTTTTATCAAGTAAAGATTTTCTCCTCAGGTAATTTCTGTTTTCCACTTTATCAAACACTGGATTACTGAATTCTGTTGTTTTCTGATTTTTCCTTGTGTAGTCTGTTTCATTTCTATTTCTATTTTCTATTCATTTCTGTTTCATTCTCTATTTTTAAACCAGTACCAAATGGGTTTTTTTTTTCCAAAATTTTATTTTAGACTCAAATGCCAGAACACAAATAGAGAATTAAAAAAACAAACAAACCATATTATGAACTTAAATATTGGAGCTTAAATACGAAGTTAGAAAGAAATAGCAGCATGTCATGTGCATAGCAGAACATGAGAGGATTCAAAATATGTAATGATACATTTTCCTTTCAAGAAAGCCTACATGATAAATAATACTCGTGTTCAGAATTGTCCATCTTTTCTTTGCTTCCTTGTGAGTTTTCTTTGGTCCTCTGCTGGGCACTTTTTTACTTTGTCCTTTTTCCCCCTTCCCCTAAACCCCCCAGAAGGCCACAATAAAGTTTAGATATGTTTTTCCATAGCTATAGATATATACATACACATACACATATACATATATACATCCATATATAGACATATACATTCCTGAACCTATTCTACTCCTGATCTTTGTTTTTATATACATGTATATCTCTTGTTTCCTATCCCTCCTGCCTCCTCTACTTTATTTTACCCCCTACATTGCCTTCCTATGACTTGCCTACCCCCCTTCAAGGATCCCTCCCCTATCCTCCCATTGCCATAAATCTAAACACCCTTCTATACTCCTATTTACCTATTCTCTCACCCTCCCCTCTAGGGGTCCTTCCCTTGTCCTCTCCCCCGTCCCTATGCCCCTACCATTTTATTCTGAATTTAAAAGACTTCTATACTCTTCTAAATATATTTGTGTTGTTTCCTCTTACACCCATTCCCAATGAAAGTAGGTTACCAGACCTACAAGCCCTCCTTCCCCATCTAATTCCTATATATCAGTTCTTCCTCTTGTACCTCATTTGTATACGATGATTACCCATTTTAGCTGTTATTAAATGGTTTTACTTTTTAAATTTACATCATGCTCAGGTTCTCCCCAATCTTTCTTATGAACTACCCAATTATTAATAAGAATCTTAGACATACATTTTACATATATAGAAAGTAAACAGTCTGTCCTTATGGATCCCTTATAATCAGTCTTTGTTATGTACTTTATAGTTATGTTCTTGTATGTTGAATTGTCTAGTAAGTTCAGGTGTTTTTTTTTAACAAAGTCTTGAAAATTTGAAAGTTTATCAAATGTTTATATTTTTTGTTGTTGTTCAAGATAATAGTTAACTTTGCAGGGTATGACATTTTTGGCTGGAGCCCAGTTTTTTG
>CM053585.1:70648534-70668704 GCA_028646515.1 Pseudochirops corinnae | reverse complement strand
ATCCATCTTGCCCTACCGAAAAGTGACATAGGAGAGAATAGACTGGGGGAAGGGGGACACACTGGGATGGCTGTTTTGGAGGGGGGGGGAAGAGAGGAAGAAAATATGTAAACTATAATAAAATTTAAAAATAAAAAAAATAAATTAAAAAAAAAAACATGGGATAAAATCATAAGTCTTTTCTCCAAAGAGTTAGCAATTCTTAGCAGGCATTGACTACCAGATTTCTTAGTTCCTGTGAGAAAAGACTGGAAACTTTGGTGGACATCTGTAACTTCATTTAAAGAAAGAACCTGTTGTATCTGTGCAGCAGTATTTCCCTTGGCCCCATCTTAAGACCATAGCCAGGGCACAGTAGAGGCACAGAGGAGATTCCAGGAGGAATCTTCTTCACTAATTTTTTAAAAAACATTCAAGGTAAAGTTGTTGGTTGCTTCATAGAGAGCAGCCATTATGGCATGCCTGTATTTGCAGTAGTGGCAGCAGTAAGGGCTACCAGCAGTTTCTGCTGCCTTCTACACCTGGGTTTGCAACCTTGGAGAGAAGCAGTAGTGTCCCTATTTTTCAAGGAAAGCTTCTGGAAAGTCGCATAGAAGTAAAATGTCAGCTCCTTGAGGACATGAAGTCTTTAATTGTTGTGTCTTTGTATTCCCATCTCCTAGCATAGTACCTGGCACATAGCAGACAACTGATAGCTTTTTAATTCAGCCTGTTAAAAGAAATGGTGAGCATATTAATGTTTTAAAAGCACATGTCAAAGTATACTATCTTTGCAGATACTATTAATGTCTTTTCATGCAAATTGTAAAGGGACATTGGAGAGGAGTTCAGATGAGATTATGTATGTACTGTGTATGAACAGTTCATATTGATACATTACTTGAAAAGCATTTTCTTCACAACAATACAGTAAGTAACAAACATTATTATCCTTATTTTTATCGGTGAGAAAACTTAGAGTTTTGAGAGGTTGAGTGACTTGCACACATCTGAGGCAGGATTTAAAACTGGGTCTGTGTACTGCTTCATCTACAGACCACATACCTGCTTACTGTGTTATAAGGGGGCAAAAGGTGACAAAGACTCCAGCTTTGCTTCCCAAGAAATTTATTTAGTAGTAGATATAAGATAAGTTCTTAGTAAGACTAGTGCCAGAGGGTGGAGCCAAGATGGCGGCATAGGAGCAGCAACATATCGCAGCTCTCACATAGCCACTCCAAAATACCCATAAAATATGACTCTAAACAAATTCTAGAACTCCAAAACGCACACAAATATATTTTCCAGTAAGACTAGTGCCACATGGAATATGCTGCACGTGTAAGAAAGGTACAAATGAAGTGCTTGGAGATATCCGAGAGATTGAGAGATTACTTATAACTTGAGAGGAGGACTAGGAGATCAGGGAAGCTTCATGGAAGAGGTGGTATTGGAGCTGTCTCTTAAAAAGCTGGGTGACATTTCTGTATATATAAGAGAGTATGATTAGAGGAATGGGTAAGCTCCAGGAATGGTTCCTAGTTGTGGGCAAATTGACATAAACAGGAACGTGCCAGAAGACTTCAAGGATGATGAACAGTTTAGTTTGTTGAGAGCATAGTATCTCTTAAAGTGAATAAATGAGATAAGGTTGAAAAAAGATTGGAGTGAGGTTGTGGAAGGCAAAGATTGCTGAGGCTTTATGACATAGGCAGGCATTTAAATTTTTTGAGAAAGAGAAACACATCCAAGTTAGGCATTAGAAAGATTACTCTGGAGGCAATTTATGGAGTTAATTGGAGCAAACCAGTGGTAGTAGGTATGCTAGTTAGAAGGACTAGGTGACAGATGATTAGGGTCTGAATCATGCTGACAATGGAAATGAAAAAGGAGAGGAACAGCTGTTGAAAATATTGTAGTGTGAATTGCCATCATTTAGCAGCTGATTGGTTATGGAAAAGACAAAGATGACTGAGTTTTTGTGAGTATGCGGGGTCAGTAATGATGCCATAACTGAAATACGAAAGTTAAGGACAGATTTCAGGGCAGGAAAGGGGGAGAAAAATGACTAATTTTGCTTTGCACAGCTATTAAGATATTCGGGATATATAGTTCATAAATGAAGTAAGATAAATATGCAAAGTAGGAAAAGTATCTGCTGTTTTGTCAAACTCAGAAACTAGGATCACTGATCTATACATAAGGATCCTTTTGGGCCATGTATTGTCTTAGAGAACTACATATCATCATAATCTGTGTTCATTGTATTTTTATACCTAAAGTATTTCCCAATTACATTTTAATTTGGTTTTGGTCAGCATCTTTTGGTGTAGAGCACAAGTCCTAGGTGTGAAGTCAGACTTCTTGGTCTGCTATTCATGGGACTTTCCCCACTTTTGGCCCCAGTGTCCTTCTACTGTAAAATGAAAAGGCCAAGCTACAAGATTCTGTGTTTAGAGCTGGAAGAAACTTCAGAGGCTTTATCTGCTCTAACCTCCTAATAGTATAGAAAAGAAACTGAGGCCTAGGAATAGTGAATGATGATCAAGAGTGAACCGTAATCCTCTGCCTTTCACCTCCAGACCAGACCTCTTTGGATTGTACCATGCTGCTTTAAACTTCTTGCCAGGGGTGGCTAGGTGGCACAGCCGATAGAGCACTGGCCTTGAAATCAGGAGGACCGGAGTTCAATCTGGCCTCAAACACTTGATATGCTTACTAGCTGCGTGACCTTGGGCAAGTCACTTAACCCCAATTGCCCAGCCTTCTACCCTCCAAAAAGCCAAAAAAAACCCCCAAGCCCCCTGCCATTTTATACATAAGGGAACAAAGGTTAAAGGGAAGATATTATGGTGCTGAAACAAAAGGCGACAATAAAACTACTTTAAAGTAAACTTCCTTCTGAATTAACATTTCAGAAATCAGAATCCCATGCTTACACTTCTTTTCCCTCTGAAGCCAGGAGGAGCCATCCCTTATTCTCTATCACTCAGGAGAATGGGGAGGATACAAAGATCCCAGGCGGTCTTCACAGTATGTGCCTAGAATGTTGCTGTTTTTTTATTGCCTGTATAGCTGTAATACTTCATTTGTCCTTATGTAACACCACACTGTTAATATTATGAATTATTTTAAAGGTGCTTACATATTAGGAAAACCTCTTTATTTTAAAAAAATTTTTGCATTTTGATTTTCCTAAAGCTTGTTACCTACATTCTAAATGCATAAAATCTTGAAATTTTTTTGGGGGGTGCCTTGGTTGGTTGGATTTGTCCCATTGTTTTTAGTACACAAAAAAGTATGAAGGAAAAATGTACAGGTAGCAATTTTAAAAAAACCTCTCTCTGAAACACAGTGTATAGTTCTACTTCTATTTATGAAGTGATTTGTTCATCTATGCTAATCGTCTATGCTTTGAAGTTAATTGTCAAAGACTAAACTGTTTTCTTTGGAGAAGCAGAAAGGCAGACAAAACTATCTCAGGTTCCTATCAGAGGAGTGAAAGTCTTTGACACACGTCAGCTGTTCATGAGCTAAAACTTGGGTATTGAGGACAAGTGGATGACCTTTGACTCATTGAGGAATTAGAAACTTGGACGTATGTAGTTTTTCGCAATCACTTAGCAGTTATCCAGTAAATATTAATAAG
This sequence comes from Pseudochirops corinnae, assembly GCA_028646515.1. NCBI lineage: Eukaryota > Metazoa > Chordata > Mammalia > Diprotodontia > Pseudocheiridae > Pseudochirops > Pseudochirops corinnae. The sequence goes on along the minus strand of CM053585.1, from coordinate 70,665,076 downwards.
TACTCCTGGGTGTATTTTCACACTTTTGCCTTTTTTTTTTTAAGTTACAAATTAAATATCTTTGAGACCAATTCATTTGAAGCCAGTTGGATTTGAACACTGTAGATACATAAGTAAATTTTATGGTTTAAGTGCTTTAAAACTTTCTTGTTGCATTTCTATTTTTTTCCTGAAAAAGACTAACTGGCTGACTAATTTTTGGTTTGGATGTTATCTAATTGCTGTTTTTTATTTAACAGACCGCTGATCAGTGAAGCCAGCTTGTATTCAGCTGTGGCTCAGAAAAAGAGTGATCATCAAGAAGAATCTATTTCCATGTATAAAAAACAGGTAGACCAGTTTGATTGGGCATTGACAAGGCTAGATAATTCTGTCCGAAGAACCGGCCGTATCACTAAAACCCTTCTACAGAACATTTTTCATGACATATGCAGATCAGGTAAAAAGAATTTTTGTTCCCTACATTGACTTTTGCCATAGGTGGTTCTTTTTAGAAAAGATTATTGTAATGCAAATAATTTGGCATTTTGAATTTTCTCTTCAGATTCCTTAGATATTTGTAACATTTGTAAAAAAATATTTTAGCATCTATTATACATAGAATTTTTTCCTATTGGACTAGAATTTGTTTTGGACATTGTTTTGGAATATTGTTTTGGAAAATATTAATACCATATATTCATCCTACTTTTTATGATATCAGGTTGTGTTTTTGTTTTTAAGATTCCATTTCCTGTTTATTTGAAGTTGCTCTCTGAACTCCTCAAGTTGCAAGCTCAGCAGAAATAAAGCATGTAAATGTAGTCTTTGTTAATGAAAGAAAAGTTCTGACATGTTTATGTTTCAACAAATTTTTATGAAGCACATTTTTATTAAGTATGTGCAAGCCATAGTGCTGAGTGCTTCCATTTGATCCGCATAATAACCCTAGGAGATAAGTGCTATTACTGTCCTTATTGTTCCTGAGGCAGACAGAGATAAGTGACTTGTCTAGGGTGATTACCCGGCCAGAATTATCTGAGGTCAGATTTGAATTCCGATCTTCTTGAGTCAAGTCTAGGGCTCTATCCACTCTGTCTACTGCCTAACTACCTCCCTGTATTATGAGTTTTGTTTTGTTTTTTAAATGAAAAGTTCTGTATTATTTCTTGTGGTTTTAAAATTTTTTCTAAATTTATTTTTGGTATCTTTCTGTTTTATATCATCTGCATTTCTGAATAAATCCTTTCCTCACCTGCTGAAAAATCCTTATAACAAAGAATTTTAAAAGGGGGGAAATAGTTTAGCAAAAATAACCAGAGTATATGCAATAATATACAAAGAAGGGAAGAAAACGTTCTTTCTCACCTCTTCTCAAGACCAAGCTTTATCATTAATACTGTGTTTTATTATCTTGGAAAAAAATTAGGTGATTTTCTAAATGGAGAATTTTCACCCTTCATCTAATCCAACAAGCATTTATTTATTTATTTAGCTGTTCGTTCATTATATTTTCCATAGTTTCATGTTAAAATAACTTTTTGACATTTAGTTTTTAATTTTTTTGTGGGATATTTTTGTTTTTGCTTTTTTTTAAGTTTTGAGTTCCAAATTCTATCCCTTCCTTTCTTCTCCCTTCCCTGTGATGGTAAGCAGTCAGATAATAGGTTATACATTTGTAATCATGTAAAACATTTCCATATTAGTCATTTTGTGCAAGAAGACTCAAGTTAAAACTAATGAAAGTGAAAAATAGCATGCTTCAGTCTGCGTTCAGACAATATCAGTTCTTTCTCTGGAGGATGATAATGTGCATCATCATAAGTCCTTTGGTATTGTCTTAGATCAGTGTGTTGTTAAGAATAGCTAAGTCGTTGATATTACTATGTACAATGTTCTTCTGGTTCTTCTCACTTCACTATGCATCAGTTCATGTAAATCTTTCCAGATTTTTCTGAAATCATCCTGCTTGTCTTGTCTTATAGCACAATAATATTCCATTAAAATCATATATCACACCTTGTTTAGCCATTCTCCAATTGATGGGCATCCTTTCAATTTCTAATTCTTAACCACCACAAAAAAGACCTGCTATAAGTATTTTTGTACAACTAGGTTCTTTTCCCCTCCATTGACGTTTTTGAGATATAGTCCTAGCAGCAGTATTGCTAGATCAAAGAGAATACACAATTTTATAGCCCTTTGAGTATAGTTCCAAATTGCCTTCTGGAATCATTGGATCAGTTCACAACTCCAACAAAATGTTGATGTCCCAGTTTTCTCAGATACCCTCCAACATTTGTCATTTTCTTTTTTTGTCATATTAGCCAATATGATAGGTGTAAAGTGGTACCTCAGAGTTGTTTTAATTTGTATTTCTGTAATCAGTAGTGATTTAGAGCATTTTTTCATATGACTATGGATAGCTTTGATTTCTTTGTTTGAAAACTGTGTATATATTTGAGAAATGAGGGCTTTTATCAGAGATATTTCCAACAATCATTTATTAAACACCTGCTCTATAATTGGAGATGCCTGTCAAGCAGCTTGTTATGTGTATTGAACCTCAGGAGAGAGACTAAGATTAAATATATAGGTCTAGGCACCATGGGACCATTGGCTGATGATGAGGTTATTGAGAAAGAGAATAGAAGAGAAGAGAACCCAGGAGATACTCTTTCTCCTAAGAGACACCTAAGGTTAGGAAGTAAGACATGAACGATTGTGCTACAGAATAGACTGAAAAGGACAATAAGACTTAAGTTGGTTGGAATAAGAACTGGAAGAATGCAAGAGGGCGAGTATTGAGTGTCGGGGGCATTTATGGAATGTCTATTTCTAGAGCACGGTGTGGTAGGTAGGTGCCAGATGTTATAATAGATTTACCTGAGATCCAAGGAATTGAGGGTGCATAACAAATTGTTGTACAGAATAACATGTATAATTCATCGTATCTTTATGGATTAGAATTTGCATTTATGAAACAAGATTACCTCATAAAATAAGAGCACTTTCCCATTGTGTAGGACTTCTTCTACAAAGGATACTAAAGGAGAAAGCACCAATGGTAGACATCATACAGTTGGACCCTATTAAGAAAATTCTTCCTATAGGTTTTTTTAAATAGACCTATCTAAAGATGACTTTTGTCTTTATTAGAAAGTTACGTATGTAGTTTAGGAATTAAAGATAAATCAATTACTTAAACCTGTAAATATATACTTTCAATGTCATGTTTCTGTACTCATTACTTGCTTTTACTTAATTTCTTCTGGAAGAAAAAAATCCCTTTTTTCTTTTGGCCTTTACTGGATTTTTATTTACCTTTTTAAAAAAAAATCTATTTTCTAACTATTTGGACTATATGAAAACTGGCCACTCTGTGAAAGCCACAGAGATATAGCTAGAATGTTTTAATAGAGTGCTTTTAGGTTCACCAAGTGCTGATTTTCATAGCAGAAACAGAGACTGAAGGAGATTAATAAATTCATTCATGTGAGGCCTTCCTGACTCCAGGTCCTGGACTCTTGTGTCTCTTCTAGCTCCCTGGGGACCAGGATGAAAGGGAAAGTTACAGAATATGAAACACATTGGAAGTTCCTAAATTGCTATCCGTCTTGGTTATTCTAAGTTCTGCTTGTGCTGATTTTGATAGCTCTTAAGGAAAGTCAGGATCACTGAAAATGGGATTTCCAGTATTTTTATCGGAGGCACAGTTGCAAGGTCCTGGACTCCAATGGAAATGGGGAAATCTTTTTTTTTTTTTAATGAAATAATTATAGTAAAAAATTAGAAATACAATCTATGACATTTAGCAAAGAACCTTAAATAGTATATTTTTGTTTGTTTCATATTACCATAGCTTTAACAGAAAATTTGGGGAAATTTTCAAGTTGGTGGTTAATTTTTATGTTGTTTTCTAAATTGATATAGTAACTGAACATTTTTTCTATCACCATTTTATTAATTTTGTTAAATGTAATCTTTGTCACAGGAAATCCAAGCAGTAACCTGGGTTTGCTTTTGCTGCGTAGCTGTGGGTCTCTGTTACCTGAACTAAAACCTTCAGAACGAACAGAATTTGTCCACAAGATTTGGGACAAGCTACAACAGTTGGGTATGATTATTTTAATATATAATTCATACATGGAATCTTACAAGTATTGTAATGCATTTTTTCCTTCTCTTTTGCTTAAAGAAGGTTCATTAAATGTGACACACTTAGATTTTATGGCAGGATATTCAATTCCCAGTTATCTGAATCTTATTTTTCATATGGGGAATTATAGTGACATCTAGGGGCATTCATAGTAACATGGAAAGAAAATTAGACGTTAGAATCACTTTTGCATCATATTGGCTATCAGTTCTGAATATGAAATAAACTTTTCCGCTCAATTAATGAAATCACTTCTTGGAAACATTAGGTTTTGGAATAACCTGGATAAATATGAGCATGTTACCATTTGGAGAGGCATCTTCTGAAATTAGGGCTAACACTACAGTAATATAGTGTGTAGTACAGTAAGGAAGAGGACTGCTTCCTTCAACACAGACCTAGACATGTTGGAAATGTACACAGTGGGCCCTTTTCAGCATCTATATAATTCTAAAGTGATAAATATTTGGGTCTGTTGAGGTAGGGAAGTGAGTCTTAACCATCTTTGAGGATAAGAAGAACTCTTTAATTAAAAAAAAAATTTCAGACCTCTCATAAGACAGTGTTGTACTATTAGTGTTCATTGTTTGAGGAAATTCACAATGACAAAAGCTACTGGGAACTCAACAACATGTTTAAATGAATTTGTATTTTATTTTTCACAATAGCATCTACTATTATTTGAAAAATGGTAATACCTATATATGTTAGATATTTATAGTATAATCACAGATTCTCATATGAAAGGGACTTCAGAGGTCTTCTCTTCCAGTCCCTGAATAAGAACCTTTTATACAATGTAACCTACAAATGATTCAGCCTTTGCTTGAATATTTCATTGTTGAGGGAACCCTCTATCATAAAGGTAACTCTTTCCCACTCTTGGAATACTCTAATTGTTAAAAAGTTTTTATCAGGCCTAGATTAAATGTGTTTTGTCTTTCATCTTCTTCCAAACCCTTCAGATATTTGAACATGGGTATCATATCATTTCCTAAGTCTTCACAGGAAACATCCCCATTTCCTTCCACCAGTCCTCCCATGCATGATCTTGAGTCTCTTCACCTTTCAGGTATCTTTCCTTTGGTTTTTCTCCAAAAACCAAACATACAAAAGATGTAGTCTTACCAGGACAGAGCGTAACAGGGATCATCAGCTCTCTCAGCACAAACTCTTTTAATACAGTTCCAGAGGGCATCCACTGCTTTGGCTGCCTCATCCCATTGTTAAGTCAAATTGATCTTGCTTGCTATCGGCTAGAACTCTAGGTCTTTATTAGTTAACCTGCTGCCTCAGTATAGGGGTTCCATGTTATTCTTGCAAAGTTGGTTTAACATCTGATTTAAATTTATCCCTATAAAATTACATTTTGATATGTTTATGACCACCAGTGCCTTATGACATTTTAGAATCCTGACAGGATTCAGGTGGAAGGGATAGGGACTTGAGAGGGAAAAGAGAGAGAAGGAAAAACAAGGGAAAAGGTGTTTATATATGGCAAGAAGTAGTTACATCCTTCACCTTTGACCATAGATTCCCTCCTTTTTGCTGAAGCTGGGGACTTTCCTTAATAATAATTTTCATCATTCAAAACTTGATGGAACCAAAAAGACCCTCTGTTCTCAGTCTGATTTTCACCAGTAAGGAAGAAATGGTTGTTCAGGTAGAAATAATGGGAGCCTTAGGGAGAAGTGACTATTTAATCTTAGAATTTGCAATAAAAGAGAGGACTCTGACATGTACTCTAAATTTTTGAACAGTAGATTTCAAGGTGTTTAGAGCAGGGGTTCTTAATTCTTTCTGTGTAATGATTTCTTTTGGCAGACTAGTAAATCCCATGTATCCCTTTTAAGAATAATTTTTTAAAAAATACATAATTGAGAGAAATACCACTTTGAGTAAGAGGTTAGTGAAAATAAAGATGTAATTTTCTTTTACATCCAGGTTCACAGACCTCTTCGTTTTGAGATATCTGCATCCCAGATTAAGAATCCTTGGTGTAGAACAGTGGTTCTCAACCTTCCTAATGCCGCGACCCTTTAATACTTGTATATGGGCAGACCCACCTGGAGACGGATAGAGAAGTGGTGTCTCAATTCCTAAGACCATTGGAAATATGTGTTTTCTGATGGTCTTAGGCAACCCCGTTCAACCCCCAAAAGGGTCGCGACCCACAGGTTGAGAACCACTGGTTTAGAGAGATGATAAATTGGGATAGTTAACATATTAAATAACAGAATCTGGAAATATCTCATCACACTGAAATATTGGTCTAAATCTAATAAAATGGAATGCAATAAGGATAAATGTAAGGTCTTACTCTTGGATTCAGAAAATCAGCTGCACAACTAACTACAAGATATGGTGGCCAAACCAATTTATAGCACCCTAGACTGCATGATGAATTTTGGGACTAGGGAGATACAGTTGTGTGCTCCTTTGGTCAGATAGCATCTGGAGTATTATGTTCATTCCTTGACTACATTATAGGAAACTTAAACATTGGAGGATATTTATAAACTAGAAGGCAGCAAGGATGGTGAGAGGAACCAAGATCATAATATTTGAAGGTAGTCATAGAAACTAGGGATGTTTGTAGTCAGAAGAAAAAGAAGGAACCTTGGCAGGAAGGAACGTGAAAGCTTTAAGTCTTTTTGAAGGGCTGTCATGTGGAAAGTTAATTTTTAGTGTTTAAAAAAAAGAAAATTTAAAATTTCAGTATAAAGCGTTTATTAAGCACCAGGCACTGTGCTAAGTGCTGGAAATACAAAAAGAGGTGATAGGCCCTCCCCTCAAGAAGCTCACAATCTAATAGGGATACAGCAGGCAACCAAATATGCATGAACATATAATTAACAGCAGGAATTAGGATTAAGAGGGGTTAGGCAAGGCTTCCTGTAGAATATGGAATTTTAGTTGGTAATTAAAGGAAGCCAGAGAGGTCAGTAGACAGAGATGAGGAAGGAGGGCATTCCAGACAATGCATGGAGCCAAGAGATAGAGCATCTTGTGTAACAGCAAGGAAGACAGTTTTGCTGCATCATAAGAGTTTGTGGCAGGGGGTGTAAGCAAGAGTACTGGAAAGGTAGAAGGGGATAAGTTGTCAAAGACTTTGAATGACAAACAGGATTCTTAATTGGATCCTATAGGTGATAGGGAGCTCCTAGTTTATTGGGTAAGGAGGTGACATGGTTGGACCATGACTTTAGGAAATTGAGGATGGACTGGAGTCAGGAGAGTCTTGAGGCAGGCAGACTACTATTTCAGTAGTCCAAGCATGAAATGATGAGGACTTGTACTAGTGTGGTGGCAATATAAGGGAAGAGAAGGGGGCATATTTGAGATATATTGCAAAGGTAAAATTGGCAGGCTTTGTCAACAGATTGAATATGAGGGGTGGTTAGACAGTGAGGAGTTGTGGATCACACCTAGGTTAGGAACCTGAGGGACTGGGACTTTGCAGGGCACTTCTGGGTGGTGGTGCCCTTGACAGTATTCGGGAAGTTTAAAGTAGGATAGTGTTTGCAGAGAAAGATGATGAATTCCACATTGGACATGTTGAATTTATGATGTGTGGGACATCTATTTCAAGATGTCTGAAAGGCAGTTGGAGATGGAGACTGGAGGTCAGCTGAGAGATTGGAACAGATGGGAGGTCATCAGCATAGAGTTGGTAATGAAATCACCAAGTGAAGTAGTGTGGAGGGAGAAGAGAAGAGGGTTCAAGACAGAAGCCCTGTGGAACACTGATGGTTAGATGATATAATCCGGGTGGGAATCCATGTTATTAACTTAAACATTTTAATATAGGAAGAACAGGAAAAAAAGATTAACTATGAAAAATTGACTTTTGTAGAGAATATTTAAAAGTATATGTTAAAATTCAACATGATAATAGCAAAAATTACCTGCTTTGTTCCCTTCTGCTCTCAGTTATCTGTATATAAAAAAAATATTTCATGGATGCTTTTTTTTTTTTGCATCACTGTCTCTGCCTACCAACTTCCATCAGTTAAATACCTTTCCTTGTAATGGGTATAGTGAAGATCAACAAGTCTCCATATTAGCTATGTCCAAGAAGATAATTCTCATTCTAAACCTCTAGTTTGTCACCTCTTCTGCTCAGATGGTTAGTCTTCTGAAGTCACAATCTGGCATTGTCATCATTATAGTTCTTAAATCTTTCAGAATAATTTTCTTTTACGTTATTATAATCATTATATGTATTGTTCTGGTTGTGCTCACTTCATTCTGCATCAGTTCATGTAGGTTTATCCCAGGTTTTTTCTGAATCTGACATTTTTGTCATTTCTTTTTTTTTAAGTTTATTTTTAGTTTTCAACATTCACTTCCATAAGTTTTAAATTTCCTCCCCTTCCCTCTCTTCCCTCCTACCCAGGATGCCATGCAGTCTGATATAGGCTCTACATATACATTTCTATTAAACATATTTTCACATTAGTCATGTTGTATAGAAGAATTATAATGAATGGGAGGAACCATGAGAAAGAAAAAAACAAAACAAAACAAAAAAAAGGAAATAGTCTGCTTTGTTCTGCATTCAGACTTCATAGTTCTTTCTCTGGATATGGATGCCTGAGTCTTTTGGAATTGTTTTAGGTCCTTACATTGCTGAGAAGTGCTAAGTCTATCAAAGTCAGTCATCTCACACTATGGCTGTTACTGTGTACAACGTTCTCCTGGTTCTGCTTACTTCACTCAGCATTAGTTCATATAAGTCTTTCCAGGTTTTTCTGAAGTCTGCCTGTTCCTCATTTTTTACAGCCCAATAGTATTCTATTACATTCATATATCACAACTTGTTTAGTCATTCCCCAATTGATGGCATCCCCTCAATTTCCAGTTCTTGTCCAGCACAAAAAGAGCTGCTATAAATATTTTTGTACACGTGAGTCCTTTTCCCATTTTTATGATCTATTTGGGAGATAGCCCTAGAAGTGGTATTGCTGGGTCAAAGGCTATGCACGTTTTTATAACCCTTTGGGCATAGTGAAAAATTGCTCTCCAAAATGATTGGGATCAGTTTACAACTCCACCAGCAATGAATATATTTGTAATTTCTTACAACACAATAGTATTTTGTTATATTTATAAGAAGGATTACTTTTTCTGGTTGGAAGCAATGAATAAAAGTTGCAGAGGCCAATTTAAGTTTATTTATGTTAAGGCCATTTCTAGAATGACTTGTCTCAGGAGGTAGTCAGATCCCTTCAAAGACCCTGTTCAGGGGAGTGCTGGTAAACTGTTTATTGGGTATGTTTTGGGACTTGTTCAGACATGGGTAGGATTGGGGATAGTAGATCTTTTTTTTCTTTTGGACTCTTGAGGTCACGTGAGTCTGTGGAGAACTGCAAAACAGGCCCTACAAATTTCAGCTATGACTGATCTAATGAGCATTTTCTTGTGTATGTTTGTGGACCAAATTCTCCCTCTCCACTCCTCACCAAGTTACTCTTGAATGTATTCATAATTGTCATGTTAATAGCATTTTCTAATGGGAAGGACTGTACAAAGTCTACTTCTGGAATAAGAAGGATTTGAGATGGCAGATCACTTTGTCAGTCGTTAATAAGCATCAGTTAAGCACCTACTGTGTCAGGTTCTGGGAATGTTAATATAATAAGTCAAACAATCCCAGCTTAGAGGGAGTTTGCATTCTAATGGAGGAGACTACAAGGATATGCTTAAGTACACACAGAATAAATACGTTGTTCTTCTTAGTAATTGCTTGCTCAAAGGCTTAGGGAGTACTTAGTTCTAGCAGATACTTTGTAGAGTATCCTTAAGATGCTGTGGTGATAATTCTAAATTCAGATTCACAAGTGATATAGTTGCCCATCTGTGCTGTGTTTGCTGCTTTTGTGAGATGAGAGTTCTTCTATTATTCCAGTTTGTGAGAATGATAGAATTCAGAAAGTTTAACCTTTTTTTCATTTTCAGGTATGACATATGATATAAGCCACTACAATGCTTTACTTAAAGTATATCTTCAGAATGATCATCAGTTTTCACCGACTGATTTTTTGGCAAAAATGGAGGAAGCAAATATTCAGCCTAATCGAGTAAGTGGTTTTGTGGGGAAGTACATAATAAGACTCCTTCCCATTTCCCCCCCGCCCAAGTTAAAAAAATCAATTTTTCCATTTTCTTGACAGGTTACATACCAGAGGCTGATTGCTGCTTATTGTAATAAAGGGGATATTGAAGGTGCCAGGTATGACTTCACATATTCTTTTGTGTGCTAGAACTTTTTTAAATTATGGGGGTAGGAGGGAATCACATAAAATTACTATTGAAACTATGCAGTTTGAATTGGAAAGCAAGTCCAAGAACAGTTTACTCAGACATCTTTGGTAACAGGGCAGACAACATAATCCTTACACCAAAGGAAAATCAAAGTATTATTAATAGGCATTTTGGCCTGAAGTTGTGTGTTCATTTTTGAGGCTAGTGTTTTACAGGGGTGCGGAACCTGTGGCCTGCAGGCCACATGTGGCCCTCTAGGTCCTCATGTGCAGCCTTTTGACCGAATCCAAACTTCTCAGAATAAATCCCTTTAATGAAAGGATTTGTTCTGTAAAACTTGGACTCAGTCAAAAGGCTGCACCCAAGCACCTACAAGGCCACATGTGGCCTGGAGGCTGCAGGTTCCTCACCTCTGGTTTAGGATTACTCATCTGTCTCCTTGTAATTTGTTGTTTAGGAAGAAAACTTAGCTACTTGGGAGATTACATTTGTCCATGGACTATACTTTTTAAGTGCCATCCCACGCAAGCCAGCTGTATTTTAAAAAAATTATTGATATTTTGCTTTGTTATTACCTTTCTTTCCAGACATATCCCTACTAAACTGTTGCCCAGAGATCCATCCTTTGTTTGTGAATTTAAAAAGTAATTTGAAAATCTACCAGCACATTGCCCCTTCTGAAAACTATGATTTCAGGGTTTCCCACCCCTAGGCCTACCTCTCAGATTTTACTTTTTTAGGGTGATTGTACTGTTCAGTTGCTGTTCTTTACTTTTCCATTGTTGTCATCATTTATGTTGCTTTCTAGTTTTGCCTCTTGCTCTTTGCACCAAGATGGGAGAGGTCTGATTACCAGTAGTTCATCTATCAAACAAAATGGCTCTGGAATCTGAGGACGGAGATATAAGTCCTGCCTTTGACACTGATTACCTGTTGGACCAACAGCTGGTCACTTTACCTCCCAAAACTTCTGTAGAATGAGGGGATTGGTACTCTTTATAGTCCTTTCATGAACCAGTTCTTTACTAATACAAAAAACCCTTTGCCTTATCCTCAATTTTCACCAGATTGGTCCTCTGCTGTTGCCTAGTAAATTTGACTAGTAAAACAGATAATCACTTTGGAAATATTTTTGTATTATCATTTAAGAAGTTTTTTTAAGGTTTAATCCTAACTATGGCAAAGGCCACCATTATTGTATTAGAATTTTTATGATTAACATCACTTCTCTTATTTTTTAGCAAGATTCTTGGATTTATGAAGACAAAGGATCTTCCAGTTACAGAAATAGTATTCAGTACCCTTGTTACAGGACATGCAAGAGCTGGGTAATATAAAATAAGCTATTTTAATTGTTTACATAAAAATCCTAAACCTTGACTCTTCATCTCCTTGAAGTCTGAATTCTCATATGAGAAAGAATGCATACATTTCTATTATACTTGCCCTACTTCCATTAAATTAGGCTTAATCTTAATACAGAATTAATTTGTATTTCAAGTATTGAGATTCGTCCGATTTATCCATGTGAGGTAATTAATTGGTTTGTTCCTGAAAATGTTAAAAGTTACTTAAGTAATGATCTTATTCTCAGAAAAAGTTAATTTGCTGCCAAGAGTAATTTATCAGCTTAAATCAGTCCTATTTGAATACCCCCTTAATTATTTGATCATTCGTAAAAGTTCATTAAAATGAGGTTTTTTTATTTTGATATTTTAGAAACCTAGGGCTGTGATTACCTACATTTAAGCTTTAGAACATTGTATTGATACATACAAGTTATTTTGAATCTCGTATGTTACCATCTTAGATAATAAAACAATTTTAGACCAATATAAACACACTTGTTTAAATAGGAATGCATTTTAAAAATCTTTCAAATAATTTACAGGGATATGCAAAATGCAGAAAATATCCTTTCAGTGATGAGAGAAGCAGGAATTGAGCCTGGTCCAGATACTTATTTAGCATTATTGAATGCATATGCTGAGAAAGGTGACATCGATCATGTTAAACAGGTAGGATTTATGCAGTATAAATAACACATTAAAGAGATTTTTTAAAAATAACTTAACATTAAATTGATTATCTAACAAGGCAAGAGAGTAGAAGTAGGATTTATTCCCATTTTGCCATCTGAAACATTAGTGGTCAAAATTATTTAGAAAGAATTGCATATTGTTTAGGTACTTAATATTATTTTAACAGCTAATCGCTGTATTCCTGAAATTAAATATATTTTTATTGTAACAACTACAATTTTTATCTTTAGAAATGGTGATTACCTTAGTTTTGGGAAAGAAAACCTTTTCTTTTAAATTTAAGTAAGAAGTGAATGCCTTAACCTTTATTATCTTGAAATTGTCTACAGACTTTTGAAATGATGGAGAAGACTGATAACTACCTTATGGACAGAGATTTAATGCAGATTGTCTTTAGCTTCAGCAAGGCTGGATATCCTCAGTATGTCTCCGAAATTTTGGATCGCATGAAATATGAAAGAAGATATATTCCAGGTTGATTTTTAAAAGATATATTATAGTTGATACATATATGAACCATATCTTTTGATGTTATGGGGAAAAAAATTTTGCTATAAGTATCTGAATCTAAACTGTAATTAATAGCATAGGAATCTAGAAGTACTTTGAAGCCAACATAAAAAAGTAGTTTCAATTTTAAATGAGCTTATAGTCAGATAATTTTTTAAGTGGATGTATTAATTTACAAATATTTTCTTTGATGTCTAAAAGCAGTTTTTTATAAAATAGATGTATATGATCTGTATTTTTGAATTGTGGTTTTTGGATGGCAGTCAGTTTTTTAGTACTGCAGATTGCCCTTGAATGTGAGAATATGGTTCAGAATAAGCAATAACTTGAGTAGTAGCTGAAGTGTAATGTTATTTAATTTATAAAAAGTACATTATCTGTGTTTATTTTCTAGATGTGATGAACCTCTGTCTGAGTTTAGTGACGGAAAGATTGGAAGATGTAGCAATGCAAATTTTAGTGTCATGTCCAAAATCAATCCTGGAGAATACACAAGAAAATGCTTCTAACCTAAACAACTTTGGCAATTTTTTTTTACAACATTGTGTCACCATGAATACGGTATTCAGTTCATTCTTTACTTCCTGAAACTTGCTCATTAAAATGGAATTACAGAGGAAAAAAAATAGACTTTATGAAAATTTTAAAGCTGTAGGACTTTGTAAATGAGAGTGTGGTATTACAGATAGAGACTTTTTCCTTCATATTGTTTTTGAAAAAATGTTGAGATATTTGCACAAGATGAGAGAAGGCTTTCAAAATGTATTCCTTTTCTTCTAGCCCTTCAACAAGTTGGAAGAATTTTGTGAAAAGTTAAAAGAAGTAAAGCTGCATGGTGCCCCTTTACAGTTCACATTGTACTGTGCTCTGAAAGCCAAGAAAACTGGTATTCCATTCTTAAATTGAAAACTTACTAGATTTTATCCTGAAATAATCTTTATAAATAGTCTTTATAATATTCCCCCTCTTTTTCCAGATTTGGCAACTGACCTTATGAAGGCAATGAAGGAACAGAAAGCTCCTATCAGACCTCACTATTTTTGGCCATTGCTAACTGGACATCAAAAGAACAAAAATATTCAAGGTTAGCTGTTTTATTTCCTTGTTTGCTAAAGCCATAATAATCCAGGAACCTATTTTGAAAGTTTATCACTGCTTGGAGCATGTGTACAAGTCTAATTAAATTCTTTGGTGATAACTGTTTAGAGTAGAAGAATTTCTTTTGGATATGTGGGAATGTTTACTCTCATACAAATTTCTCTAAATTGTTTTTAAGAACAGAACACTATATAGTTTTCATTTATTTTACCTATTAGTCTTTAATTTTTGAATTCAGATTCCTAATGAAAACATAATGAGAAAATACTGTGCATCATTAACTTTTAAAATGAGGTCTTTTGGTTCTTGCTATTACAGTCTCTATAAAATTAAATATTTATAAATGCTTTCAAAGTAAAACCGCATTCCCAAGTTTAGGTTTCACTAAAACAACTGAGAAGCTTAATAGTTTTCTTTGTGAAACATTTTTTTTTCCTTTTAACTGATGAGCTAAATTTGAGCTTGGTTACAGTAATAGAAAAGGCAGGGAAACTCCTATTGCCAGATGAGTGATCGTGACCTGACAGCACGCTGATTGAAGGGCAGAAATGCAGTCTTTCGGGTCCTTAAGTAGGTTTGAGCATTTAGCACACTTTTCCCTGTTACACATGGGATGTCTATGGGCTATGAATAAGAATGGAACAAATATTAAATTTTAGAGTACAGTGTCTAATTCTTTGGTTTGCATTATTGGTAATTCAGAAAGAGTAGTCTCATAAAAAGATGCTTTTAACAGAAGTACTTTCCCCTTGGGGAAACAAAAAATGGTCTTTTCCCTCTTATCTCACAGTATAATGTGCTCTAGAATGAGATGCAGAGTTGTTAGTGTGACATTGGGTGACAAACAAAACGCACAAACACAAAAAAAGTGCTTTTAGCAGACTGTTCATGTTGCAATTTTATTTTAAATATACAGTTGTATTCGGGTTTAGAAGAAATGCTGAAACAAGTATTCCCTAATTGTTTCTGACTATAAAAGTCTCTGAATCCTTTTTAGAAAGATCTTTGTGAAAACAATATGCAGTTTTATTAACTCTTTGCATATCTTCTAGTTCTGAAACTCCAAGGTCATCTATAACTTCATGTTTCTGAAATAGAAAGTTTGTATCATTCTGTGAAAACTTTTCATATATTATATCTCTAAAACAACCTCTAAATATTTTACTTCGCTTTTGATTATCAAATCCTAAAATATATTTGATAACTGTTGTTGAAATGTTTAGCTGGTTAGTCAGTGAAGTCTTTCCTTTCCTGAACAAAACCTAGGTTTAAATTAGGGATATGTTACTAAATCCACCTCAGGTAGGTAAGTGGATAAATATGTTCAGGAACCTATTGTTTTGTCAAAGATCACTTTTCTTCATTTATAATTTATGCCAATATCCCCTAAAAGAAGTTTTAGTTGTATCCAGGCTCAATTAGATCTAAAATCAAAGATCTGACCTTATTGGCACCAAACCCAGTTACTGCTTAGTGCAGAACTCTTAGTGATCACTCAGTGGAGAACTAAATTCTTCAGAACTTTGTTGAGGTTTAGTGAAATTAAGTGGCTTTCCTGTGATCCCATAGCTATAACTGTCAAAGGCAAAATTTGAACTCATATCTCCCTAACTCCCTACTCTGGGGTATAAAACCATAGAATTATATAATTGGAAGGGTCTCTAGAAATCATCTAATTCCAAGTGCTTGTTTCATTGGCGAGAAAAATGTGACCATCCCAGTTTGAATGGGATGGATATTTGAGGTCTTTCATCTTGCTTAGTAAGAGGGTGTGACTGACTATGTTCTGGTTCTCATTTCTTTTTTCCTGTCATATAATCTAATTGTGTTAATTAATACTGTTTTTACTTTACAATAAACCCTAGCTATAAAACTATGGAGCAATATTTAATCTTTCCTCTTCTCACATGTACCACCTCTGCCATATGATTCTCAATGATGTCAGTCTGTAGAACTGTAGATTTCTTTTTTTTAGAAGTTCCTCTGTGTGTGTGTGCGCGTGCGTGTGCACGTGTGCTTTTGCCTTTATTTTTGGCAATGATGGGATCTATAACTATGCTTTTCCTTAATATTAAGAGAAAATTCATTTCCTCTAACATAGTAAACAGATTGTTCTTAGAGATATGGTGGGATAAGTATCGTTACTTGCTATATTAAACTTCCTGAAACCCAACGTATACACACACACTCACACACACACCCTCTCTCTCCCTCTCTCCCGAGAAGAGTAATGAAATGTGATTCAGCTTTGGTTGAGGGAAGCATATACATCTGAGTAGAAAACTACAAAAAACAGACATTGTTGAGAACTGTGTCAGAAAAAAAAACCTGACTTTACATATCCAACTGAAGCCTAAGCAAATTTGAAAGAACTCTGGCTTTTTCACCTCCACCTTTAGACAGGTCGTAGTGGTTTTTCTTTTCTTCTTTTTTTTTATATTTTAGTTTATTTATTTTAGTTTACATCATTCATTTCCATGAGATTTT
>CM053585.1:70507526-70648034 GCA_028646515.1 Pseudochirops corinnae | reverse complement strand
CTTTTCCGTGTTTATCTTCTCATGCTTCTTGTGTTGGAGTGTCAAACTTTCTTTTCAGTTCTGGTTTTTTCAGCTGGAATGTTTGAAAGTTCTCCACCTCATTGAATGACCATATTTTCCCCTGGAAGACTATGCTCAGTTTTGCGACAGTAGTGTCTTTGGATTAAAATGCAAAATCTCTGTAGTCTTAACTTTTTGTGTTTGAAAACTCTGTGAAAAAAATGAAAAGTTAGAAGCAAGTTTCCCACAGGTGTTTATGATAATCTTGTTTCGAAGTTTCCTTACTGTCCAACACACTGACCACAGCCTTTCTACCATATTGTTGAGGTCTGAGGCAGACCTGCTCTTTGGTCATGCTGCACATATCATGTGCATCCTGTACATAGTAGCACATGAAGGATTTTTGTTTTTCTTAAGCTTCCTAATTTTTCAAGTGGCACTTTTATACTTTTGTACTTGAGTCATAAACGTGTTTTGTGATTGAAAAGGTGATTACTGGGATGCTTGGGATTTGTCTCTACTTCCTCTCGTTCAGGAAGTATCCAGTGCTGAGTTCATAATGAGAGTGGAAGGAAGGCTTTATTATTTTTCTGCCTAGCAGTCTCATTTTCCTTTTCCCCCATCCTTCTGTATTTATCAAGATGTTGTCAATTTTTAAAGGTCTTTTTAAAAATTACATTGTGGAGATTTAAACTTCAGTATTTTTTTAAAGGAAAATTGAACTGAGCCTTTTCTGTTTTATTCCACTTGCTTTATCCCTGTTCTTTGCTTTTGTATTTTTCCTTTTTAGGCATAATTGAAATTGTCAAAAGAATGCATGAGTTAGGAGTAAATCCTGATGCTGAAACATATGGGAATTATGTCTTTCCTGCTTTTGATAGTATACAGTCGACACGTGCTGTACTGCAGGTGAGTCAAATATGGCTTTTAATTTTGATATATAGATACAGATACTTCAGCTTGAGACTACAGATCAGGCCTGCACAATTTGTGGGCCATAAGCAGCTTGTGGGCACACTAAGGAATTTCAGGGCAGCCTGCAAAAAATGTAGAAGATCATTGTCCCAGTCCATCTTGTATTACCCCAGGAAAAAAAATAGTTTAGAGAAGGCTTAGGAACCAGTTGCTGACATGCTAGTTGTATGTTTAGGGTGGTGGAGAGGTTGGTCGTCAGTTTTCTTTAGTATAGAGAGTACCTGGAGCCCACACAGCTGGGCACCCTTTCACACATTTGGAGTTTTAAAGAGTGGGCTAAACCACCACATGGCTGAGTGACTTGGCCAAGGCAGAAAAGACAGACAGCATCAGGCAGGATTCAGGCAAGGGCTTCCTAGCTGTGCTCCTATACATTTATAATGTCTAAAAAGCTTTACAAAAAATTTTTTTGACTTAATTATAAATATTAGCTTCAAGTTTATGATAAAGGCAAGATTCATGGAGTATTTGTCCTTCAGTTGTCATCTGTTCTTTTTTCCCTCCCCCCCCCCAAAAATGTTAGAAATGTTTTTCTTTCTAAACCTTTTGGGGAAAAAAGAAGAGAAGAAAAGACAAAAAAACAGTCAAGTAAAACAAATGCCTGATTCACTTTATCCAAAAATGCACATCCTCTTATTCTGCTTAAGTACATTACTTCTCTGGGTAGCATTTTTCATCATAGGGCTCCTGATATCATAGTTGGTCATTGCATTGATCAGAATCATGACTCTTTCCAAGTTGTTTGTCTTTAATAGTGTTGTTGTTACTGAATAAATTGTCCTGGTTCTACTGTGTTCTTCTTTACCGTGCATCAGTTCATATGACTGTTCATAGCTTGAATTTTTTCCTTTGAAAACTATTTGTTCCTATATTTTGACAATTTATTTGTTGAGGTAATGCCTCTTATTCTTTTTGAACCAGTTCCTTGTATGTCTCAGAAATCTGGATTTGAATATCAGAGAACCTTGGTCTTAAGATATTTCCCCAGTTAATTATTTCCCTTCCAACTATAGCTGTATTGATTTTGTTTGGACAAAAATTGGATTTTATGTAATCAGAATTTTCTGTTTTATCTTATTTTTCCTTTATTTGATCTTAACTTTTTCCCCTATCCATCAGTCTAAAAGGAAATTTCTTCCCTTGCTCCTAATTTGTTCTTGATATGAACTTATTAACAGCTATATTTCACTCCATATACTTCAACCAGGGTTTCCTTACCATTTCCTATAAATGCTGTGTTTTCCTACTGCTGTGCCTTTGCTCATGTTGTGTCCTCTTCCTGAATTATCTTCTCTACATTCTGGTTCCCCTAATACTAGTTGAATTCATACATTTTCATTCTTTAAATCTCAGCTGAAAGTATTACGTCCTCTATGATGTAAACAGCCTTATACCTGGTTTTATACTTCTGTATTTTTGTCTTATGTCATACTCTTTTTATTTGTGCATTTGTCACATTCTTTTCCTCCCCAGAAATTGTGTTAATGTAGCAGGGCCAGTGCCTTATCCAAACTTTGTCTCTCCTGGAGGACTTTGCATAGATGAGGTGCTAAGTTACAGTTGAAGTCAGATTGAGTTAGATGTGGATCACTTGACAGCTGGTGAAATCAGCACATTCATTGAGCACCTCTCATGTGCTAGATGAAATCTACTTTTTCTTAGAAAATTCTTTACTATGTGATAATACAGTAAATCTTATAGCCAACAATTTGATAGAACAGAGCTGATTTCTCTAGGTTCTACATTAAGGAATATCACATTTGTCTTTGTACCATAAATTTCATTTCAACTGCTATCAGTGAATTGGGTATTAGCTTCTTACATTTCATCTACTGTTGTACTGAACTTTAAAAATCGTTATCTGATGCATAGTCATAACCACTGTGAAAGGAAGAACGTGTATAGCTTGTGTTTATTCACGTAGGGCCAAGAGTACAATTTGCATATAGTATATGTATATACACTTTGCAAACAGTATAGTAACTGTCCCTTATAAGTACTTGGTTCCTTCAGTAATTCAACAAATTAGTATTTATTGCCTAGTGGGTATGAAGCACTACTGTAAATGTTGGGCATAGTGAAAAGCTTTCTGTGTGCTGTCTCCGCCTCTGGACTTCATTAGGAGAGACACAACATGTAATACAAATAACAAGAATGTGAAGTGATATATAAGTACACAGATAGTGTAAACCAGAAAGTAGAAAAAGCTCAGCATGTGTTCTGGGGATAGGGAAATCCTACAGTTTGAGGAACATGGCATATAGAGAGGCGAGTTAGTATAAGAGCAGAGTGCAAAGGATAGTCCAGATTCTGGAGGACCTTGAATTTGAACTTGATTGAATAGTTAATAGGGAACCACCAAAAGTTTGGAGCAGTGGAGGGACTAGTAGGTCTGTTCATAAGAAGTAATGGCCTGGTCATACTGTCAGCCAGCCAGCCAGCGAATATTTGTCATGCATCTACTGTCTTGTCAGGCACTGTGCTAAGCACCGGGGATACAAAAAGAGACCAAAAAACAGTCTCTGCCCGTAAGTTCCTCACAACCTAATGGGAGGAGATAGGAAGCAAACAGATGGGTACAGACAGGCTGTATGCAGGATAAAAAGGAACTAATTAAAAGAGGAAAAAAAGTACTAGAATTAAAGGGGGTTGGGAGAGACATCCCATAGAAGATGGCATTATTGTTGGAATTTAAAGGAAGTCAAGGAAGTTAGTAGTCAACAGAAGAGAGAGAGCATTCCAGGTATGGGAGACAGCCAAAGAAGATGCCCAATGCCAAGGGGCAGTGTACTGTTTGTGGAACAAGTTAGGAGACCATTGTCACTGGATTGAAGAGTATGTGGCAGGGAGTGTAAGGTGTAAGAAGACTGGAAAAGTAGCCTAGGACTAGGTTTTGAACAACCAATGGAAGGTTTTGTATTTGGATCATGGAGGTAACAGGGAAAGTGAGGAGAGACTTGAAGCAGGCAGACTCACCAGCAGGCTATTGCAGTTATGCAGGTGTGAAGTGATGGAGATTTGGACCAGGGTAGTGGCCTTGGGATCTTTAGTGTCTGACCAAGCTCTAAGCTCTCCACAGCACCTGCTTCAGCCACCTTCATGGCTGTTGGAACAAATTATTCACATCCACCCATTATTCACTGACAGATTTGAGGCCTGTGGGTTATTCTCAACCTGTCTGCTAAGATGTTTTTACCTGGATGTGGCTGCTGCATATGCTACAGCTTTTTGGAGCCATCGGTGAGAGTTAGGTGACCAGTTGGACATTAAAGGTGAATGAGCAGCCCTGAAAAGGACTCAGCAAGCCTTCACACCAGGGGTGCTAGTCCTCCCTTCATATTTCCTAATCCTCCTATACCTCATCAGCATAGAGATGGTAATTAAGTCCACGGAGCTGACAAGATCACCAAGTGAAGTAGTATAGAGGGAGATGAGAAAAGGGCGCAGGACAGAGCTCTAATGAATACCTACAGTTAGAGGAAATGATCTGTATGGGGATCAGCAAAGTAGATTTGAGAAAGTGATCAGATAGTGTATTAGTAATGTAATTTGAAGATCTTGTATTGGCAAGCACTTAGCACCTTATTTCAGGTGTTATTGTATCAAGTATTACATCCAGAACTTGTGAATCTCACAGTGGGAGGAACTTCCTGTTGTAACTGGAAGGGGTGAAACAGGGAAGAGGAGCTAATACCTCATATAAGGAAAAGCCCAAGCTGAGAGCGGCCAGAATTTCTCTTAGTGAGCATCTGGAGTCTGGGCTGCTACTGCTGAACTGAGGACTGAACTGAGAATTGAGAAGAACTGAGAAGAGAAATGGGAACTGAGACAGTTGGAGTAAGCTGTGGAGGCTGAGGAGAATCCCAGGCTGAAAAAAGTGATTTTGATTTTGAGAATGGAGCTGGAGAAAGTGATTTTGATTTTGAGAACAGAACTTGTGGTGGCGGAGCTTCTTCTGATAGCCAGCCCGGAAACTTCTTCTGAGATCTTTTTTCTGGGAACTTCTGCTGAGAACTTCCAAGAACCAGCCAAACTTAGGGTGAGGGGTTACTGTGAGTGAGAGAGGAAGATCCCTGCTTGAGGGAACCTGTTGTGTTGTGAAGGCTTGGGAATGTGGGTGTTCACTGCATTAACCATGTGTACCAACTTCATTGCTGTAATGACTTTGACTTTCTGGTTCTGGGTCTTGGTTTCCTGGTATTTGATAAGGACTTGAGGTGGACTAGACACTGTGAGCTTCAGTATGGAACAGGAACTGCATGGAGAGCTGGACCAGGAACTGGGAGCTGTCTGCCTTTGAACTCAGGTAGCAGTTGGTTAGATTCAGGCAGTAGCTGGGACTGTGGAAGAGGAACCATGGAAAAACCTGAGAACCTGCCTTGAGTCAAGATGAAAAGATCTCTCCTTGGGTATTTAATACTGACTGATGAAATTGTATTTTACTTGTGACCTAGGGGTGAGTGGATGTTGTACTTTCCACTACCCCTTAAGAGGGTACTGAGTAGTGATTGATGATGTTGCAACTTAATTGCACCCCATGGGTGGAGGACTTTGACTTTTGGACTTTGTGATTGAATTAAGGATTTTGTGATTGACTAAATGAATGTACTTTGCTTAAAACTATGCGACCACTTTGGTGAAAACTATGTGGCTATTTTAGTGATAAGTTGTAACGTTGTGAATGCTGTCCCTTTATTTTCTTTGAATGTTTTGTCTAAGTTTGTTAATGAATAGAGAGTTCACTATACTGTGTAATCGGAACCTTGAAAGCTGTTCACAGCAGCAGTCCTCTGGAAAGCTGCTTGTGCTTGGCTTTACAGATAGGAGGAGAACCAAGAGAGAGAGTTGTTACCAAAATCTAAAGATAAGAAAGAGTTAGAAGCAAAGGGTGATCAACAGTGTCAGAGGCTTCAGAGAGATACAGGGAAATAAGGATTTAGAAAGGCCATTGGGTTTGGCAGGTAAGAGATCATTGATGACTTTGGAGAGAGCTCTTTTAGTGGAATGATGAGGTCAGAAGTCAGATTGTCAAGGGTTGAAAGTGAGAGGAGAGAAAGGGTAGGTACCTATTGGAGATGTCCTTTTCAAGGAGTTTAGCCATAAAGGGTAGAAGAGATATAGGATAATAGTTAGCGGGATGAAATCAGTTTTTTGAGAATGGAGGAGACAAGGGCATGTTTATAGGCAGCAGGGAAGGAACCATTAGATAAGGAGAGATTGAAAATAAGTGGTAGAGTGGAGATGACAGAAAGGGGCAGTCTGGAGGAAAGAATGCCATTGTTCTAGCAGAGAGAAGAGCCTTGGTAAGGAGTAAAGCTACTTTATCCTGAAAGACAGGGGTTAAGGAGATAGTGGCAGAAGGCATGTGAGTGATTTGAAATGAAGA
Organism: Pseudochirops corinnae; assembly: GCA_028646515.1. Taxonomy (NCBI): domain Eukaryota; kingdom Metazoa; phylum Chordata; class Mammalia; order Diprotodontia; family Pseudocheiridae; genus Pseudochirops; species Pseudochirops corinnae. The sequence continues at coordinate 70,641,673 of CM053585.1, read as the reverse complement.
AGTAGAGAAGAGGTGACTTAACTGATAGGATGGGAAGAGGTTGATCCACAGGAAATTAAAGGTGGGATAAAAAAGTTTGGAAGAACTGTTGTGGAATATAGTAGCAGGGGTGGGGAATCTGCAGCCTCAAGGCCACATGTGGCCTTCTAGGTCCTTTTGACTGAGTCCAGGTTTTGCAGAACAAATCCTTTTCAAGTTTGGATTCACTCAGAGGGACTTGAGTCCCAGGGCCCCCGCCCCAAGGATTGTGTTGATAAGAGAGGTATAGTAGAATTATGTACCAGCACGTGAGGGCCCAGTTGAGGTTGTATAACATAAATTTGTAGTGGATTGAGTGAGAATGGTTATGTGATTTATTCTCCCTTAGTTCTTAGTGAATGATGGGAGTGATCTAAGACTGAGACTTGGCAGGTAATTGTTATTACCTCAATTGCCCTGCCTTCCTCCCTCCAAAAAGCAAAAAAAAAAAAAAAGAGGACAGCATAGAGTTGAATTGGTTCACCAAGGGATCAAGATGGGACAAGAGGAGAGAATAATTAACTCAAAGGAGATGACCTGGCAGAGAAAGGAGGGGTCAAGGAATTGGATGTCATAATGTGGATGAAGCGTAGCATTTGGTAAGGGAAGTTAGAAGGAGATTTAGGAATTCTTGAACATGGAGGTAGTATGTTTGTGGATGATGGCAAAATCAGGAGTTATACATCTTTGTGTGTGATTAAAGTGAGATGCCAGGAGTAAGTCATGAGAAGTCAGTAAGTTGAAGAACTGAGTAGTTTAGCTATTTTTGAAGTAGAGTCATATATGTATTAAAGTCCTCTAGTATGAGGGCAGGAGTTTTGGAGAAGACAAAAATTGTGAGCCATGTACTGAACTCATTGAGGAAAGAAGAGTTACCTGGAGGTCTGTAGACAGCAGCTACCAGGGTTTTGATTGGGCCATAGAAATGAATAGTATTAACCTCAAAGGAAGAGGGGTTACTAAGAGAACCCAGAACGTGGAAGTAACAATGGGGAGCAAAGGGATAGAGGGGAAATTTATGGATTGCAAGTAGGAATAAAATATGTATGGGAAGTGTATGTTAGGAAACATCCTTGTGCTGTACATTGACAGATTTGTATGTTGTCATATAAAGAGTACAAGCAGGTACTTAGATTAGTGAAGCCACAGTTTACAGTATAGTTGAGGATAAATTTTCTGAAGAAACAAAACAGCTCTAATATGTGTTACATAAGTACATTAAAGAAATCCAAAACAGAGTTGCTGAAATGTGAGGGGCAAGTTGAGTATTGCTGGGATGGGGATAATAGGGAAGGGGGTAGGTTAGGTGTTATACTTCTGGCAAGAGATGACATCGGATCTGGTTATTGCAGTTTATTTTTCTTTGCCTTAGGAGAAGCAGATCCTATATTTAAAAGTTCAGTGAAATAATAGGCAATCTAAATCATTAAGAAAATAAATCATTCAGTATTATATTATTGTATTAGATTATTCTTGTACTTTTCCTTCAGCAATAGAATTTCATTAAGATTTGTTGAGTGTCTTCATTACACAAGGTTTCTAATAGATCCCTATGGGAGATACAATATGCTATTAATCACATTGTCTATAGAAGTCTTCATTGTCTACAGAAGTATGTATTTCAATGAATTTTTACCTCACTTTTGATAAGAGATACTCTAATCCCCTCAGTAGTCCTCATTAAAGAGAAAACCTCTATCATGAATGTTAATTTATCCATATAATTTTATGGTAGGTGCTAAGTTGCCTCCCATATATAAAAATCCTGAATCAAGAGAGCTCTTATTTTTGTTGAACTCTGTATTCATTGGTAAAATGTCTAGTTTAATTACATATTAAAGAGTAGGACTAATAAATTTCACTTCTGTTCAGAAAATTGTATATTGTGGTTTGAGATGTTACAAACAATAGAGTGGTATGAAGAGGAAGTGGAGATTGTATATCAAAGCGTTCTTTCTTGTTAACTAAGAAAACTAATTTCTTCATAAATACTCATGTCCATAGGAAAATGGATGTCCAGTTAATGACGACATAATGTTTTTAGCTGAATTGAGGAATGAAGCCATAAATGGAAACCTTGACAGAGTCTTATCATTATGTAAGTATTCTATTTTTCCACAACCAATGTCACATCCTATAAACTGCTCCAAGACAGTTGTTTCCTTAAAGTTAATCTGTATAGAGTACTTCATTCTCCTTCATAGCATGCAGTATTAAGTCACTGAACAAAGAGAAGAAGGGGTTTCAACATCACCACTTACTCAGTTATCTTGAACTGTTCACTGCAGATCACTGAGCTCTGGTTTTCCTCATTTAAGAAAAATAAATGTAGTGCCATTTGTTGTGCCCCCTTCAGAATTATTTTTATCATCTTTAAAAGCAAGGAAAAATGACCTGTCCTGTCAAGTCCTATGATTTATTATTAAATAGTAGTTTCATTAAGCAAGAGCAAACATCTTGAAAATGATACCTTCCTTGAAATAATCTGACAGTATATAGAGAAAGCTAAATATTAATCTATTAAATGAGAAGTATAATGAGTTAATACTGTGGTTTTACTTTCAGTGCTATGTATGAAATATAGCTTTTATTGCAAAGCAGTATCCTGTATACTGCCTATTGAATTAATGTTTTGAATTTCAGTAGTCTCCCTTAGAAATATTTAGTATTATTATTTAAAAAGATGCATCGATGTATTCTTTTCAATATTAAGTACTGGTGGAATTTACCTGTTTAATTCTGCATGTGTTATAGTTCTTTAAAACTTGAATTCATTTTATAATGTTTGATAGTAAAACATCTTTGGGGAGAGATGCACCCTTAATATAGGTAGGAATGGGGATAGTATATTAATTATTTCTGACTGTCAGTTAAGGGAGGGTGTTTAGTAACTAATACCATCTTATCAGACTAATAATATATGAGATACTCATTGATAACATGAAAATATATCCTACCAAAAGCATTTTTTCAAAAACATTAATTTTAAAAGTTTATTGTTATCACTTGTGTAATCATCTTAGTGAATAGGTATTACAAATGCAATAATTCTATTTTAAGGTTTGCAAAATTATTTCCTTACAACTCCATGAAGCAGGTAGTATTTTATAGAGAAAAGAAGCTCACAATCCAAAAACTTAAGGTTTTTCTGGGATTCACCTAGCTATAATTATTGTCAGATTTATGATTTATAACTGTCTCCTAATTCCAGGTACAGTGGTCTTTTCACTATGTCTTCTATTTTTTTGAAATAAAATTTTATTGAAATATTTTGCTTTTACATCCCCTAGACTTCCCCCTGAATGCCACCTTTCCACCTTCTTAGATAACTATCCTTTAAAAGGTTTTTTTTTTAAGAAAAAGAGAAATCAGCAAAACTGACCAATTAATTTTTGAAATGTGACAATACAGGCAATGTTCGTCATCTGCAGGGAAACCTTTACTCTCCTCCCAACCCATCCTCTGTAAAGGGAGTAGCCTTCTCATATCTATGTGTATTTTGCAATTTTGTAGCACTAATTTTTTTATTATCTTGTGATTTTTCTTTACATTGTAGCAATCAGGGATATTGTTCTCTTGATCTGCTTATTTTACTTTACATAGGTTCCTGTAAGCCTTTCCATACTTCTTGGTATTGATCATAATTCATCTTTTTTTATAGCACCATAATACTTCATTTCATTCATCTACCATAATTTGTTAGCCATTCCTCAACTGAGCATCTTCTACTTTTCTTCCAGTTCTTTGTTCTCACAAAAAATACTCTTATAAATATTTTGGTTTATTTGTAGCCTTAGCATCATTGGGTTACCTACTCAACAGCAGAATCTCTTAAATTACAGTATACCTTGCTGTATTTAAGGGTTTACCAGAATGTAGATTGAAACTCTTAAAAAAAACCTATTTTATTCTTTTATTTTAATATTTTGTCATCCATAGGACATTTAAAACTTTTTAATCAAATTATATTAACGATTGGTGAAATGTATGTAGATTTATCTGTATCCTCTTCATAAAATTATTAAAGTAGGTAAGAGCCTGTCTAGCTCTAGGTGTCAGTTTTTGGAACTGAAAAGAACCATTCCAAAAAAACTTAGAAGTATTGAAATCAAACAATAATTGAAATATTGGGGGAGGGGGAAGAGGGCAGGGAACACATTGTTTTTATCTTTGTGTCTCTGGCACCTAGCCCATGCACATGCCATGTGCGTTGGAGGCACAGAATAAGTACTTGTTGAATTGTATTGAACCTTTGGGTATATTATCTATTTTGCTTTTGTTATTGTTGTTGATTAACTGATTTTTTTAAAAAGTGGCTAGCATTCCTTAAGAATTTTAAGAATTGTGTTTTTAAATGGGTGTAGAATTAGAACTAACAGTACACCTATCCACAATATTTTATCAGTTTTCAGAATTCACCTTCTTCATGAAGTCGTCTACCTTTCTCCAGTTACCCCATCTTCTCTCACTTAGTAGTCACATTTCAGTTAAGACAGGCAAGATCATTTGGATATAAGATAAACCATTTGCAAGAGAATAATTTAATTTAAAGCTCACACCTACAGTTATTGCAATAATAAGTAACTGAATTTAAAACTCAAATCTATGCTCTTTGTGAATAGAAGGGAATATGGGGGGGAATTCAGAAGATAGGAAAAAAGTTGAAGAATTTACAGTCTATTGGAAAATAAGACATGTGCATTCAAAACAATTACATAGCGATATATGACTTAAGTACAAAAATGAGTGACAAAGACAGTATGATTTCAAAGAAGTGAGAGATCAGTTTGGGCCATTTAACTTTGCACAGAGCTAAATCTATTTTGTATTTGCAAACTATGAATGCATGCCATAGATCAAAAGGGGAACTAGAGCAAGTCTTTATTTATGGATGGTTCAATAAATGGCCTAAAGCATCACCACGATATTGAAAACCTACTCAGAATGTATGTTCTGCTGATCTACTTGACTTAATCAGCTTCAAATAGAAAGCATAGTCCCCATTTTCTATTTTAGACTCCATAAGGACAGGGACTCTGCTCAGTGCTTCCCTGGGGTCCAGTTTATTCCACATAAGCAGGAAATATTTTTAAGTGACTATTCTTGGTGACTATTAATTCTGTGAATTAATGTATGCATTTGCATTGTGAAATATGTATGTATACAAATGTGAGCATAATGTGAACATTTAAAAATACTACACAAACTGAAGAGGAGCACCATCATCACTACTTATTTTTACATGAATGCTTTTTTTAATCTCTAAAATGAAGCTAAACTTGAGAAGTAAACATTGATAATCAACAAATATAAACATATTTGGAAATAAAATTATGGTTCAGAATAGTGTGCTATATTTTTTCCCCTAGAATTTAATGAAACTATCTTCTTTTTCAGTGGTATCATCTAAATCATCTGTGGATTTGAATTCCTTCAGAGGCAGTTTGATTTTAGGCTTTAGGAGGTAAGTTGGGCACTTAGCAATCCTTGTGAATCTTATCTCTTTATCTCCTAGGTAGGTCTTTGAACAGCTACCTCAAATAATCAGTTTTATAACTCTTATTTTCCCAGCTTAATAGCATGTCTTTGGCACAAATCCACAAAATGTACTATATTTCCCTTTAAATAATACTAACTATATTGTCAGTTCAAGAGCTTAAGCAGCTTTTAATTGTGGATTATCTAATCTGAAGTGTTTTGTGCTTATGTTCCCATTATCTCTGACTCTGAAATGTTCTTTCTCACTCCACTGTCCTTCTCTCCCTTGTCCTGAGCCAGACATAGTTTGGTAGATAGCTCATGTGAACAAGAGCATGTACTTCCAGGTGCTGCTTTCATGATGGCTCCTGTGGCTTCCCTGAGGCTACTTCTGCAGTGACACCTCTTTCTTTAGCCATCTGACCACTTGAAGAGTTGTGGGTGCCTGCCAGGTTGAGGAAATGCAGTTTTTGAGCAGTGTGAACCAAAGACCCTTAGATCTCTGTGTAGTGAGTGGGGCCCAGATGATGCCTTTCATTAAATGCAGATAAGAATGGTAGAGATTTAGAAATTATACTTTAAGGTCATTCTTTTGAGTAAGCAGTGGACTCCTTAACTAAGGGGAGTAATGTAAGGGATTTATAGGAGTCACTGTGGTGAAAAACCGGATTTCAGAGTGAGAAGACATGGGTTTGAGGAATAATTCTGTTCCTAAGTCAATCAGTAAACACTTGTCAAGCACCTGTCAGGCACTGTGCTAAGTTCTGGGGATACAAAAAGAGACAAGAGACAGTCTTTGCTCTTGAGGAATTTACATGGGATTGGTATCAGTTCCCTTAATTTTAAAATGTGGATGTTGGACTAAATGATCTTTTTCAGTTTTAAATCTATGATCCTGTGAATCATAATGCATTATGAGAGTCTTGAAATTTGTTTTTTTGGGGCAGAATGAGTTAATATTATCCACCTTTCCCAACATATTTCTTCTTCTGCCTTCTTCCAGAGTCCTGTCCCTTTATACGTCAGAAAACAGAGAATACCAGAAAGAGTTCAGTAAAACTAAACAGCATGTCAGGCAAATCCAGTGTTCTGTAGAATGTTCTCCACCTTCCCAGAAGGGACAGCCAATTGCATATCTCTTCTTTATGGCCAAGCTCTTTGCTAAAGTTTCATTCAGTTCCCTTTTATCTCTTTTGTTCTTGCTGTTTACATTGTTCTAGTCTTAATGACTATGTTGTTTTCCTGATTTTGTCCACTTCCCTTTTCATCAGTTCATGTTAGTCTTCACATATGCCTCTGTCTCCATCATTTTCATTCTTTGCTAATAGTACAGTAATATTCTGTTACATTCATATTCTACAACTAATTTGCCATTCGGTGAGTATCTACTGGGTTTTTGGGTTTTTTTCGCAATCCAGGGTGACACTTGTACTACAGAAGTGCTAAATAAAATGCTAGGAAAAAAATTTCATTTACTTCGATGGTGGATAGTAGAATAGACTTTCAAACACTTAAAGGAGCTCTTCCTCATTAAGTGGCATTGGTGTCTTATTACATACATGTTTCTTTTATGGGTATTTAATATGAGCCTCTGGATAGAGAGAGCTGGCCACGGAAGCAGGGAAACCTGAATTCAGACCCTGCACCTGACACACACTATGTGGTCAGTGCTCTAGGGCATTGGTTTCAAACTCAAATAGAAATGAAGGCCACCAGTCTGTACATGAGAATCCTTGCAGGCCACTAGAGGTTGGACTTAAATTATTTTGTCAGATATTACCCAGCTACATTTTAATCTGATTTTAATTGCCCTAGAGAATTATGGGCCACATGTTTGACACCTCTGCTTTAGCTTACTATCTAAAAGAAAGTGCTGATTTGTAGAGGGGGGTTCCCTGACCAAGAAGGTCCCCAGAAAAAGTGAAATCACTGGTCCAGTACCTATAGATAGATGGACTTCAGTGGATTCATCCAGAGATTTGCCAAGGCCAAGTTACATCGACTTTCCCAGGTGATGTCTTCCGCTAAGATATTTGGAACAGCATTTAATTATAAAATAAGATGTTTGTTAAGGCCTTCATAAATCTTCAAAGTACTGTTATTATTATTTGTAAAAATGAGCTGACATTTTTCTTATATCTTGATAATGTTTATTTTTCATCTATAAGTCAAATAAAATAAGTTCCCCCCATCTTTAAACTTTGAGGTAGTTGAATAGCTTTTGTGTAAATGTTGTTTGCCCTAAATTTTCATCACTTTGAGAAAAATAATTTTTCATTTGGACAGTAATCTTTTTTTTTTTTTAACCTATCCATTGGCTTATACCCTAGGCCTATTCTGAATGCTTCATTTTGATATAAATGTGACCCAGCCAATCTAATTAGTCTTGCACAGCTGGAAATGCTTTGAGTCTGGGTCTAGTGTAGTTTTGTCTTCAGAGACTGTCTTCAAAGGGTAAGCCACCAAGTGATGTTATGTTGTCGCCATTATCTGCTTAGGAGACCTAAGGTGTGGAGGGGTTTGTGACCTGCTTCCAGGGAGAGGGTATTTACAGAGATGACATTTGGGATCCTGTAAATATCATTGAATTAAGTATGACTTGGGGATTGTGGGCCTTCAAAATTGGAGTAGGAATGTTACTCTCCGAAGTCAAATTGTTTGAGGGTATGTGTGCAGTTTGCCTTAAAGGTATTCAGATATTTGAGAGAAGTTTTACTGCCCTTTAGTATTACCAGTGTCACTTATTTGGGGGATGTCAAATAAAACTTTGCTGAATATAGTTGTTTTTATTCAGTTTTTCTGAAAGAGGATGTCCTTAATAGGGAACCAAAAATGTGATGCCATTCTCTATAGGTTAAACTCACATAGTGTCACGTCAGTTAATCATTCCTTTTTATAATTTTAAAATTTTATCAGTCTTAGAAGCTTCTAAGAAATGACCAAACATGCAGAATTGGGAGGTGAGGAGGCATACACAAAATCCTTTGCGTTTAAATAAGGTAGAACCAAAATGAATTTTAAAATGATAATATAAAATGTATTCTCTCCCTTTCTATCACTTTCCAAAGTTGACTTTGATTTCTTAAAGTTGTTAATGTGTTGTACTGATAATCTCTTTGTATAACTTGGGATAATTTTTCCATATTTGCTTATGTTTTGCATATTTATCTTTTAATGGTACCACAGTATTCCTCTGTATTATTATACTGAACTTTATTCAACCATCCATTCTATTTTCATTGGATATAGAGTCCCAGTGCCTTGGACTCACAACATGGGAGATGTCCTACACTCCTCACTATCTTTCCCCACTCCACACTCCCATCCAACTGTTCACAGGGCCTGTCCGTTTCACCTTTGCAACATTTCTGAATGTGCCCCCTTCTCTTCTCTGACACCACCACCATTCTGCTACAAAGGTGTTCATCACATCACACATGAACTATTGGCAACAGCCTGCTGGTGAGTCTGCCTGGCTCAAATCTGTCCATCCTCAAGTCAGCCACTGCAGTGATTTTCCTAAAGCACAGATCTGATCACATCACTCACCTACCTACTCAGTAAACTCCAGTTGCTCCCTGTCAAATGCAAAGTGTGCTGCTGGGATTAAAAGCCTTTATAGCCTTCTCCTCCTTCTCCCTTTCTACACCTTACTCTCACTCATACTCTCTGATCCAGTGACCTTCTGGCTGTTCCAGGAACAAAATGTAGAATCTCAGCTCTGGGCATGTTCCCTGACTGTCCCCAATGTCTAGGGCTCTCTGAACACTTTTCCATCCTCTGCTCTACCTGTCTTTCTTTAAATACTAACTAAAATCAAATCTTTTTACTAGAAGCTTTTCCCAAACCCTCTTAATTCTAATGCCTTATTTCTGTTTGTTTATCCTGGATGTAGCCAATCTGTATATATTAGTTTACATATTATTTTCCCTATTAGATTGTAAACTCCTTGAGGGCAAGGCCTATCTCTTGCCTCTTTTTATATCCTCAGCAAATCAGTGCCTGGCACATAGAAGGGTACTTAATTAGCTGTTGATTCCTCCCCCCCTCCCCCCAACTACAAATAAAGTAGTTGTGAGTATTTTTACATGCAAAAATATTTTTCTTTTTGATATTTTAATGAAAAAATTCTAGCAACGAGGTCCTTGGGACAAAGGAGACACTTTCAACCAGCAAGGATCCAAGTCTTTTTTTTGAAGTATCTTGACTGTGTGACCACAGGCAAGACTTTTAGCTCCTTAGTATTCTAGGCAGCTCTTCAAGACTAGGAGTTACAGGGAGGGTTTCAGCCCTTTTTGTAGGGGGTATTTCCTAATCTCCGTACCAGTGATATAGGTCCTCCCACTGTATTGCCATATCCAGAATACTTACATTCTTCCTGATCCCAGAAACTCTGTTAGAGGACTGTTTCCCTATAGCCTTGTTAACAGAAGAGTAAGAGAGTACTATGGTACTTTGATTATTCTTTTTAATCTTTTCATTGTTGTCTTTTTTTTAAAATCAGTTTCTTATGACAAAGGGAAAAAAAAGTAAAAAAATTCAGCAAAACTAATAAGCACATAAAAAAAGTCTGACACATGCAATATTTTGAACTCACAATCCCTCACTTTTACAAAAAAGGGCTAGGAGTTAACCTTCTTGGCATTTTTTTAGAGCCAATATCATTACTGTTTTCAAGTATCCAATTTTACTTGTGCTCTTTACATTGTTTTTTGTTACTGTGAATATTGTTTTCCTGATTCTGTTTACCTAAACTTTCTCAGTTAATATGTATTTCTTTCCAAGTTTCTCTGTATCCCATCATATTTCTTGTTTCTTCTAGCACAGTAATAATCCATGCCATTCATGTTCCACAACTTGCTTAGCCTTTGTTTCTAATTCTTTGCTTGTGTAAAAAGTACTGCTTCTTCTGAAATATCCTGAGCCTCTTTGTCATTGATCACTACTGCTTTACAGTGGGATTTTTTGAGCAAAGCCTTAAGATATCTAAATTGCATTCCAGAATGGTTAGACCCATTCACAGGTCCACAAATATTAGTGTGTTAATGTGCCTATATTCTCACAGCACTTCCCTCATGCACTGTTTCCATTCATTCTTTGTCATCATTGCCACTTTGCTGATGTGATAGGAAATTTCAGAGTTTTGATTTGTATTTCTCTTATTAGTGATTTGGAAAAGTGTGGCTATTTTTTCTCTTAAAAAATCATTGTTAACTGTATATCACTTAATTTCAAAGACATGTCTTCTATCTAGAGAGCCATGCATTGTAACAAAGAATAAAAAATAATGAAGGTGGGGAAAGTGATATTAAGGAAATATAAACTGTATGTTAGGAGCCTTACACCAAGTGCAATATTCCACCACCATACTCTCCCACTTATGCAAAGAAGGGGGATAAGTACATTTAATCATTTCATCTTCAGGCCATATTCATTCATTCTTATTTCACAACTTTTCAGTCCTTCCTTTCTTCCATTCCTTTTGTCCTCTCTCCCTTCTATTGTTGGTCATTTTGTATATGGCTATTAATAGTTGACAGTTCTTTGGAGAACAGCTCATTCATATTCCACAAAGCTCAAACTGTAATGTAAAATAACATTCTAAGCTAAACCCAATCAACAAAAACATACCATTATTTTTAACCTCTAAACTTATTTTGAATCTTTTTAGAAGTAGAGGAAAGGAGCCTTTTTCTATTTAAAAGTAACACATGTTAGATTGATTATATTCAAACATTTCTTTTATCCTTTCTCTTTTTTTTTGTATTCCTTTTCTTTGCCGAGACACTGAGTCATAAGCCTTAGTGGAGTAGAAGGGAAATAGTAGGCTTAATGAGGGTCATTTAAAGTGCTGGGTGACAATAAGAATTTCTCTCTAGGATCAGCAGACTGCTTAAGGGAGAAATGGCCAGTATTTAAAGCTTTCCAGTGGCTAGAATTCTAGGTTTTTCCCCAAGGCTTCACCAGAAAGTATCTCCTAGTTTTTATGATATTCTAAGGTTTCAATTTTGCTTTTTCTGGGAAGAAAATATTTTCCCCATCAGTGTCTCAAACTCTCTTTGTTGAGTGATGCTGGTGGGCATTATAAGCATTGCCTCCTGTATTTGCATAGAGATGTCAATAATGTTTCTAATGCTTTATAGTTAGAGAATTTACTTCAATATTGCCTCAAGATAGAAATGCAGTGTATGGCCTATGCTACCTATAATTTTGTGGTGATGTCCTTTACCACTTATAAAAGCACAGTATATGTCCTGGTGAGGTCTATGTCATGCAAGAAAAGAGGGTGGGGAAGTATAAAAAAAATTGTACTTCAATTTTTAAAATATTTGTAAAATTTTGGTCTTGTAGCTGTTTAGTTATTAAGGAAATTAGGATTGTCATCTGTTTTCTGAGAAAATAATGATCTTATAGGGAACCAAAATGTAGATCTTTATGCTTTCTTATAGTCCAGTAGATGATTTACAAGCATTTAAGTCTCTAAATGCCAGGTGATGTGTGGCATGCTGGGAATGCAGAGACAGAAATGAAATAGCCCGTCTTCAAGAAGATTATTTTCTCTTGAGGGAGACATTTATACAGATGAGTGTATGCAAAGTAAATAAAAAATGATTTTGGAGAAAGGTCTCAGCGTTGAAGAAAGCTTTGAATTTTTTCTAGAATGGACTGATTTGGTGGTAGGCATGGGAGGAAGAGATATAGTATTCAGAGCAAAAAGAAAAGGCTGTGGTATAAAGCATCTTTAAATACTGTATCTAGGGTTCACACCACAAAATTCTATTTATGAGTCTTTCCAAAATACAGCATTCCAGGCATTGAAAAGAGTGCATAGTATTGCTTTGTGGGCTGATAATGAGGGTTTGGGCTTTGGGTTTGGGTTTTTTAATGCCTTTAGTCAATAGTTAATATAGAAAGAGTTATTTTCAAAATGAGGAAACTTTCACAGGTGTATTTCACCACAGGACTGTGTGAGGCAAATGTTATTGATTGTTAAGAGTAGGAACCAACCAGCAGTATGGCTTTTATTTTTTCACTCGGGTGTCTTCTCGCTGGCCATTTGGCATGCTTGGAGTGGTCCATCTGAGCTCAGGTTCTAGTGCTAGTGCCTTCCCTCTGAAACCACCTCCTTTGATGTATCTAGGTATTTGCCTGTTGTATCTCCCCATTAGAATGTGAGCTTAAAGGCAGAGACTCTGTCTTTGCTTTTCTTTGTATCCCCAGGGCTTTGCATAGAACCTGACATATAGTAGGAATTTAATAAATGCTTATTGACTGACTGACAATGCTTTCAATAGATACGCGGTAAATTCTTAGAGAAGTCTCTTTGAGACTTCATCTTTTAAAATTTTGCAAAGGAACAAACTACCTTGCCCTCCAATCTAAGAGAATACTGTCTGTCTGTCTAGATTTTTAATAACTTAGTAGTAAACACATATTTAATGCCACTTGAATTTTTGTTTGAATCATATATTACCAAGAATAATATTATTTTTTACAATTAAAAAAATTGGTATTGGAGGATTTAATTACTAGTCATGGAGTTTAGATGTTCAGGGGAATTGTTTTAAATCTGGTCGTATTTTGCCAAGTTTCTTAGGTATGCTTGACAAATCTTGCTTCAGCATTTCCAGGGGATTTTCTCAATTCTTTTGTCCAGGAATTTTGGCTGAGATTTAAAATCTTTGTTATTTAGAGATATTTGTTGTAACAAGCCTTTATCTGTACTATGTGCATTACCTTGAGTGACTTCTTTTATGTTTCTGGTATTGCATTCCATGTTCAGAAAGAAAATTGATTTATTCACTTGTTATTTGATAATTCATTATCCTCTGCTGCCCTCTTCAGGTCTGATGATATCAATCTTTGGAGTAAGGTAAGTCCTGATTTTCTGTAAGCTTTCATATGCCATCAAGAAGATAGTATTACATCTTTATTTTGTAAATTTTTAAATTCAGAATTCTGAAGTAGGTAGTTTTGAACGCAAATTGCATCATGAAGGAAATCCTTCCTTTGGTTGCCCACAACAGGGGGCTTTCTTCTTTTATACAAACAGGACTGAGGCAGCATTGAAGTGTGGAAATAACAACAGCTTGTTGACTAGACCTATGTGGTTTCATTGAAATAGGGAACTCCCATAGATAAAAACTTCCTTTGCCAATAGAGGTTATCACCCTCTCCACAACTCAGTCGTCTCAGAGAGCTGCCTAAAACCAAAACGGAGTAAATGACTCTCCTAAGGTCACAAGGGCATCAAAGACAGAACCCGGAAACTGGTCTTCAGCTTTGAAGCCATCTCAAATTGGTACCGTTATACATTGTTTGGTTTAGGGGTAGTGCACGGTATGGCCACAGTACCTAAAAGTTCTGAGTTTTGAAATGGCCTGGCACGCACAGATCACATGACTACAGTTACACTTCCATAGCTTTATCAATTCACAGTATAGTCACTTTTCTGCTAGTATCAAAAATTACCTCTCAGTTTTAAGTGAGTGGCTGGTAAGAATACTCCCCTTAGAGCCAGAGGCAGAAGTGGCCTGGATTTAGATCCTCTCTGTCCCCTAACATCTGTGTAATTGTGAGCAGGTCATTTAACGTTTCTCAGTCTCAGCTTCCTCATCTAAAATAGCTACAATATTATGCTACTGATACTAGCTATGATGTTTGAAGCACTTCCCTGTTCACTTATCAGCAGTGAATGTTATGTAAATGCCACATTTATCAGCAGTCATCAGTATATTGATTTTGAGATATAAAAAATTAAAATATGTGATTTTTGTAGTATAATGTGCTTAGATAAGGCATTGATTTCCTCCTTTAATATTTTTTAAGATACTAGTTGAATATAGCGTTATTTAATATAGTTATAATTTAGTTTATTTACTCAAATACAATATTTTACTTAATTCTCAATATAGAAACAAAAAAATAACTTAAAGCAATGTATATTGATAAAATACCGATTATAGGCCACACTTGCACTTGATTTATAGGGATAAAAATGCACCTTCCCAAATACAATAGAAATTGTCTTTGGGATTTTCATTGTGTCTATTCTGTCATTTTGAAAGTAAATAGAAAGTGTTGCAGAGGAGCTCATTATTTATGGCATCATAGTTTCTTGAGATAAACTTATGTGTTGGCATACAGCAAAAAAAAATTGTCTTTTAGTGTATGCTAGCAATCAGTTGCATTTCTTTAAATCAGTATTACTTTAGCATATTCTCTAGCATGGATTTTCCTTGACTTTTATGGTTTCTATTGAAGAGTAAAATATAGAAAAGAAAGTGGTAGAAAGAAGTGGCAATAAACATAAGGATGCTTACTATTCTTTAAAGGGTTCAGCTGTGTTTTTTAATCATTCTTTGGCCATAAAACCCTGGCATTTTTACCCCTTTCAAGTGAAATAAATTAAAACTTTTTACACGTGAATTTTGATATACTAAAATAGTGAAGATTTTCATATATCACTCCTCCCCCATACATTCATTTGTTTAAAGTTATTAAACTGTTAAGCAATGTGTTTCAAGTTATTAAGACAAACCATGGTTAATTTAAAATTAGTGCTGCAAGTTGATATATTTCATCTTTTCCCCATCTAATTTGATTTTAAATAGAAGGGGTAAAGTCAGTATGCTTTAGTTTCACTCTTACTTTAAAAATCTCAAATAATATTAATACAAACTCTTAGGTGTTATAGGTAATTTTTATTTATAATTATGTGAGTGAGGAAGTGATATGTAAGCAAAATGGTTTATGTTGTTGTTGACTTACCCCTGAAAACATTTTTGTTTGTACTTTTTTTAAAGAAAATTTATGATTTATCTGCAGAAAATTCCTTGTAATTTTTTTTCAACTTAAATTACTATGATGCTGTATAGAGTAATACCTTACTGGAGAGATGCTTTATTTCCAGAATTCAATTTCAAAGTGTATTTGCCCTTGTTTGCTTTTCTTAGTTGCAATTCATGATTATTCTCTCTGAACAGATAACAGAACAGTTGTACACGGATGGACGTTATTGCCAGGCACCTCCAGGACCAACTGGTAGCGTTTCAATTTCTATAATTGTAACTTACCCACAAATCCATTCTTCTGTGTAATGATGGACTACAAGGATTACAGCAGTAAACACTGAATGCTTCTTTTTTAAAAGTGAAATTTGAAAACATGTTGTATATAAATTGCTGTGATAATCACAACATTTTATGAGAGCAATACTTTTTTTTTTAAATTGTGATTCAAGTCCTGACTCAGACATTAATGAAATTTATTTATGTTTCTAATGGGCTTAAATGTTAATATTTTGCTGTTGAATATTTTATTCCTGTCCCCCCTTTTAGAATAATTTATTGGAAAACGTCCATTATTTTGTATTGAATGCTTTTGTTTTACATAATGTAGTATAGAAACATATTTAGGACAAGTTTATGTGGCTAAGGTATGTGTTTCCAGAAGGAGAGAACCTGAAGGTTCAGGTCTTTCTAAAACATTAAAAACTGGTCCTATATGTTTTCTGTTCAAAAAACATAGAAAAATTGCTGTTCTTAGAAAACATCTTTTTTAGTCTTGATTTTTTTCATTGACAAATAAGTCAACTTTTCATAGGATTATGGATTTTTTTAATCAAAATTGCTTCATTCCTTACATAACATTTAACAGTTCTTACGATATATTCACCTTCAGAAATTTATATATGTTGCACAATATTTGTGGCCACTATTTGCAGTAGTGGACAAGGAAGGGTGGGAGGCCTTGGGCAGTACCACTTCTGTCACACAGTGGTGGAAAAAATAGATTGAAGTAAGATTCAGTACTGAAAAGCTGTCACTGGGTCTGAAAATAATTAATATTCCTTTCACTCACCAGTTAGATATGTGCTCCCAAACCACATAATCTCTATGCCTCAGTGATCATTGTTGCCATTTCAGAGCCTCTCATCAGGGTGACATCTCACACCAAAATGATTTCTTATAAATTAATCTTGATAACATGACAGTCTCAGTAATTTTAGTGGAATGCTTTCTCTTGTTTTTTTCCACAGAAGCTGTTGGCTATTTTCTTTATAACTTGATTGACAGCATGAGTGACTCAGAGGTACAGGCCAAGGAGGAGCGTTTGAGACAATACTTCCATCAGCTGAAGAAGATGGTACCATTTCATTTTTTGCAACATAATGCCTGTCCTGCCTGACATGTATCTATTAGATTTGAAATTGCTGCTTTTAAGTACAACCAGACCACTTCTCAATGACAAGGAAGAGTTAGAGACTTAAATTATGTCTGAGATAATTTCTGTTAGACAAATTTCAGTTTAGTTGTGTTTCAAAACTCATAATTTTTTCTCCACCTCTTGGTACAGAATATAGCAATTCCTGAAAGCATCTACAAAGGCATTCGTAATCGGCTGAACAGCCATCATGTTCCTGAATTAATTAAGGTGTGTGTGAAATAGTAACTATGTAAAATAAATTTCTGTTACTACAAAAATGTTTAAATTTATATTTAGTGTGCCTTCATACAAAATAAATCTGGATTTTAGGATGTGGTCCTGTTGATTGACAGACAGACTTCAGGCTCTTCAAAAGTAAGTAAGTCTTAGATATTTTTCACGTAATGATAACCACATTCACTATACAATCCTAGAAAAATTTTATATTGCCCACTTATTCTAGCAGCAAATTTCTTTTCTTCCTCTCCACACCCCCTGCCCTTCTCCTGCTTCCCTACTTGAGTATTATTTGGGAATACTAGAGCAGAAGAGGGGAAAAGAGATTAGATCACTTGGAAGAATGTATGACAAGACAGCATGTTTCTCTCCAACAGGTAGAAAAAAATCATTCTTTCCTTTTTCACAAAAAAAATTTTTTTTTGTAAAACATTTTCTCTTAGCAAAAGTACCATTTTAATTCTTCCATTTTTTTTGTTAGATTATTGTCTCAAATTTTCAGTCATGTATTCTTCCTAAAGAATATACCATATTTTTGGCACTATTAGAAGAATTTTAAATTGGGGGACACATACGCACACACACATTCTTTTTTAAAGAAATATTGACATTTCCTTACAAAGTATAATTTTTGGTCAATTTCTCATTTCCATAGATTTTAGTGGAAAACTCATCTGACTTGGAACAGAAACTTGAAAATTTGAAATCTGAAAACCGACCTATAGGAGATGTCCTAAAGCAACTTATACTAATACTGTGTTCAGAAGAGGTAACTTGAACAATACACTCTGTTTTAAAAAAACTCCAAGATTAGTTTTCTCTTAAGAATATAATTTATTTGTAAGCAATATTAAACACTGTCAAGTAGAATGTTTATGATTTCTTTGCTTGGTGGTTATAAATCATATATAAGTACAAAAAATAATTAAATGAAAGATTAACTAATTTCTGCTACACCTTGAATGGCATGTTTTGGGGTTGCTGAAGTTTGTTTACAATAATCTGCAAAGTGAATGATAGTAACAGCTGTGATAGGTTTATCATACATGCCAAATGTCCTTTTAAGCCATGGCTCCGGTCTCTTATATCTAGATTGTCAAGCAACTGATACATGCAGTAGTCATTTGCAAGTCAAATATTACTAGGTTGTTAATGCAGGGATTGAAATTCCATTTTCCTGCTGGAGGAAAGCTCTTTCTGAGATAAAGGGGCTCTTGCCGTCATTCGGCGGGCATCCAGCTGTACTTTCTTATTCATTTTGGTGTGTGACTGCAATTTGTAGGATATCACTAGACTTTTGTTGATTTTCTAGTGCAGTATGATCTGGTCATAAAACCTCGGTTCTAAGAAAGAGTCATGACTGTGTTTCACATGATAATATAGTATCTTGCCTTGATACAAAGTACAAAAATATTATATGAAGTTGTTTTAAAATCAGATTTGAAATGTTTATGAAAATACTTGCAGTTACTGGGCTGCAACTGATTAGATTCTTTTTAATTTTAATTTAAGATTTTCTTTGTTTTTACTACATGAAAGATAAAGGTGAGACAACATTTGGTATTTTAGGACATGATAGTATCTATAACTTTATTAATCTTTTTTTGGTTAAAAATACTCAATCCTCATCTGCATGCTCATGATGAAATAGCATGTTATATAGAAAGGTAAAGTTGATTTAAGTTTGTTTAGTTTGTTAAATAAAACCAATTTCTAAACTCAGCAGTCTCAAAAGCAAGCACACTGTTAACACTTTTTATTTTGTTCTTTTTAGAATATGCAGAAAGCTCTTGAAATAAAAACAAAATATGAATCTGACATGGCTGTTGGTGGTTATGCAGCTTTAATAAGTCTGTGCTGTCGACACGATAATGCAGAAGATGCAATGAACCTGAAACAGCAAGTGTAAGTACACTGGCACTGAAACATGTCCCCGAGATTTATGCTGATATACAGCCCTGGCTGAAATCACGCAGGTTGACTGATAACCTTCTCCTGTGACCTTCTCTTCTTCTGCAGTATTTAATGTCATCAGAATTCCAGCATTTCAGACCACATCTTTAAAAAGGCTTTTATTTGTCCATTTTCCGGTTTATCTCTTCACTGCTGCTGTGCTTGGTTGTTCACTACAGTCAGATGGCAGCCAGTGTTGAGGACTCTATCATAAGGCTTGTTGACAGACACCTCCCATTTCCAGCTTCCAGGGGAAATCTCATTATGGTGTCAAATAGGAAACTGTAGAAGAGAATTAACAACATCTAGTAGTGTCACTCAGCTTTTTGATCACCTTGCCTTATGTCTTTGTCCCACCAAAAATCCATTCATTACATGTAAAAGTATGTCTTTATGCTAAAATGTTTATGATGAAGAATGAGCTA
This sequence comes from Pseudochirops corinnae, assembly GCA_028646515.1. NCBI lineage: Eukaryota > Metazoa > Chordata > Mammalia > Diprotodontia > Pseudocheiridae > Pseudochirops > Pseudochirops corinnae. Next base: position 70,622,354 of record CM053585.1, on the reverse strand, counting down.
AAGTAAATGTTGATAGTATTGTTGATGTTTCTGTGTGTATATGCAGTACTTTTGATTATTCATTTAGGCAGATTATTAAAAAAGACATTGTAGTCATTAACGGACAGTGTTTATTAATTATTCATTTTGATTTTTTCATTTAAAAACATTTTAATTATGATTTTTGTTTTACATAGTTAACCTTTACATAGTGAACCTTTATGAAAGAACAAAAATTAAGTCGAACCTGCTAATAAGCATGTTTGCCCTATAAAATGTCTGACACCTGTAGTCCTCCACCCAATACCCACATATGTAAAAGCTAGACTTTATATAATACAAGGATCCTTCTGAGAAGTCAAGTGTTTTTTTTCCAAAATAACTATCAACATCTGTTTGGGTCATTCATCCTTTGTTAGTTTAAAATCAGAATAAAGTCTTTATTAGTATCTTAGCAGCTTGCAAATAGGCTGAACTATCTGTGTTTCTATTGTGTTTTGACTTGAATGTCTTTTATAGCTTTAGAAAAATAAGGAATTCTTGACTATATGCTTTCATTTTTAGAGATCGAATGGATTCATCAGTTACTCTCGACCCGGGCAAGTATGTAGGTCTTGTAAAAGTCTTGGTGAAGCATGGCCGACTCCAAGGTATGCCTGCTGCCTTTGACTATGAAATAGAAATGGACAGTGAAAGTATCTTGCCACTAGAATAAAATGTGAATTGATATTAATGGTGTATCATGTCCTGCAAAGTGCTTGAACATTTTGCATACAAATTTGCATGTGAATTCAACCAGAGATGCTTGGACAGTGCAGGCCATTAGTTTTAATGGATTGGCAAGCTTGTCATTTACATTTGCACAGCTCAGTGCCTTTTGCATTTCTGCAGCTAGCTCTTATTAGCATTGCTGCTTGGATCGAGTTGGAAGCTCATGACTTAGGGCACAAATGGTATATGTGCCTACTCTAATGGCTTTGTTTTTGCTTAAGAAGGTTTGAAGGTGGAACATAAAACCGAGAAACATAACCTTAAAGGAAACTAAACAAGAAGTGATTTTTATCCTAACTTTGAGAGTTCCCCCATCTGCACCCCCTTGTTTCCACTAAAATGTCTTCACTTTAATAACCAAGTTTTGGGTTTTTTTTTTTTACTTGAAGAAGTAGCTCCCCCCCATCTTTTGTGGCCCATTTCCCTTATTGTCACTGTAATAAAAACAGTGTAATCATACTTGGTATTATTAAAGTCTTGATTTTGTAGTTTCCTTGATTTGTATGTGTAAATTGCTACTGTGATCTATTCTTTATTATATTTCCACAAAAGTCAGTGTTTCATTGTGGCAAAGATATGAATATTGCCTTCTTTCCCATGGGAGCATTCACAACATTGAAAACTGTTTTTAAAAATTAATCTACTTTTAATACTTGCATATAAAGTGGTCAAAACATTTTGCCTGTATAATAATTAAGAAAACCGTTATAAAAATGCACTTATTCCATATACAAAAATGTTTGTTTCTGCCTTCCTAATGAAGCTTAATGAACCTAATGTTTTAACATTCAGTCTTTTGGAAAGCTTTCATTGGCTCTGCTTGGCTAATTAGTATCGACACAGCAAACAGGCCCTATCGGTATCAGACCATTAGTCTGGCTGTATATACAGTGTAAACACATCTTTATTATCTGGCCTCCTGACAAGCCATCTGCTGAAGAAACAATGGTGTGATTTAGCAGATGTTAGCATTGAATGATAAAAGCATCCATTTAGTAGGATCTTGCAGCTATAGGGCACACTGTACAAGGTTATGTGGTGCAGAGTGGGCACACGGTTTCTATCTATAATTTGTAGTCAAAGTTGCAGCGAAATGATAAAACCATGCTATTGTGGATTTATAATTGTAGTCTCGTTTAGAAATGCAAGTAGTAATTAACTTGAAATCGGCATTATACACCAGAATTTGCATTCCTGCTGGGTTTGAAATGCTGTTTTAATAGCAGTTTGTTTTCCCTACATGAAATTACCTAAGGGTCTTTTGTGTTACTTCATTGTAGATGCTATTAACATTCTAAAGGAGATAAAAGAGAAGGATGTTCTTCTCAAAGACAGAACAGCCTTTTTCCACATCCTAAATGAGGCTGCCTTGCTAGGAGAAGTTGAAACAGTTAAGCAGTTACATGAAGCCATCATGACCCTGGGGTTAGCAAAACCAAGCATCACTCTATGTTCCCCTTTGGTTACTCTTCACCTTGAAAAGTAAGTTAATTGAAATTTGTATATGGGTTTTCAAGGATCCAGTTGATTATTTGCAGGGTGGGGAGGGTTGTCTATGTAAATCTTCTATGGTGATATCAAATCATTTTCTATTTATATTTTCTGTAGAATAATAACTTGCATAAAAATACCTTACAATTCTACTTCCCTTGTAGGACTCCTAAAGTAAATGGCTTATGTCAGTTTTGTTCAAGTATAAGCAAAAATTACACGGTGCAATTGGAGCCAGGAAGACCCAGGTTCAAATCCTGCCTCTGACAATACTCCCCTTGATGTGGGCAAGTTTCTTAGCCTTTCTTGGCCTCCGTATTCCCACAGAAGACATCCCACAAGATGTCTTCTACATCTGCGGCTTTCCTTCCCTCTCTCTGTCTCCCTCTATCTGTAAAATGGGGACATGGTTCCCATTTGATCCAAGGTCCCTACCTCACAAAGAAGTTCAGCAGCTCACCCAAGATAGATAATGCACACAAAACACTCTGGCACTGTCAAGCACAGCACAAATGTCAGCTCTTTTTTTTACCTTTTAACTAGGTAGAGTTAGATCAGATGAAAATTAAATTGTTCCTAACCTTACTTTCAGTTTGGGGTTCTCTAAGTGTTGCAATTATTGTAAGAAATAATGTCCTCTGGGCTTTTCATTATAGCATCATAATTGTACTCTTTGGGTAATGAGGTAGAAGCATCTTTTTGCCTCCATGTGATATTTTATTGTAATCATGTATTCCAATATTGCTGTTCAGTGTAAGTGTTTCAGAGTTTGCTTTGAGCCCCAACTATTGCTTTGGAAAGAAAATTAAATTTTCTTGATGTAATCCAGAAATTGTTCAGTTTGAAGATTTTCCTTTGCTACAGTGACTTCTATATACTTATAGAGCAAATTAATGTTTTGTGCGTGGTTCATTGCAGAAGAATTTGATATGTTAGAAATCAACTTAAGGCCTTGTAATGGAAGATATTTCTTCAGGAAAGTAATATTTGCATATATCCATTTCCTTTGTTTGGTGGTACATTTTTTTTTAGAAGCTGAATTTACTTTCACATTCTGTAACTTAATTTATGGTCTTGTAATCTATTTACAGTAAATTGATTTTACTGATATTGATACAGGTGTATATTTCCATGTTTTAAGTTGAATATCAGAAAGAATTTTGGGATTCCTTTCCTTAGTCAGATGTGCAAATTTGGACAGCAGTTCCAAAATAATAAATTAAAACAAGATTTGTTTCTTTCTTTATCTCATGATAGGGTTGTCCAAAGGTAATAAACTGAAACAACGCCTCCATTTAGGAATGAATATGGAAATGAAGCGTTTTTAACTGGGGCATATGTGCTAAGTATTAAGATTTGTAAAGTGACCGTCACTTGCTTTGCATTGACTAGTAGAAAAATTTCAGATTGAATTGTGGGTGTGTTGGACTCTTGGCCAAATTGTCAGCTTCACGGTCTCACAGGCTTATATCCTTTTTAAGAATTACTGACACAACCAGCTATTGGGATATTGAGCTTTTTTAGTCACAGCCTTTACTGAAAATGAAAATCCTATAATTAATACGTTTCCTACTAGATTTTTTTGTGTTATAAAGCACCCATCTCTGCAACCAGCAACTGGGTTTTGCATAGGCTTTAGAAAGAATTTAATTAAAATGGGCCCAATGCCCAGAAGTATTAAACATTTCTTCACTACTAGGCAGAAATAAAATAAGTACCAGCGAACGGAGCGAGGCCAGATTAGCTAGAGATATCTTATATATAGAAATACTTTGATGAGAAGGGAGATCTCAGACTCCTTCCTGAAGAGGTCTGCAGATGGGGCTCGTGAACTGAGCAGGACTTGGCAAGCTAAAGTGGAGATTCAGAGAAAAAAGGAAAGGGGAAACACAGAATTTCAAGCTCAAATAAAGGTTGTTGATAATGTTTGCTGTTGCATCCCAGCCTCCTGATTGGTTTCTATATGTGGGTGCCTCTTTGTTTAATGCCATTAAAAATTTGACTTTCTTATTAGACCTTTGCCCCCTTTATCTTTTTGGGATCCTAAACAGGTACCATTAAATGACTTTGTCTTCTCTTCAGTGCCCACAGCCCAACAGCAGGTACTCATCCCTTCTTTCCTCCACACAAGTTTTTGCAGTATATTTACCTACCATAAATTCTTAAGAGAAATTTTAAAAGAAAGAAGTATTTCCATTAACATGTCTTACATTTAAATATATAATTAAATACAAGCCACTTGTTCACCTGTATGTATATATCTTTTAGAATGAGGACGTTTTTATTTTATGATATAAGATAGTAATGAGACACTTAATGGTGAAATGTTAGAAAAGATTGGTTTTACATCTTTTAACTGTTTTCTAGTTATGTGTCAGAATCATGTAATAAGAATTCAGCTATTTAGATTAGTCATTTCATCCAGTTTGAAAAGCAAAACGTCCACATATATTTGATTTGATTGAATTTGTTTAAGTCTCTAGTAATATCATGTAATTGACTCCAGCAAGAATGCAAATCCATCTAGGAAATCAGTCCTGTGTATTTAAACTTGATACAGATTTATAAGAAAAAACCCAGAACGTGTTATAGCTCTTCATTCTTTTCATTCAAATCAGAACAGCTTTTTGAAGTAGCATTGCAAAATAACCTAAGATGATGTGACTTAAGAAGTTTGATTTTGAACAGTCTTGAGACACTGAGTTCCCCAGAAGAATATAACCTTAAAGATATTTCAGGTCTTAGATTTTTTAAAAAGTCACTCTGACAATATTGGATCACAAGGTGAGAGGTTCATACTGTGACTATTACAAAAATCCTTGTGGATGTGGGTGTAATGATTCTTTCCTCCCCACCCCCCAAGTCCAAGGGGGAATCTCAAACATTAGCAGATTTGTAAAACTATGAGGTTTGTAAAAATAAGCTGCTTCTATAGTCTCTTTTTATAATCTCTCCTTGAAGGGGAAAACAGCTCAGAGAACAAAACAATTCTGGTCTTTGCTTTCATTTGCTGATAGATTGTATTTTAGAAAGCAGGTTTGTAAACATTAACAGCTATATAACCTTTGTCTCCAGTTTATTTAACCTAGATTTCTTTTTTTTTTTTAAGCTACTTTATTTTCTGGTTTATTTCCTTCATTGAAATAGTAAATAATTCAAGGAAATGACTTATCCGTTCTATTTTGGTGAATGAGTTGTCTTAAAATATCTTAAAAGAATCTTTGTTGACTTTTATTGTTGTGAAAAAGGGAGTGATGATATGAAAACCATGTTTGTTGGGTACAGCTTGGGTGTTATTTTTGATACCTATTTCATGGTCACCGTACCTATGTTTAAAATAGCTGAAACTATTTAACTGGATTATATTAGATCTTAGTGATTAAAGGTACTCTAATTTGTGCCATTCATTAAGGATTCTTCTGAGATAATTTGTGTTACAATCTGTATATGCATATGACTTTATTATTTACATGTGCAGAGCTCTTGGTTAGTTAAGAATCAGTGGTTCAGAAGGCATTTCAAAAAGACAAAGGTATAATAAAATAAGTTTAAGGAGCTCCTTTAGAAATCTTTTGCATATCTATTTAATGTTATTTGAAAAATATTGTTGCTTTATTTCTTCCCTTTTTTGTTTTAAATGAATATTGTCTTTATTTATAGAATGCTTACTTTCTAATTTAAAATTCTGTAAGTGCTGTTGGGAAATTAAGGAGGTTTGGCTCTTTTACTCCATTATTGCAATTAGGAATTTAGCATCATCAGTGCCAAAGGACAAAGTGGTTCATTTGCCCTAGGGGGACAGGACAGTGATAAGATGATTTTTCGTCAAGGATCATTGGGTCGTAATTAAGTTACATTCATGGCTATTGCTTTTTGAAGGATGATTGGTAAATGACAGGCTTCATGTGCTTAGTACGGACAGTGTTCACCAGGGTTTTTTCTCCCTCTGTCAGAAAATCCTGTTGAGCCTGATAATGTAAATGTGGCATTTTATTCTGAACAAAAGAGCAGGGAAATGAGCTATCTTGTCTAATCATTCAGTTGTTTAACACCGACTTCCAGTTTAGACTCAATTGGCTGGAAAGCACTTGACATGTGAAGTTAGTGCTGTTCGGAACGCATGTTTGAGTAAATTTTAAAGTAAGTGACAGCTAAATTGTACCTAGGGAAATTACAAAGCCTTCAACACAGTTAATTTTTTGGGGAGGATTAGTTGTAATTGCAACACCAGTCTCCTTGAAGATTCCTCGTTATAGCTGATGAACAGGAGGGGGAAAAAACATTTAGCTCTTTCAAGAGCTGGTTTTCTTAACAGAATAATTTTTTGTAAAGCTGATTGCCTCTTCCTGAATTGATTTCCCTCCACACTAACATCTGTTTATGATTTATATAGTGGTATTTGTTTTTAAGTGTTTTTTATTGTGGATTTTTTTTTTAACTTCTCTCCTCCCTGCCTACTCCCTTATCCCTCAAGAGTCTCCTTTTCCTTCTCTCTCTCTCTCTCTCTCTCTCTCTCTCTGTCTCTAGTGGTTTCAGATTTGAGAGCTTTTCAATCAGTAAACCCCTTAGGTAAATTGCCACTTCACTAAAGCTTTATGCATAAGGTTGAAGCACTTCATTCCAATTAAAATCAATATTTAGAGTCTTATTTTTATCAAGCATATTCTCTGGGTTGGAAAGTTATTTACTGCAAGTAAAGCGTTTAGGTTCAAAGGTTCTGTGGAAAATAGAAAGGAGTGACATAAGGTTTAGCAGTTTATGATAATTTGCCATTGGTACTCACAAGTACAGTAGCTCAAGTCCTTGTTAAGGCTCTATTTGACTTAATTGAGCCTATCTTATAAAGAAATATCAATAGAATAACTTTAGGAATTTTGGGCCTTTTGTGGGTCAGGCATAGCTTTCATATTTTTATGATCATTTGGTTTATTATGGCATATGTCAGTTTTATTTGTAAATTGCTACTTCAGGCAGATAGGTAATATATCGAACATACTGCCTACCTACAATATGTTTGAAAGAGCTGACAAATTTCCTTCCATTTCATATAGAAGTTATGCCCTTTGATAGGCATTCACTCTGTAAATTATATCTGTTTATAAAATTAAAAGCTGTATATGAGATCTAGAATAAAATATAATTCAAAAAAAGGCAAATCTTTTCGGTTGTTGATAGCATCAGTTAACAAAGTTCTCCTTTACTGTTTTGTTTTAAAGCCTTCTTATTCAAAGGATCTCTGATTTTGAGACTCAGGTAATATTATAACAAATTCTAACATCCACATTTCTATATTTTTTATTTCTTCCACTACTTAGCCCTTAAATCCTGTTGGTATTCCTTGGTGCTTAAATTAATGCACAATAGTCATATATTAATTTTTGACATAGTCTAGTTTTGGGCTTAAACTTGATTACAGTATTGTCCTTTCATAGTCTTCATAGCTGAAAATGAAATTTAACAATCATTTTTTAAGCATGAACATCCCAGTCTAGGTCTGATGTAGTACATATATTTATAACACAGAATAGCACATGAGGCACCATACATTTATTTAGTTTAGAGGAAAGGGGGCTTCATTTGCAGAACTATGACCTTAGAAGAATCCTAGCTTTGGAACTTAATACAGTGTGTCCATGAGCAAGTGCCTTTGCTCCTTTCCTCTTCCCCATTCAGTCTTCTCTTCTAATTTCTTTGCTTTTCCTTCCCACGAAGGAGTTGGCCTAGGTGCTCTTTAGCATTCTTCCAGCTGTATATCTGTATTGTTCCTTATTATCTCTGCAGTTTGTGTGACTAGACTATACTTCTCTGGTCTTTTTGTAGATCAAATGGTCTTTTTACTCGCCTGTTAAAAAAGAAATTATAAAATTTCCCTGTAGGAATAATACTTAAATACTAATAAGCATGAAAACAGGTTTGTTTTTTTTCCAAAAGTAAGATTTCTGAAGGATTAGAGTAGGTATTCCCCAGCCTTTTTCGTGTTATGGATCCTTTTTAACAGTCAGGTGAAACATTGTCTCCTCAGAATAATGCATCTAAATGCTACAATAAAATACATAAGGATAAAAAGGAAACTAATCATGTTGAAATAAAGATACAATTTTTCCGCTGTCCAAGTTTATAGACTTCCTGAAATTTGTTTGTCCCCAGTCTGAGACCCCATGGTCTAAGAGCAAAGTTTAGAAAACTTCTCAAAGGGAAATTTGGTGATGTCCATATTAGTTTGTCTCTTATACCTGTTGTTATACCAGCTCAAAATCACTGAATAACAGATAGGATTTGAAAGTATGAGTTAAGCCTCAGGGTCTGTTTTTGTTCCCTGAAGTTAAACATTTAGTGACTTTGCCTTTAAATGATGTGAGTACAGATATATTCCTTTCATGTTGCTGTTCTTACTTGCTACTGAGTAATAACCATGCTTTAAATCTTACCCCCTTCACTTATTTCAGTAACTTTCAGAGATGAGGCCAAACAGTTTTAAATATGTGTATCTTTATTTCAATATGATTAGTTTCCTTTGTATTATTATGTATTTTATTTTAGCATTTAGATTTCATTATTCTAAGGAGACCATATGTTTCACCAGACTATTAAAGAGGATCCATGACACTATACTGAGAGTATTGTTCGACAATGTTTTCTTCGTATGTTTCTCTCATTACAAATGTAAGGTAATTGCAGGCCATAAAAGCAAAAGTTTAGTGATATATTATACTTTAAGGAATGCTTTAGATGTTTTTCTAATTCAAGTGATGAGTAGTCACAAGTGAAAATAATAGATTTTCGAATTGGAAAAGATCTGACAGGGTCGTGTAGTCTTATCTGTTTTTTTGACTATGCATTTTAATTTTTCTGTATACTTTGCATGGAGGATTTTATTACACAGCCCTAATTTATTGGGTACTAAAAGGGGTAAACCTTTATCATCTGCATGTGGAATTAGCAACAAAAATCTAAATTATTTCCATTTATTACCTGTCATTGTTTTATGCATATAGAAATATCTTCAGAAGCATACATTTAGAAGTCAAAGATTATTAATGTATCTTTTTGATTGATGGAAGAATTATTCAGTCATTTATTGATAGTTTTGACCTAAAAAAAAAGTTACTTTAATGGTGTGGAAATAAAGTTGGAGAGTGATTCCTTCCCAGATTGTATTTGTTACTAAAACTCTCAAATTTATTTCATGATTTTGTTTAGTGGGGGAATATGGGTGGCTTTTAATTAAATGGATTGTACAGTAAGATGCTATCAGAACTTGGACCCAAAGCCAGATAAAGGAGCGATCATAAAAATCTTTATATCATCTGTGGTAGCGACTGTTGCATTTCTCCTGTATGACAGTAATCTAGCCTGCAGCATCTACTTGCAGTTTTGAAATTAACCTGTAATTTAGTCTTCACCCCAAATGACAAAAATCCACATGCCTCTGTGGGGTGCCAGAAGATGCGCTGTCAACAGGGCTCAGCGAGGAGCTGAGAAGGGGGAGCGCACTCCGCCATCGGCTCGTTTTCACGGGGTGTCAGTGTTACTGCAACAAAATTAGGGTTTCTTCTGAGAGTGTATTTTACTCTAAAGTACAGCTGAAAATCCTAATCTTGATAAAAATAGTCGTTCAGTCTGGATTAACAGATCATTTGTATAACGGACAGAATATTAGTGGTTTAATAAAAAGACAGGAGATGATTCTGTCTAAACCGTTGCATATGTGTAAGATCATTTACTTTCACTCCAAAAAGGTTATGAATTTGAGCCATAACTTTTTTCCACCTACAAGTTTTTCCCATAAATTGCCTACCTAACTCTTGAACAGGTAGCTAGAATAGAGCACCGAGTGTGGAGTCAGGTAGACTTGGGTTCACATCCAGCCTCTGACACTTACTAGCTGTGTGCCCTGGCCAAATCCCTTACCAAGCTCTGTTTGCTTTAATCAGCTGGAGGAAGAAATGGCAAAATACTGTATTATCTTTGCCAAGAAAACCCTAAACAGGTTCAAGAAAAGTCAGACACAACTAAACAGCAATAACAACAACTCTTGAACATTAGCATAGAATATCAGAGTTGGAAAGGACCTTATGACCCATCTGTATCACCCATGACTAACAAACATTCTTCTGTAGTCAACCCAACAAGTGAGAACTGGCTCTGACTCACAGACCTTTGGTACTCCTCCTAAGGCAACCTACTTAACATTGGAAACTTTTTTGTTCAACCTAAAATATTCTCTTTGGAACTTAGACCTGTTATTTCTGGTCATGCCTTCAGTGGGCCAACTAGTCAGTCAGCACATTTTTATTAAGCACTTATTGCTAAACACAGTGTTAAGTTGTAGGCATACAAAGGAAGGCAAGAAACAGAACAAATCAAAGGACAATTCTTCAAAACCTTAAAAAGAGCTCTCATAGCCGACTCTAAACATCTCCAGTTTCTTCAGCTTATTTTTTTTTTTTCTGTTTTGTAGGATTTACCTACTATGGGTATGGGGCGAGGAGAGAGGTAAATGTTAGAGACAGCACGATTTAGTGGGAAGAGGACTGGACTTGGTGTCAGGAAAGGCCCAAATTTGAATCTTGCCTCTTATTATTCACAGGCTGGTAAACAGTTCGCCAATCTACCTTTTGTAGACAAGGAATAAGATTTTTAGGACGATTAATATCTGTGATTCCTGAGGGAATCAGCTAAGATATTATGTTATGTATGTTAGAAACGGTCATGAGGTTGTGTTTTCTTTCAGACACTGACAAGTTGTTTACCCTTTTGGGCCATCAGTTTTCTGTCCTATAAAATGAGGGCCCCTTACTAAGTGAATATGGTCCTTTTTATTTGCCATAGTGAATAGGTAGCTTACTTAAGTCAGGAAGAATTGGGTCATTCCTTTAACTTTTCAGTGACTCAAGCAGCTCTATGAGGATTAAGTTGCAAAAGAGTTGCCATATATGATAGAGGGTGTTTTTTGACAAAGAGATCCCTATTACTCTGACTCCATTGAAATCACAGGTCTAACCATTCACCCCTCTGCTCCCCAAAGACCTGCTAATTTAATCATTACTCCTTGGGTATATATGGTAAACTTGGGATTTATAGAGTGATTTATTTACTTGTCCCAGAAGTGTCAGTATAATGAAATATAGCAGTTATGCCCTTGACAATGCTTTGGCTATTGAAAATCTGTTGAATTTTTCCAAATATTTGCTTGTGGGGTTCAATAATGACACATTGTAGTGGGAAAAGATTTTTTTGACAATATATGAACATTCTGCATTTGGACCCTCTATATCTAGTCCTGGTACTTTAATATAAGATTGTTGTGAGACACCTGCATTTGTTCTGTATGTTCAGCAATTGCTAATTTTTCATATGTAAAGGCAAATTATTAAGCAAAACTGCAGATGACACAAAAAGTGAACTTTCTGTGCCCTCTCTAAATTTCTGTATGTCAGAACTTAAAGACCACTTATTTTTTTCTCATTCTTGAGTATTTTGAATAGCTGGTGTTTAGATCATAAGCAAGTAGACTTTTAAAAAAGTCTAAAAATATTTTAAGATGTAAGTTCTTTTTGTCATTGATACCATTATTCAGTTTGTTTCTGTCCTAATTTATATTTGGTCATTTTTCTTTTTAGGGATGACATACCTGCAGCTCTTGAAGCCACTATTGACTGCTATAAGAAATACGGTGTAATGCCCAAGATGCATGATGTCTTATGTAAACTGATAGAAAAAGGAGAAACTGATCTAATTCAAAAAGGTTTTTTTTTTTTCCTTTTTAAAAAATTCTTTCTGTGTAGCATAGTTGTTAAAGCTGATCTTAGAATCTGGAAAGACTGTATTGAAGTCCCTGCCCCTGACACATATTTTCTCTGTGACCCTGGGCAAATCACTTAATCTTTAAGTGCATGAAATGATCCAGAACTAAAAGGTGTCCTCATTTGGGGATTCCCTATATCAGTTAAATCACAGATCTAATGTCCCTATCCCTAAACCCTCATTTTTCAGTAAGGAAAGATGTGAGGAGAAAATTAAGTTTTGATAAACATTTTAGAAATATTTATTTCCATTTTCATTGATATCTTTTTTTATAACACCTTCGTTATCCCCAACATACATAGCAAACTGTGCCTTATATTTTTTATTGTATGTGTATCTCCAGGGCCTGGAATGGGACCTGGCACATTGTAGATGCTTAATAAATGCTCATTAATTGATTGGAACATAGAATAAAAAAGGGGGAAAAAGCACTTCTTCCAAACTGTCAGCGGCCTCATCTGAGTCTGGCTGAATAGTGGGGGTTGTGATGATGGTAGTGGTGGTGATGGTTGTGGTTTACTTCCATAGTTCTTCACCTCTCTAAAGAAAAGAGGAAGATATATTTTCTAATCTCTTCTTATGTGCAAAACTCAGAAGTTATGGTTACATAGTATTCAATTTCCCTGTATGGTCTTCTTCAAGAATGAAGGACAGACAACAACAAAGGACCTATTAAATGACTGCTTTTGTGTTTCATGCCTGAATTTCTAGAGGAAAAGCCATACAAAGTTATTTTCAGACATAAAAAAAGGGTTTATTAAAAGAAATTACATTAAGAAAGAATACTGTTGTAAAATACTCTTGCTACAGTTTTTATACTCTCTTTTCATAAAATTTCTACATAAGGAACAGCATTTTTCTCTCCCCTAGATCTTATTTAAGCCATTTCCTTGTTAAAAGGAACTTAAATCATCAGTTTGCAGGCTCCAGAGCTCATGATGTTTAATTTGTCTATTGCAGAAGGAAAAAAAAAAAAGTGCTTGACAAATTACTTAAGGGAGCCTTGTCATACATTTAAAGTTTCCCTAAACTACAGTTTATATGATAATTTTCTCATCATACCGTATATTTCTATGTGCATGTTATAGTAGACTAATTTATTTTCTTCTGTCCTCTCCAGCTATGGACTTTGTGAGCCAAGAGCAAGGGGAAATGACAATGCTCTATGATCTCTTCTTTGCCTTCATGCAGACAGGAAATTACAAAGAGGCCAAGAAGATCATCGAGGTGGGGTTTTAACTATAGTAGTCTAATCGTGCAGCTATTTAGACTCTTAATTAGAATACATTTAAAAATTTTAACCTTTAATTAGACTTGTTCTGATTCATGTTAATAGAATTCAATCCCAGTAATGAAGGAAAAAAAAGAACTCGGCCAGTTTCTTTATTGTGTATAATTACAGTTCAGAAGAGACAGTCTGGTTGTATATTAAATTTGTTTCCTTACTTTGTTAATTTCACTGTTATGTATCAAAATGATATTTGCATATTAAATCTTGGATTGTGGAACAATTAAATTAAACTGGCATTCCTGGGTGTAAAGTTGCTAATCCTCTTTGCCAAGGAATTCTTTGTTCTTAAAAGCACTGGAATTTAATTTGCTGCAGACCAGGCTCAGATTTATTTGTAATGCTTGTCTACAAGTTAATCAGCCAAACAAGTGCTTTCTGCAACTGTTTGGCATTTAATTTAGCATTTCTTCTTTTTTTCTCCTATGGTAAGCAGCTTATAGGAAGTGGTAGGTGACAAACTTAGTCTGTTTGGGATTAGTATATTTTATCTAGACTTGATTGAAATTTTACTTAAGTGCAATTGATAAGTCAAAGGAACAGTGGTAGAATGTTGCCAAATTATGATTGTTTTCTCTTTAGCAATTTTTGTTCTCTTATAAAAACAACCCTGTATCTGTTGGGATAGTTTTTGTTTTTAACTGCCTATTGACCAATATTAATTGGTAAATCAGTCAATAAGTATTTATTAAGTCCTTCCTATATTTCAGGTGCTATGATAGGTGCTAGGGGATACAATTAGAATATATGAAAAGTCAATGCGTTATATTCTTGTGTGTGTGTAAGAGAGAGAGACTGAGACAGAGAGAAAATAAAGTAAGACGGGTACTGTGGCAAAATAGTTGCTCCTTTTTATGTTTAATATAATTCATACATACAGACATATACCTTACATGTAAAGCCAACAAGCATATTTAATAAGGTAGTTTGGGAGAGAGAACACTAGCAGTTGGATGACTTACAAAAGCTTTCCTGCAAAGATAGTTCCTGTGCTGTCATAAAAGGAGAGGATTCTTGTGAGGCAGAGATGAGGAAGGAGAGCATTTCACGTGTGAGGAGTGGTCAGTGTGAGGGACCTAGAGATAGTCCCTTTGCTGTTTGATCCTAGAGGTAACTGGAATTGCCCTTCAGAAACATTAATGTGGCAGCAAGCAGCATTTAAGCTATTCCAGGATTGGGGGAGAGACGCTCAAGATAAGAAGACCAATTAAGATGGTGTGGCAGCAATTTAGGTGGGATGTGATGAGGGCCTGCAGGAAGGAAAGTGGGTGAGTAGAGAGAAGGGGCTGCAAATGAAAGATGTTGTGATGGAAGGAAGGGCTAGTTCTTTCAGCTGTGTGGGGGTGGAAAGGTAGAACCAGAAGTCAGATGCAGAGATGGCATGGATGGTGGTATTATCAAGAGACGTATGAGCAGGCACTGGTTGGAGTGAGAGTTCTATTGTCTCCTTCCGTTTTCCTTTGTGACCCACTTCACTTGTTCTTTGCCCAGACCTGTGACATCATTATCAATGGGAGCAGTGTGGTGAGGGGACTCTTGAGGATGGATGACTGATCAGTGGTTCCTAGTCTTACTCAGCTGCCAGAGAGACAGTTATATGCCCTTACTAGTCTGTGTCAGGGGAGGATCCTGTGCCTGAATCTTTATTGTGCCAGGACCAGCTTTTTATCTACCATGCTGCACTGCTTTATAGATTTACTTTTTTTAGAAGTTTTGTTTGTTTTAACTTTTAGTTCACATTATATAAATGTTACTAGCTATTTTCGTTTTTCTATAGTGGGGGGAGGGGAAGGGAGCGGGAAGGCAGACAGAGTTTATATAGAAGTATCAGGGGATCATTTGAAGAGATGATAATGATTGGGAGGGGCTTAGGAAGACAAGCATAAACTTCTTGAGGATAGCATGTACTGTGGTTTTTTTCTTTAATTTTATTATCTTTGTTATTTTTCTTCATAGGTAGTGTGGTCCTTTGTATGTGGGAGATATTAGTAAATGTTTAAATTGGGTAATAAATGCTCATTTAAAAATAAATACAAGAATAGTTTTTGTTTTCTTTAAAGCAGTAAAAATGAGAATACAGAAGACTTCAGTAACAAATTATTGAAGGTTTTAAGCAGAGCAATGATATGATCAGAATTGTATTTAAGAAATTTTGGTTTGATAAAAGTTTAAAGGACAAATTTTAGGTGAGGAAGAAGTCAGAAGGCTATTCTAAAGTATACCTTCCTGCTTTCTCACCATTTCACATTCCTTAGCCCCAAACCTTTCATGGCCTTACAGGTTGTGGAGTAACTGATAGCATTTATCTATAAAGAACTTTTTCAAAACCCTACAGAGATTTCAGTGAACTTGCCCTGCCAGCCTTTTGCATCTGAACATTCTACTCCCCCCCATCTCTATAGACCTGGAGGGCTTTACCCAAAGCTATGGGAGGATAGACTTGTTGCATAAAAATGCCTGAGTTCTATCTTCTTCTTCTCTTCAATCCCCTCCTCCCCCCAACCCAAGTATGAATCCTACAGGTCAAGAGGGTCATGCTTTTGAGTCTTTTTCATCACATAACTCCAAATAGCTTTCCAAAATGTTTGGATTACTTCACCACTCTTCCAGCAGTCCATCACTTGGTCAATTTTTTTCCACAATCTCTCCAACAGTGATCATCCCCATCTTTTGTCATCTTTGTCACTTTTCTAGAGATGAGGTGAAACCTCAGTAATTCTTTTTTTTTAAATGACTTGTTTATTTACTTTTAATTTACAAGATTCAGTTCCACATTCACTTGAGTTTCAGATTTTCTTCCCTTCCTTCCCCTCCCCCCCTCCCCCCCAGTGGTGGCATGCAATCATGTATAGGATCTGCAGATGCACACACATTGTACTATAGTTTGGTTATATAGAAGGGTTGTAACCAGTGAGTGATCACTGGGGAAAAAAAAGCAAAACAAAACCTCAGTAATTCTGATTCACATTTCCCTTGATATTTGTGATTTAGCGGACTCTTTCACATGGTTAATAGTTTGCAATTCTTTTGAGAACAGTTTATTCATATCCCAGTGCCAAGCGTAACTTGAACACATCTGGAGTCATCTCTTTTTCTGCACTGTGCCGGAGGTACTTTGGGCAGTGTTGTCATTTATGGCAATCTACTACTATTCTCTCCTACTTACTTTACTTAAAATTCAAAGCCTTTTGCACAAGCAAAATCAGCACAATTAAAATTATGGGAACAATTAATTGGGAAAATCACAATAAAATTCCTTCATTAAAAGTCTGAGATCCAAGCTATATAGGCATTTCATACCATTATTAAAGTATAAGCATTCCCTAAGAGGTAAATGGAAGCTATCAAGACAAGAGAAATAAGTTAAGGCATAAAGATAGGAAATGATGAGGCAAAATTTGCATCACGTTTTTATTTAGAATGTTTTTCATTAGCTTCACTAAAATAACAGTATATAAAATAAACCCACAGAAATCAACATTTTTATATAGCAATAACAAAATCCAGGAAGAAAAACAGAAAATGAAATGTTGTTTTAAATAATTTAGGAACATCTAAAATATCTGGGCTTTAGCCTATCAAGACAAACTCAACACTTGTATAGATAAATTACAACATTTGCCTTAAAGACACAGAAGTCAAGTTAAGTGACTGGAGGGATATTCAGTGCTCACAGCTCACAGTAAAATAAAAATGACGCATCATCTAAGTTAATTTACACATTTAATGCTATGCCAATCAAACTACCAAGGAGATATTTTATAGTACTAGGCAAACTTAATAACTGTTTGTTAGGAAGACCCAAAACAATGAAAAAAAGAAGTGAAAGGAAGGGAAACTAGCAATTCTAATTCTGATATAGCTTCTAATTCTTTTATAAAGTAGTAGTCATCAGAATTATTTGGTACTCTTTAAAAATAGAAAAGTAGACCAGTGAGACAGAACAGACCAGGCAGAGTTAAGAACAACTCAATTGTGACCTTTTTACTTTAACCTTTTGCCTCAGTTTCCTCAACCATAAAATGAAGATAATGATAGCACCTGCCTCTCAGAGTTTTTGTGGGAATCAGGCAAATCACATTTGTAAAACACTTCGTGGACAGAGCCTGGCACGTGGTAATTAAAAGTCAACGTATATCAAGCATCTGGTAGGTGCCAAGCGCTGGAGATACAAAAAGAGGCAAAAGACTGTCCCTCCACTCAAAGAACTCACAATCCAATGGGAAGAACTCACAAAATGATGAGTAGAAACTGTGTAAAAGCTAGTTTTCCTTATTATCATTATTTTAATGCTAAAGGTCAAAGAAGGGGAAGGAAGGGACTTGGCTATTGAAGGATTTATAGGAGAGTTCTGTCATGTTGGTAAAGAACATTGCTACATGTCTTTTCTGATAGCAGTACAGTCCTAATTTATCCACCAAGGAAGGATAAGGGTAAAAAATTTATCAATTGTTCAAGATCTTTAGCTTTGGATTGCCCCTTTGGCTGTTTTACTTTAATTTGCTGTTCTCCCTAATCTGAATGACACTGTATCGTACCTGCACCATGTTGCTCTTATTGTATTTCTTTGTTTTGTCTGATTTTCACCACAAGCAGACTTCCGTTATTTGTACCAATTCATTTTGTTAATGGCCAGCTTAGGGCCTGCCTCATATTGATCACTTAATCCCATCCCTGTCTTCATGATCCAGTATGTCAAAAAGCATTCATTAAGTGTTTCTCCTGTATGCTAGGCCTTCAGCCAAGTGTGGAGGATACAAGAAATGACACATTCGAATTGAGGAAGACAACTGGGTATATACATGAAGGGTACATTCAGAGGTGGTAAAAGTAATCTGGGAGAAAAGAGGGTTTTCTCTAATCCTTGAGGTAATGAGAAGCGTGGGAGCTCATTGAGTTAGGACCTACCTGACTAGGTGTGCTCCTTAGAAAAGTCACGTTAGCAGCTGTTGGGAAGTTGTATTGGGGTGGGGAGAAACCTGAGTCAGGGAGACCCGTTTTAGAAGACAGTTGCGGTGATTGGGGCAGAAGGCAATGAGAGTTCTGTTGCAGTTGTATGTGAAGAGGAGAGGCTGAAGGCAGGCAGGCAACGATTAATTTACTTGGTGCCAGGCATTGTACCAAATGCTGAGGATACAAATTCTC
Source organism: Pseudochirops corinnae (assembly GCA_028646515.1). Taxonomy (NCBI): domain Eukaryota; kingdom Metazoa; phylum Chordata; class Mammalia; order Diprotodontia; family Pseudocheiridae; genus Pseudochirops; species Pseudochirops corinnae. Next base: position 70,603,873 of record CM053585.1, on the reverse strand, counting down.
AAGCTCTCAAGAAATTTATATTCTTGAGAGAAGACAACACAAAAGCTGAAAAATAGGCAGAAGCTGAGGCAGGGGTGGTGTCCAAAATGAAGCCTCAGGGAAGTAAGTAAAGGAGAAAAGTAAAGAGTCCACAGGTATGGAGGAGAGTTCCAAGGTGAGAAGTCGGCAGAAGCAAGGAAGCAATGGTAGAAACTTCAATATTTGTTACTCCCACAAGAAGTTCTATGACTTAGGACCCTACTATCATTGTGATAGCCTTCTAAATTATTTCCTGTCTGCTGGTCTCTTTTCACTCTCATTTATTCTTTATGCTACTGCCCTCATACTCCTGTTGCATAGCTCTGATTATGTCATTCAAGGGACTCCTCATTTATTGCAGAATAAAATCTAGGTCTTTGGATTATCCTCATTTCCAAGACCTTCCACCACCTGGACTAAATTTTAGCTTTATCTCATAGTATTTCTTGATTTATACACCCTATGCTATCACCAAATTGGATCATTTACCAAATGTTTTTGTCCCTCCCTCCATCTTTGTCCTTTTATATTCTTATCTTGTTTGAAATGGAAATAAGGTTGTGCAGGGGTAACCTTTTGTGTGTCTTTGGGACCTTTTGGCATTTGCTTTTATGTAGTAAAATTATTTATATTAGGAGAATTCCATCGATCAGTACATATTTTATATTCCAAGTGTGAAGTGGACATGAAATTAGGTCCCTGCAAAGTTCAAATTTTTGTACCCAAAACTTGTCTTTGAAGGAAAAAAAGGATTGGAAATTAATTTAGTTTTCAAAGATTGGTAGACAAGAATAGTAAAAGCTCTGAAACCTGCTTCACTAAATTTTAGCCTAAATATATCTTTCTGTTATTTTGATTATTTGAGGTGAAGACTCGTAAACTTACAGTACAAAAGGTAAGGAGGAATTGTTCCCTCCCGACGTTGACCTTTACAACATTTCCTAAACTTCTTTGAAAATATAATATCAAGCAAGGATACCAATTTAAAAGCATAAACTTCAGCTTTAGACCTGCCTGTTATTTTTTTCCTTCTTGTGAATATTTTTCTTTCTTTGAAAGGTTAGAAAGAAGGGCAAATCTTGGAGAGCTTTGTGGAAATATAGAAGAGCCACCCAACTTTGAATAGGCAATTCCATCTCGTTTTGATTCCCCCCACCCCATTGCCTTCTTACTAGTATATATGCTAACTTGGGGACACAAACCTTCTTTGAATGAATTTCCTACAATGCTCAGGGCATTCTGTTGATCTTTCTGATAGAAATTAAGACTTTCCATTCTCTGTTATCAATTTCTGCCCGTGTTTGGAGCTTGTATTCTCTCCCTTCAGAGACTTAACAAGTGCTAAGAGAATACAGCTCTTTTACACGTGTTCTAAGGTAAAGAGTATTGGGGATATATTTTTCCTGTATTATTATGTAGGTGCTTATTTTGCTATTTGTGAAGCATCATTTGAGGTGATGAGCATCATTCCAGTATATTAAGGTCACAGTTTATTTTGTGGTAAGCCTGGGATTTTAAGGTGAATTGTTTTGGGGGTTTTTTAGAGGCCATACTTTATGTTTAGATTTTTTTACTTTCTGTAAACTGAACACATTTTACAAACACATTTTCATACCTTATTTTTTAATTTAGTTTTTTTTCCTTGCAAAAAAATATACCCAGTACTTGTAAATGTGGAATGTTTTAAAACAAACTTACCCAGATAAAAGCAAATATGACAGTCTTTTTATTATAATAATTACTTTTACTTATTACCTATTGAACAGATCAGGAAAGATAGGTAGCAAGTTTAGTATTTTAATTAGATGGTAACTCACATTGAAAATTTCACTCAGATCTTGCTTAGTATTATTACTTTTTTGTGTTCATTTATTATAATCTATTTCCATTTCAGATTTCTACTCAAAATATTTTAAAATTCACTAAGATGACAGGAGATACTGGACTATCATGGAAGCATAGATTTTGTTCGTCTGATATGAATGTTCTTTTGACAACAGTGACTTTATGTGAATACATTTCCTAGTTTCAGAACAAAACACTGAAGAACATAGCTGCTGTATATAACTTTGCTGCTTCTGTAGCTTTCACTACCAAGTCAACCTTAAAATGGAAAACTTTTGTTATGTACATATTCAATATTATGTACATATTCAATATTAAGACTGTTTAGGTTTTGATCATCTGCACTGACAGTGATAGTAAAATTTCTAAGTTAATGTCTCTCTGGCACTTTTATAGTATTCTAAGGCAAATTATATACAGATTCAACTACCCCACTATTTTTTCAGGATTAATTGTGATAATGTGGTATTCCATTGTCAAAATAGAAGGACAAATGTTTTTGAGAGGAGGGTGAAAATTGTTTATATTTAGGATAATATTGTATAGGAATACATTGGAAATCAACTTTTTCACTACAGAAATCTTTCCTAATGTACAAAAACATAGGAATTCAAAAATAGAATTTTATAGATAATCTCTTTTTCTGCCATGCTTGTTGGTCTCCCACTCTACCTTGATTCTTTCTGCCTCATTTCTTAAAGAAAATTGAGTTTAGGATCTGTAAATCGGGACTCAAGATAAATTCTTCTCCAGAAATAAGTTTGGGAGGAACCACGTGCTCACTGGATTATAGCCACTAGTGTTTGTAACAGTATGTTTAAACTTTTTTTTTTCAGTAAACTGATTGAAATAACAGAGACACTTCCTCTTATGGACAGTTAAAACATTTCAGAGTGTGACAAATCAATCATTTGATCTAAATTTTTAAAAAATTCCCTTTCCCAAAGCATTGTATTTGTACCTGAAGACAAAATTGCTTAGCTAAGTCTTAGTGTTTTTTAAAAATATATTTATTTTTGTTTTTACATCCTCATTATTTTTCAAAATGTACCTCTTCTTCCCAGCTAACAGAACTTTACTCTTGACTAATTGCAGTTAGAGAACACATTTCTTTTTACTCTCATAAATTTTAACATAATTATACTTTCTACTGTAAAATATAATACTAAATTAAATTTTAGGTTTTCAGGTCTAGTACTGTCATACATATACATGCACACATACACACACACAATCACAACTTTCACTGAACAATAACAAACTAGATTCTATAGAGAATTTTTTTTTAATGACTGATTCATGTTGACAGTTGGTTTCCTAAAATTTTTGTCAAACGCATACAGCTTTTACATCAGTGGACGATCTAATGAGATGTCACATTTAGAGAATATTTTAGGTCACTAGTTAGAGGAACCTTTGGACTATAAGAAGATGGTTTTTTAGCTCACTTGTACTCAATTCTGTTGGCTATTAAAAGCTAATTAATAGGAATAATAATAGGAATAAAATTGTAGGTTGATTTCATGAGGATAGTTAAGTTTCTTTGTTTTGATATTTGGCATTTTGTGTTTGATTTTTTTTTTTGTGGTTGAGTGTGATAGGAGAAATGTGGTAAAGAATGATAAATGTATATCTTTGAAGAACAAATTGCCCACTTTAGATATTTTATTTTACAGACTCCTGGCATTAGGGCTCGTCCTGGAAAACTTCAGTGGTTTTGTGAAAAATGCATTTCAAATAACCAGGTTTGTGTTTATTGGTGATTTATTTCTCAACTGTTTTATCTTCTCTCATTCCCTAAAAATGACCTTGAACTGGAGGCCTCTGATTTCCTAGGATCAAACTGATGGAGTAGAAAGAGTCCAGGATTTGGAGTCAAGGAAACCTTACTACAGATCCTGACCCAGGCACCTATTTTATTAATTGTGGGACTGTTGGCAAGCCTAATGTAAAATGAGGACAGTGTTTGTGGGATAGCACATGTAAAAATGACCTATCATCAGTTACCATTATTGGAGAATTTTAGAAAACTACAGCCATGGTCCTGAATTGATACTCATCCATTCTGCTAGGTTGATTTTCTTACCCCAGTGATTTGACAGCCTAAAATTATTGCAGCCCACTCAAGTGAGTCGGGACCACCTGAGTTCAAGTGTGGCCTCAGACACTTTACCCTTACTAGTCATGTGACCTTGGGCAAGTCACTTGACCCCAATTGCCCTCTATTCCCTCCTCCAAAAAGCAACAACAACAAAAAAAAAGATAGGTCTTCCTTTCTTGTAGAATTTCTCTTCAGCAGTCCTCTAATATAGGATACTGTCTTATCAAGTAAAATAGGAGACTGGGTATAGGCAAAGTGGTTAGGGATATTTGGAGTGGGATTTTTGAGTTACAGTTTAATTGAGTTTAACTCCTTAACTATATCCATGCATTGTCCTGGAGTTCTTGAATACTACCCAGCTCCTTCTTCCAGCTCTGAGAAGTTAGTATGGACCCGTTCTCCACAGTATGCTTCTCTATCTCCTTGGGCCATATCAACCTAATGGAAGGTCTGGGGTAAAGCCTGACAGAAAGGATTATTTTTCCTAAGTAACTGAGAATTGATTACATGTGTATTATCAAATATTGTTGAGGATTTGTCAGGGATTCCTGTTTCAGATTTTAAAGACGTTTTATATAGCCATCAAGATATATAATGATCTATTATTCTGTAATTTTTAGGTTGAAATCCTGGAGAAATTGGTCGAATTGACACAGAAACTATTTGAATGTGACAGAGACCAAATGTACTACAATTTTTTAACACTCTGCAGTAAGTAATTCAATAATCTTGCCTGTATTTTGCTTTGAAATATCCTTATTTTTATGGTGATTTTTGTAATCAAAACCTTAGATTTGGAAGTAGAATCTTATAATGTGTTGTATTTAGTAGTCAGAGCCTTGTATTAAAAACTGTTTGGTTTGGTGACATGGTGGTGGAGTGTCTGCTACTGGGACTAGTGAATTGCTTGAATTCCAGAGTTAGTACCTACAGTTAGGCTGAAGTCAATTGAGTGTTTTCACTAAATCTGGCACCAGTATTACTATCCTTGGATCTTAGGCAGCCACCATGCTTCCCAAGGAAGGCAGTCCAGACCAGGTTGGAAAAATGGGGCAGGTTGAATGTACTGATTGAAATTGGGAGCAGAACTGTGAGGGGCTGCTAGACTTCTAGCGGCAGCTCCCTGAAAGGCCCTGTAGGGGTCAGCAATAAAGTTACTGCTGCTGTTTGGAACTTGCATCCATTGGATTCATCTTGCTCTCTCTTTATGATAGCTCTAACTAGTATTCCCCCAGAGAGGCAATGGAAAGAATGCTGGATTTGAAATTGAGCAACTTGCATTTCAATCATCTTTACTACTTCTTCACATACTGTGATTTTTGCCTAGGCTCTTAATCTTCATGGGCTTTCTTTTCTTTATCTGTAAAATGAGGGTGTTAAACTAGATAGTCTTTAATACACTTCCCATCTTGATCCTCTGACCTCAAGTAATGGACAGTTTATTATATAATGACCAACCTAGGTTGTTCATTTCTGAAGAGCTCTCATTGTCAAGAAGTTTTTTTCCATTTATTGAACCCAAGTCTGCCTTCCTGTATCTTCCACATATATTAATTCTACTTTTTTGAACCATGCACAGCTAGTCTAGTTTCTCTTACACATGAGAAGCCTTCAGCTAAAAAATATTTTGAGGATTTAGTGGACTGCAAGTGCAACCTGAGTCAGTCAAGGTGATGTGGCAGCCTAAAAAACTAATGAGATGTTGATCCACATTAAGAGGGGCATATTGGTTCATGTCAGAATTGGTCTGCAATGTTGTGTTCTGTCTTGTGTGCCACAATTTAAGGAAGAACATTGATAAAGTGGAAAGTGTCCAGAGGAGGACAGCTAGGATGGTCAAGGGGTTTGAGGAATGGTTGAAGGAACTGGGCATGTTTGGGTTGGAGAAAAGAGAACTCATACAGGATATGATAATTATATTCAAGTATTTAAAGATGTCTATCAATATGTATAGAGGAGGGACTAGATTTGTTCCATTGGACCCCACATGGCAGGACCAAGAGCGACTCAAGCTTGATGTTAGGGAAAAAAATCAGTTGGTAGAAATTAGAATCATCCCACAGTAGAATGGGCTACTGCAAGAGTCAAAAGATTTCTCCTCCTTAGAGCTGATCTTCATATAGATGCTGGATGGCCATTCCTTAAAAAATGATGTAGTGGGATACCCTTTTTCTGTATGAGCTGACTTGATGACCATTGAATTCTTTCCAACTCTCAAATTCCCCCATCTTCATATAAATAGCTTTTAAGTTGCTCTACTCTGTAGACACTCACTTCATCTTTGTCCTTTTTATTACAGAAATGTGATGACCAGAATTGTACCAACATGAACTGTCATTACTCTCTTCATGTATTATTTGAGAGATTTTATGGAAGTAGGATTAGATGTGGTCTCCACTATGACCAATCTATCAAAGTTTAAGAGAAGGAGATTATTGATTGTATATATTATTACAGATATGTGATCTCACCCAGACAGGTTAGATCACAGCTATAACAATGTTTGCTAATTAATATGTGCTTTTATTAATGCAGACTTAATTATTTTAGATTAGGTTAGATTTAGCGCCATGACCACTGTTAAACATGCTGATTTTGTAATCAATTAAGATATCCAGGTGGTTTTATCCTGAATGCCTATACATGCATTACCCATTTTCTTCTTGTGCAGTTGATGTGTTTAGTTCTTTTGGTGACTTTTGCATATATCCCTGTTCAGTTTCATCTTCCCGTCTTTGGCCATTTGGTCCAGTCCATCAAGATTTCTTTGTATCCTGATTCTGGCTTCCAAGGTTTTAGCTACACACGTACCATTTATAGATGGTTTTTGCTTGTCTTAGTCCAAATCACTGGTTATATAAGGTTGACAGAGCTCTCAACCCTGTTAACTAGGTTTCTTCCCTGTCAGTCCATTAATCACTATGCCGCATCTGAAGATTACATCATTTCCAAGTATTTTGTTATACTATTTTCTAGTTACTGTGTTTCTGTCCTGTCTACTGGGATGTTATGAGCCACTGTTAGCTCAGCAATGTCTTCAATTCCACGACTCACCGATCTTATCGCTATAGAAAAAAAAAAATAGCATTAACCTCTATTTGTTGATCACGCTGATTCAGTGATGATCAATATACAGTTTTTAATAATCCTTCCCTAAGAATATCAGCTCCAAAACCATTTCATAATAGCATGCAAGTAATTGATGTTAAGCTTTTTGGCTTTTAATTTCAATGAACTTAGTCCTCTGTCTTCTTTGGAAAAATCAAGTTTTGCCAGTTCCCAGTGTTGAGGCAAGGATAGCAATAGTTTCTCTAACTCCTCAAAGATTACTGGTAGCTATTCAGCAGCCACAAATTTATTTAAAACTTTTGGATATAAGTTTTGTTGTTTTTTTTCTTAGTCAGTCATACTGTACTCTTGGGTTTTTCTCACATATAAGACACCATTTCCCATCTCTGTGCACTGGCATTCCATACCTTTATATGTCCTTCCTCCTAACTTCCACTTCATAGAATCCGTATTTTATGTCAAAACTCAATTCAGATGTCAGATTCTGTTGAAGACCTTTCCCTGTCTCCCCCACCATGGGTGCATCAGGTAGACATCAAGTATTTATTAGGTAACTTTGTGTCTGTCATTATGATAATCTCTGTAGATATAAAGAAAGGCAAAAAAAAGTCCCTGTCCTCAAGGAACTCACATTCTAAATGGGAGAAATGACATATAAATAACTAGGTTCATAAAAAATATATTCAAAGTAATGTTGTATTACATATACTCCATACATTACCTCTTTATCTTCATGTTGTCTCCCCCATAAGAATGTAAGCTTCTTAAGTACAGGGACTGTTTTGTTTATTCTTTGTATCCCCAATGCAGGGCAGAACTCCTGGCACATAATAAGCATTTAACAGATGCTTGCTGACTCATTCTTTTTGTTCATTTTGAAAAGGGAATAAATACCATTCCATTGCCATATCTCCATTATGGGTTATGTCCCTGTGTGCTAGTGGTCACTAGGAAGCCATCTTTATCTCCTTATGTTAAGCTCCCCAGTTCACTTGGCTTCTGCTGATGTGCCAAGGATGATGTTATCCTCTGAGACAATCAGCACAGATAGTAACTCTTGTTAAGAAAGAGGTAAGGACTAAGTCAGTCCCAGTAGAGGAATGTTTCTTGTTATTGGGCAGCTGGTAGCAGTGATCCTGGCATAGGAAGACCTCAGTTCAAAACCAGCTTGTGGACCTGGACAAGTCATTCTGCCTCTGTTTGCCTCAATTTCCTCATTTGTGTAATGGCTATAATAATAGCTCTTACCCCCTGGGGTTGTTGTGAGGATCAAATGAGATAATGATTATGAGCCCTTAGAACATGGTGGCTGGGCCACAGTAAGGGCTATATAAATGTTAGCTGTTTTTTAAAATTAATTTTTAATTAGATTTGTAGACTGCATAAGTTTTAATTGGTAATTTATTTCTGCTTTCATAGATAATTGTATTATCATACTAAAGCAACTGGTCCTTAAGAAACAATGTCATTTCAACAGGAGGGAATCCTACTTCCCAATGCAAATAGTCCTCACTAGCCAGTTGCTCAGTTTGACAAGCCATGTCTGCTGAGATGAGAGATATAAGCTAGAATTTATTAAATTCTGTCACACAAATCATCAGTCAACAAGAAAAGACACAACCAATTCCAGCTACTTAAATAAGTGGAAAAGGTTTGCAGCTTTATGTCATCTTAAACACAATAAGCCACTTGCCTACTTTCCATTATTTTAGACCCTCAATGTTATACCCTTCACATGGTGATCTGTTATATACCAGAAGTTATTAAGCAGGCTTACATGAGAAATGGTCACCTCTCACATAATTTAATTTCAGTTACAGACTTCTGAATTAAACACAGAAGCAAGGAAAGGTCATACATAAGCATAATTCTCAGAGTAGAGTGAGTAGACTTGTAACAACTCTTTTTTTCTTTTTATAATGTCCAGTAAGATTGCTATAGATATTGGAAGACAGAGTCACTTGCCTGTTTTGACTTTATCCTCTCCCTCCCAAACCTTCCGTCATATGTGTAATTGATTATAAAGTCTCACCGAGGTAATTACTTTAGAAGGTTAATTTCTAAATTCCTTCCCAGGGCAACACTTATATGATTCTGTATACCAATACCGAGGAAGATGTGATTGATTCTAGAGATATATTTTGGGGTAGAGGGAAATACATTTAATCATCTTAATTTGTAAGAATCACCAAGATTGATTAGGGAAAAAGTTTTCTTGATTGAAAAAAAAAATTATTTCCTTAAACAACATGTGTGAAGTCTTTTGTCTTAGAATGGCAGTTTGGCATAGTGGTAAGAGCATTGTCTTTTTTTGCATTGAGAGAATACTGAAATTAGTATTTCTAAGTTTTATAATTTTAGACACATCATTTAACTTCTGAGAGATACTGTTCCTTAGTCTAGGACTAAATGACCCAATGTACCATCTCTGAATTCTACAGGGTAATTTTACAGGGTTTTTATTTAAAAAATGCTTTGTAATCATAAAGATGTTACATAGTTTTGAACTGTAGTAACGATGGCATGATAACAGTTACAGTAATATAATGTGCTTTGCAGCCTCATTGCTTCTGTGGCTTTTCTATAGTTTCTGTGTCACTTGTTTTGAAATACACATCAGAAGACTTCTGATTAAATGGTACTGCTAAGAACAAATCTTGAAGGTTCTATCAAGTAGCTATATCTATAGCTTTTAATATTATTTTATTGTATGATAGCCTCGACTGAAAGATCTACATTCTTATCAAATATTAGGCATATTTATTTTGCATAACTTGGACATTTGTGCTTTTGAACTTATTTGACATCAAGACTTAAATTATGTTTTGCAGAGGAAAATAATGACTGGCAGAGAGCTGATGCTATTTGGACTAAAATGCAAGAAGAAAATATTATTCCTCATCAGAAGACATTGAAGTTGTTGGGTGAAATCCTCAGAGATAACAATCAGGATGTTCCATTTGATATACCCACGGTAATTTGAGGAGAGCAATTTTTCTTTAAAAAAATTTTATTTGTGCATTTTAGAACATTGTAGTTCTAAATATTAACCCATTCTTATAGACATGTTCTTTTTAAAAATAAACTCAATAATTTGCTTTTTAAGTTGTGGTATGATGACCCCCTTGAAGTTGATACTCAGCACCGCGCATTACCCCTGTCCCCTGAAGCAGTCTTAACGAAAGAGCTAATGAGGGCATGCCAGCAGAAGAATAGTGAAGGTAAGGAAACACCTTTATTTAGCTACATAGCAGTGCTTTAAATCCTTGTACAAAACACCAACTTTCAGCCCCCAAATCTTAGCGATCATATCATTGCCTTTGCTGTTGGCACTTGGCATATGCTTTTCCTCCCCCCTTGTTCAGCTCTCCTGACCTTGCTGTGTGGCTTGTTACCCACTAAGATATAAATCTTGACACCTAATCTACCCTTTGGTGATCTTTTGGGGCTCTCTGAAGGAAGATTCAATAAGACTTGCTGACTACGTATTTGAAAGAGCAGTGAGAGTGAATTATTATTTTGAGGGGACCAGAAGAGCAAACCTTGAGCTGAAACAAGAAAGGTACGCGGGGCATCTTGTTTTGTAGGGATGTGATGGTTCACTTTTAGACATACTGAATTTGAGTTGTTCTGAAATAAGTAATTGAACATATATTGCATCAATTAAGTGCTTTAGAATTCAAATTCAGAAAAGAGGTCTACAGTTTGGGATGAACGTTATTCAAGTCACAGGAACTTTAGAATTCTCAATGGTAGAGACTATTAAGAGAGAAGAATAGACAGGTAAGATATGCATGAGGCCTTGCTCAATATATATAATTTGTTTTTGGAGGAGGAAGAAGAGGACTCATTCTGTATGAGGAACAGAGGTAACTGGTTGCCAGCATGTGTGTGGATCCACCAGGTCTTTAGCAAAGAGAACTGCTATCTAGGTGTGACCAGTTCAGCCCCCTGAGAATTCACTTGAGGCAAAAAAGACTGCGTCTAAGGACCAGCCTTAAGAGAAACCTCCATCAAAGTAGGAAGAGTCAGAAAGTGTATGGGGAAATATAAGCAAAGTATTAACTCTGTAGTTTTATGAAGGATGCATTGTAGACTGGAGGATCTGTTTTCAGGAAGAACAGTTAGGAGACTATTACAGTGATCTAGGCAAGAGGCCATAAGGTTCAAATGTACTAGCATGGTAGCCATATGAATGAAGAGAGTTGGTGAAAATAAACAAAGGCTTTAATGAAAAAGATGTATTTATTGATTGGGTGTAGACAGTGATGACTTGATGATAAGTAGGAAGTTGTTAACAGCTCATTTAAAGTCTCCCCCGTCCCCCCCACCTTAAGTTCTTAAGTTTTTTTATTTATATATTTTATATCAGCTTCATTTCTGAATTCAACCTTCCCCTACCCAGTGAGCCATTCTTTGTCTAAAAAAAAATTAAGAGGGTGTTTAGGGGAACTGGGGAAGGAATCTAGGGAAACTGTATGAAATTGTTTTATACCCACTAGTATAGGAGGTGCATTTTCTCATCTGTTCTCTGGAGCCAAGCTCGGTCATTATAATTACAGTTTTAAATTTAGGGTTTTTTCCCTCCTTTGTAATTCTTCTGGTTCTGCTTACTTCGCTTTCCTTCAGTTTAGGTGTCTTGTCCTTTTCTGAATTCTTCATATTCATTTCTTACAACATCTTTTCCTGTTCCATATTTGGTTGCCATATTCCCAAACAATGGGCATCTCTTTTTTCCAGTTCTTTATTACTACAGTGAATGTGTTTGTGAATATTTTGGGTAGGAGAAGAGAATAAGCATTTTTATAAAGCCTGCTACATGCAAGGCACTATGCTAAGTACTTTCCAAATGTTATATCATTTGGATGGTTATGAGACCTTTATTTCTAACTGTTGATTTGGGGGGAGTCTAACTCCCTTTCAGTGGCGTCTCAAGGTAAGAAAGTACTGTTATTTTAATAACTTTTTAAAAATAACTCCTAATACTTTCCAACATTATTAACCCAGTATATGACCATTAGTTTATAGATATCCTTATTCTTCCATTGCACCTCTACAGTTAATTCCATTTCTTTCCACTTTTGCCAGTTTGAGCACTAAAACCTCAGTTTTTATCTGCATTTCTCTTACTATTAATTTGGAGCAGGCTTTCATATGATTGATAATAATTTCCAGTTCTTCTAAGAATTATTCCTTCAGATCCTTTGATCACTTAGTTTGATCATTATTAAAAAAAATTATTTCTGTTGTGAAATTTGCCTTGTTAAAACTAAATATTAAACTAAGTCATTAGGTTTATGTAAACAACCCTTATAAGTTTAATATGACTACAGTGGAGTATAGTATTCTGGCAAGTTTATTTTATAAAAAAAAATTTTTTTAAACTCTTGTTTTCCCAACTGTGGTTAATTTAATAATCATGTGCTAATAGGCAGAGTCATAGATATTAAGGGTTAATCAATTTTTAAAATTCATTCACCTAGCTTAATTTTCTCAATCAATAGCTGCCTTGCACACATTGCAAAAGGGGCAAAAAGGGCAAAAAATTTTGTACCAAATGTAACTGATTTGCAAAGGGAAATTTTTGTGTGTGGCAATTTATAGCTTTCACTACTGGAAATTATTTACATATTATATCCATACTGCAGCAGTCTTTTGAAAAATACATTTAGTACAGACATGATAATTTTTCACCCGAAGGTAGTAATTTTAGTAACTTAAAACAGTTTTTTACTCCTGTACTTAAAGTTTTTAAAAGATAGCAAACAATGACTGTTATTAATTCTTATTAATTACTCAAAATCAATTAAAAATATCTTATTTCACCTGTACGACATAAAATTGTACTGAATTTTTATAGGAATTAGCAAATACCTCATATGTTAAGGCATTTAAATTAAAATTATTTCATGTACCAAGTGATATACAGTGATGTAAAAAATACAGTATACAGTTTCCTAGTATTTTGTCTGAAACTTGCTGTTTTATAAACATTGTCTTCACCTATGATATATTGTGGTTCATAGAGCCATTAGAAAAGTTCAACAGTGCTTTTATAATTTAAGGGAATAATTTGCAATAAAACCATGATCTCTCTTGGGGATTTTTTTTGTAGAATAAAAAATAAATTTAATAGAGGACTTCAGTAACTATATGAGGGAATAGGTATTTTATTTTTAAGACCCAACTTTTATTTCAACTTAAAATTTATTAGTATAACCTCCCATGAAATTTGATATAAGCTTTGTTGTCTTTTCACTTTTTTGGGGGGATAGTACTCATAACCTACCTCGGGCTAGCTCTAGAATATATAGTGTTTTTCACAAATACTGCTTTTGTACAGTAATTTAATAATATATTTCTTTGTTCAGCATATATACATATATGCGTGTGTGTGTGTGTGTGTGTGTGTGTATGATGTGAGAAATATAGCCGCCTATTTTAACCCAACACAGAGTCAAAGTCATACATAATTTTTAACCTTCATTTCCGGATTTTGAGATAAATTGTTCAAACCTAGTTTTTAAACTTATTAGTTAATATGTAATTTTACTCTTTGAAATGGTAAGTTGTAATGTTTCTGATTTGTTCTTGGAAATATTGTTACTGCACTATACCATCTTTTTTCTGGTAAAGATGGCCTGAAAGACCTTTTGAGGATTTGCCCCATTTTCTTAGGTGTGAACCTGCCTGATCTTGATTGCTGGTTTGAACATATTTAGTGACATTACCCTTTCTAAGCCTACAAATATATGTACTTTGTTAGGAATCCTCCAAATCAGTTAAGATTGTTCTTATAAAGATGAATGTTTAGTTCTGAGTTTGTGTGTTTTTACTGCTATATTTGATAACAAGAGCCTTATGTCTGTTGAAGGCCATATGTGACAGATCAGTTGTACGCCATCTTTATTGTGAAGTGTTTGTATACAGTAGAGAGTGGATTATAGTCTCAATTGGATGTTTACAGCTAGGCAATTTTATTTGAGAAAAGTAAGTGACTGAAAAGTGTAGTTACTTCTCTTTGGGTAACATCTTTTCATTCACTGACAGTTATTGTGAACGAGTGAAATAAAACTGTTAATCAGTCAAACAGATGTTGCTTAGTTTACTTGTTAGATATCAGTATATTTGAAAATTGTATGTTTTTGTGTAAGTCCTGTCGTAGCCAAATAATTTGATCTCCCAATTCCAGAATTGTAGGCTACATTCACATTAATACTGTTGTGCTGCAGTTCCGACTATTGTAACCACCCACCTATAGATTAAAGATAGCTTTAAAATGGTTCCTTTCCTTCACTCAGACTAAATCATATATCTGTGATTGGGGTTTAATAAATATTAGCAAGGTTTTTGAAACATTTGCTCATCATAGTGATGGACCTAAATTTGATGGATTATTTTTATAGTGGCATAGATATATAATTTATTAAGTTATAAAAATCCAATGAGAATAATTTTTTTTTTAAAAAGAATTCAATTTGAAATACATCCATTTAGTCTAACTTACGGTTTTTTTAAATGTAATTTTATCTCAAAGATTAGGAGAATGAAAAGGATTTGTTTTAAAAGTTCATTTTTTTCCTTTGGTTAAATCTGAAAACCATTTTTTTCAGTTATTTGAAATTGCAGTTGTGGATGTTTTTCTTGTTTATTATTTCTTTGTAGATGCATATGCTATTTTTATGGAGGCACAGAAGAAGAACGTTGTGTTTTCTGCACTTGCTTATTCCACAATCATAAAATTATTGTTGGCTTCTGGTAGTCTTGATGAAGCCTTGAATGTGAAAAACATGTAAGTATATTTGTGATTGCTCCTTGTTTCTGTGTATTCTGCCTTTTAAATGTCACCAGTTAGTTCTCAAGAATATGCCTAGCTTCCTATTATCTTAGTTACAGACTGAATAATGGGTTATTGCTCAATTATTGTCATGTATATGAGTGATTCCAGGTTTAAAAATAATTGAAATTTTAGGCCAGTTCTTGTTTCTTTTTCATATTTATTTCCTTATATAGCATCTGTTAGGAGCTTTTCTAACCAAAAAAAAAAAAAAAAAAAAAGCAGTTAAGGAAAGTTGACCGAAGACCATTTCTGACAGCACGTGCCCATCCAGCAGGCTATTGAAAATAAGGAAAGCAAGTTTCGTCATCTGTTCTGGACCCAGAATGGTCCCTGAAAATAACTTGAAGTTTGCTACCTTTTCATGTTATTTTTGTTTATGTTTGAGTCCACTGGTCACCATTGCTTGGATTCTACAGGGCTTCACATGTTACTCTGAATTCATTATATTTGTTGCCTCTTTTGGCAGATTAGCATTTTATTATATTTATATTCCATAATTTACCCAGCCACTTCCAGTTTATGGACATCAACTTTGTTACTAATTTTTTTTATGAACCTATCAAATTTGCTACCCACAAATATTTGTTGTAATGATCCTTTCTGTCTTCGGGCACTTTCAGGTTTATGCCTGTGGGATCTCTGGTTCAAAGGATAGGAACAATTCAGTGACTTCTCCCCGAATTCCAGAGTGCTTCCTAACTACATCAATCTGCATTAATCCTCTTGAAGCCCTTCCCACAATGACTAATTCTGTCTTTTGTCACTTTTTAAGGCTCACCTTTTTAATAAAAAAAGACATTTTTCATGTAATAATATATAACTATGAGTCATGGGTTGGTATATTCCACATTGTTGAATATTTATATCTCTTTTATCTTTGCCACTTTGGGTATGAGATGAAATAGAGTACTTTTAACTGTAATTTAAATTTCCCTAGTTGGCCTTTGACATTTTCTATTACTTATTTCCAGAAATCAGAATTTTTTTAAAAATTGAATCATCTTTACCTTATTCCTCTTTTAGCACACTGAAGGGAAGGTCACAAACTGAGATAGAAAAAAAGGGGAAGACAGTTCATTCTTTCTGCTTATAGAAATTATGCTTTTACTGATATTTATTGTGTCCTAAACCAGTTGACAGTCCTCTATTAATCACCAGAATGTTCCAGTCTATTAGGCCCTGAGAATACAGAGACAAAAGAGTTAAACAGCCACTGCTTTCAAGGAGTTTGCGTTCTTTTGGGAGAAGTAACACAGACATAAATAAGAAATGAAAGCTTGCTACTGTACATGTTAAAATACTTAAAGAGAACCTTGTTCCCTCCTATTGTGATACATTTGTCTCATTTTAATTTTTCTGTTTCTTTAGATAAGATTTAAGAATGTCTTGTGTTGGGGTGGCTGAGTGGCACAGTGAATAGAGCACTGGTCCTGGAGCCAGGCAGACCCAAGTTCAAATGCAGCCTCAGACACTTAACACAAAAACCTAGCCGTGTGGCCTTGGGCAAGTCACTTAACCCCAATTGCCCTCCAAAAAGAAAAAAAAGAGAATGTCTTGTGTTACAGATAGTAGCTTTTGAATTGAAAGGGCTCTTAGATCCCCCTTAGTTCCACACTCTCCACTCTATTCCCTCTGCTTTTTATAGACGAGCTACTAACACCCAGTGATGCTTAGTCATACAGTAAGTAGCTGAGCCAGAATTTGAATTCAGATCCTCTTCATCCAAATCCAGAAGTCATTTACCTGCAATATTCCACTCAGTATATATCCTGGGGAGATTTTATGTATAGATTTCACAGGGATTGGACCAATACAGATAGAAAATATAAATTTTAAACATGTATTTAAAACAGGAATTTTAAACATACATTTGGAATATATTTTCCTTAAATCTACTGAGGCTAAAGCAAGATCAGTGGCTCAGAAATGTTTTTAATAAGCAGATATGTGTCACCGCTTAAAGGTAAGGAAGTAAATTTTTTTCCAAAATAATTTAAAACAAAAAACTCTTGCCTCTTCTCATCTGGGACTTCCTTCAAAATAATGAGAAATGCTGTGAGATGCCGGGAATGATCAAAAGTGCATTTTGTCTTAAGAAATGGGAATGACATGATGAAGTAAAAAGGCCAAAAAAAAAGTGACGAGAGACTGGTAGGAAAATATAACATGTAGGAACAAGAGGCTGACACTCTGTTGGGTCCCATGGCAGCTGGTGATGCCATGGATAGAACACTTGACCTAGAGTCAAGAAAACCTGAGTTCAAACCCAGCCTGACACTTAACTAGCTGTGTGACTTGAGCACATCACTTAACCTCGATCTACCTCAGTTTACTCAAGTAAGTATAAAATAAGAATAATAACAACACCTATCCTCCTGGGTTGTTACGAGGATCCAGTGAGATCATGATTCTAAAGTGTGTTGGAAGCACAGTACCTGGCACATAGTAGATTCTGTGTGTGTGTGTGTGTGTGTGTACGTACACTGATTTCCTTTCCCCCCATACCCAAAGAATTGTAAAGCCTTTTCTTCATCTTTTGCCTGTTGTAATCTTTTGGAAGAATAATGGCTCCTGTTCCCTGTTTCCTTATGATATTATCTAAACCAGTTGTGGAAAGAGGAACAAAAATGAAGGAGACCTTGCATAGTTGATTTCTTAGGTATCCTGTATAGTTGCCACTGTTGTCTGTAGAATAGTTCCAAGTTCACTCCTCTGATCTTCAGTCTCCTTCTCTTTATTCTCACTTTACACCTTGCTGTCCTTCATCTTGATGGAGTATATCTTGCAGCAGCACAGGACTGACCATTATGACCTCTGTCCTATTGTTCCATCAAGATAATATCATGTTGATACCAAGGCTGTTCGAATGGCAAGTTACCCATTCTCCTTTTTTCCTGTGGACTCTTTCCTTTTGCAGTTTTTCCATTGTACTAGAGAACTACTTGAGGAAATTATATGATGAAGTAATTCTAGTATAGGTCTTTGAGACCTCCATTTAATCTACATTGTCTACTTTAAAAAAAAAAACTGGATTAGGAGTCAGCAGTCTTTCTTCTTTTCATTTTTGAGCTCTGCAACCTTGGGCACATGGTTTTACTCCCAATTTCCATCTCTTAAATCAAGGAGTTGGATTAGATCAATAAAAAAGGAATGTAGACTTTAAAAGTTTGATGATAAAGTAACTTTATTCTGACATGGTTTGACCAAAATGACCTTTTGCAAGCTAGTGACAAGATACCACAGCCCCATAGACAGCATAATCTAGCCCTGGATGTCAGCCATGGCACAGTTACTCACAGTACATAAAATAGCAGTCTGTCGCTATAATTACCTACTTAATGTCACTTTTTCAACCTTAAGAGCAACGATTTTTTCTTATGAATTAAAAACTCAGTCTTTGTTTTTATTATACCTTTGCTACCCTTTAATGTGCTGTGGCTGCAGTTGACCTCTAGTGATCATTCTTTTAATTTTTTTTCCCCGAGGTTGTTTAACCCTTCTAGCCTAGTAATGGAACCCCAGCAATAATAGTAACAGCTACCTTTCAATAATGTAAATGAAGGCAACTTTTTTTTTATTTTGCCTTGTTAGAATTACTAGTTACAGCCGTTATACTCATCTGAATATGTAGGATAGAGAAATGTTTTGTTTTGTTTTTGGCCAAAGTTCCAGTTATTATGATCCTTCTATCCTTTACAATCAGAATTCTCATAGCTAAATTAACTTAAGCATTGGGAAGTAATAATGGAATTAAAGCAGTGTTGAACAATAAAAATGATGAAATTAGAAGTCTGATAAAAGTTAAGATTGTACTAAAAAAGAACATTGTAGCTTAGGGTTTTTTACTCTTGTGATGATGTATCTACTCTTTATTACTGCACCCTTTTTCCTTTGAATGTTCCAGGTTATTTTCTCTTGCTTCTATCACCCCCCTCTATTTTTATTTTTAAGTAGTAGTAGTAGTATTTGTAGTCCTAGTACTAGTAGTAGTAGTAGAAGACAACCATAGCCTAGACATTTTTATTTTAAAAATAACATTCCATTTTCCCAGTAGTTTCATTAGAATTTTACACATTCATTTTTTCAAATAAAGTCTTAATTATCAAGTTTTCTCCCTTTTTAGGCTACATTCATTTCTTTCTGAAATATTTAACTTTTTTTTAAAGTTTATTTTTATTATAAGCCAGAAAGTCAACAACAAACATGAAAATTTCCAAAATAAAAAGCCAAAACCAAAATAATAATAAATCTCTTTATATACAGCTTGTTTTCAAAATTGGCATTAAATTTAATACAACTTTATAAAAATTACCCTTCTTGTCTTTGTCCCCTTTTGGACTCCTGTATGCTTAAGTATATTTTTAAATGTTCCTTTGGTGTTCTTTTCTTTTTTGTGTATCATTTTTGTTTTCCCTTGCTACTTGGACCCTCCAGCCCCAAGAAAATGCATGTCCTGTCACCCCCCTCCCTAAGTAACAAAATTATAGTCAAAACAAATATGTTGTAAGGGTTTTGTCAAGAATATATCTCTCAATGTGTCACCTACAAGCCCCCTGTTATTTTACCAAGAGGTAGAACCATGCTTTGTCTTCAGTTTGTCTAAAGTCATGGGTAGTCGTTGCATTGTTCACAGTTCTTGATTCCTTTCAAAGGTGTTTTCCTTTACATTTTGTCACTATGCAAATAGGTCTCCTGATTCTGCACACTTTCTTCTGTTTTAGTTTGTACAAATTTTCCTAGGTTTTGAAGGGACTGTAAGGATATTATTTTATGACATTCATCCATTTTAAATGGGTATCAAGAAATTCTCAGTTGGAAATGCTCTAGTGACCAAGCACATATGAAATCCTAATATTCAGTCATGTTATTGTTTGAAAAAATAAAGGTAACCCTATAGTGTATTCTCTGTTCAGAATACACAAGGGGCTTGGATTAGGTGGTCTCTTTAAGAGCCTTTCCCATCTAGATCTATGATGATGATGAAATGCTTCATTGGATACTGGCCATGACCACTATTCCTTGGGATAAGGCCAGTTTTCATTATTTAGAATAATGCAAATTCTCCCATTGACTATGGTATGTTATCTAAGCACAGCCCACAGGCAGATTTCCATCATTTGAAATATGTACACTTCATCTTAGCTCTCTCTTTCTGTGTAGGGTTATGAGAAAATATTCCAAATATTCCTTTCTCGGGATAGGTTCTGTTTTCATCATTTTTTTTTTTTTGTAGATGGGTGAATATTATTAAGGAATGATCATTTCTTTGGTCTAATTGCTAAAAATGAAGAGTGGTATAGATTGTCCTCACAAAAGTCCCCAAATTCTGAATCATAAGTAAATTATTTTCAACAGTTCATATACTCAGATATGAATGCCTTTTCACATTGCCACTTTAAAATACCGTGAGTGCTGCTGTTTGGCATGTATTTAGGCTATATGACCAGTGTAATGTCTTAAAGACCATTCTATGCTATCCATTCTATGACTTTTGTACCAAAGCCTCAGCTTTTAGAGTTTGGGGGAGAACTGGGGATGGGGAGGTAGAAGGGTTAAAAAAAAATTACTATCTTAATTTATGAGACTAGAAAAAACTTGTATCTCAATGATATCTAAAGCAAATCTCCTGTTCTTTATAATCTCACTTCCTTTTAGGTAAGTATACTGTACACAGAGTAAGAAGTTTTTTAGTATTGGAATGATAAAAAAGGCTTTTATAGTAGTGGCTAATGTTTATTTAATCATGATAAAGATTGGGGAAAGTAAATCCTTTACTATATGCAATTTATGGTCCCATGCTCGAGTTGTTGACTTGACTTAAAGGCTTTGACAGATGGGACAAAGGGAAAAAAGTCAAACTGAGCAATGGGTGCTTTGGGAGAGATTAAGAGGATTGGTTGGGGGAGTAAGAAAATCCTGCATTCATTGACTGCATTGGGGAACCTCAGAGGCTGAAAGTGACTGAGAGGATAGCCTTGTTGTGGTGTCTTTGGAGGATTTTCTTGGGATTGATGAGAATAATTTAGCAATGACCTTGCTTTCCCCACAATCCGCTCAAGCTTAGAAATTCAAGTTCATAGGCTGCTCAGTTGTTTGTCACAAGAACATCCATCAGTGAGTTTTATCTTGATTTTTGATATGGCAAATGGCAACAATTGCTTTTTTTTTTTTTTTTTTGCCTGTGGAGATTTTTTAATCTGAAAATGAACCTTGTAAAGTTATCCCTGGGTTATTAAGGCTGTCTAAATTTCATTAGAAATAGTATACCAAAAGCATAAAATTAGTCTATTTTTAAAAGGAAGTAGATTTTAGTAATGAAGTATTTCTTTGCTCTTGAGTTAGAAAAATTTTTTATCTTAAGGATAACAAAAAATTGATATGTCATTTCCATTTTGATGTGGCAAAGGCATTAGTGCTACAGCATATTCAGCTTAAAAATTGTATGCATCTACATGACAGAAATTTGAAAATTAATCAACCAAATGATATGGTGTTAGTTCATAATATGCTTTAGTTTATATTTAAAATATACAGTGCTGAAAATAAATGTTTCAATTTTATTGCAGAGAGAATAGTTTTACATTTTATAATTATGGTGAACGTAAAATAAAAAGAGGAAAAAGTATCCAGCTTAGGATACAGCAGAACAATGCAGGGCATGCAGTTATTTTAGTCATCTAATATGTCAGCATTCAAGAATCTGAACCGATTGTTTAAAAAAAATCTTGTACTTTGTTTCTTTTGTTGCTCATTTCCAACTTTGTCATCTGTCAGAATGCAAAAAAAAATTATCCTTCTATAACCATTGACAGGATAACACAAAAGCTGTCTCCAGGTCGATATTTTGCAGCAATATTTTTAACATACGAACAGTAGTTTTTATAATTTCACCTTGGTGCTCAACCATTTATTATCGTATCAGAAGCATGTCAGTAATTCCTTTCTAAATGTCTGCTTCTTTTAGTGCTGAGACCCACATCAAGGGCTTCACACTGAACGATGCTGCCAACAGCCTCCTCATCATAACGCAAGTTAGGCGGGATTATTTGAAAGGTATGTCACAATGCTTGACCTTTACGTCACATTAATGCCTCTGCAGATTTTTCTTGTAACGCCCTTCGAATACTTGGATAAAGGAGTCCATTTAGCAAATTACCTGCTTATCAAGAGCCTTTTGTGGTAGCTGAGAGACGTAAATTACTGTACATGCATTTATAATACAGCTTGAATATGAATGTACTTGTCATTTGACCACTTAGTCCAGTTTCCATTCCATTTAACACAAGATGGGTTTTCTTAAGATGAATCACAGCTCTTCAGACATGCAAAATTTGTACTCCAGAACGAGAGAAAGTACAGGCTTTCAAGTGTGTTAAAATTCACAGCACAAGTCATTCTGCTTTGGAAATTAACATACTTTGGAGCATCTGAAACAATTCTCAGCAGTTGTTTCTTGCACATTGTGTTGGTTGTGTGAGATATCAAATGAGTTAAATTGAGTGTTAAATGTGCATGATTGTGCACTAAATGATTATAATATTGATTTAAAAAACTTAATCTAATACTTTTTTAATAGTTCACAATACCAACAGTAATAAAATGTAGAGTGATTGTCTCAGGGTTTAGGATTTTTAAATCAGTTTTATTACGGGATCTCAGAAATGTTGGTTGGAATATTGAACTTGTATAGAATCAAGATGGTGTCCTTTTTCATGTTAGTGCCCTTTTCTGTTTTTGCAATGTAGTTTTGATTTAGAACTGATTAGGCTATTAGCAAGGGAAAATATTCTTCAAGTCAAGGATCTAACAACAGCATCTCTTTTTCTTCTTCCCATCTACCGTGTTTGCCAATTTGGCAAAGCTGTGATTACTTAACTTTAGGTTAGAGATCTCCAAGATTAGATGAAAAAACTCCCCATTAACTGTTTTATTGCATTGTTGCATTTTTCTTTAGTAGCATTAAAATACTTCATGAATTTTTATCAGGTCGTTTCAGACACTGTATGAAATGCACTCTCTGCCCAACTATAGTGCAGAAAGGGAGAATTTAGTACACTAACTATTCATGATGTCACTTCTATTATTATATAAAGGGGCTCTTTTCATTTATCTTTTAGTTAAGCCCAAATTTGTTGAGAGAGATTAATTTTTTAAGTGGTTCAGTGTTACTACCCCATCGTTGATGTCCCTAGAGTCCTTCTCCCTCAGTTCTAGTCTTAATCCCTCTTTAGTCAGGGCAGTTTATTCTTACAATTTTTTGCATGTTGTAAGTAAGGAATATTGCATATGAAATGGTGTTGGGGAGAAAGTTACAATTTAAAATTATTTTTACAAGAAGATGAGGTAGAGGACATGAAGAAAGTGTAACTATGTAAAACTGATAATTTGCCTAGAATGTTAAATATTTTAAAAGCATCAAAAAGGCAAAACTTGAGACTATATAGCAAGTTCATTTTTGGTAGACACCAAATGGCTACTTCTTTTGGCATGAAAATGAAAAGCTAGAGTACTTGAGCTTTGGGAAAGTTTTTGTACAGAATCTGAACATGGATACATTGTTTTAGCTGCTTCCTGTCTTTATAATTAGTATATGACTAGCCATTAATTATATGCTGTCTTGTATTTGACATTGTATCATGGATCATTGTCTTCTCCCTTGCTATCAACTATAAGCTCCTTGAGGTCAGGACCATGTCTTTCACTGCTGTACTTTTTCATGCTTCATTTTCTTCTTCTCTTCACCTCTGGCTAATATTATGGCACAGGGCTGAGCTGATAATTGGTGCTCAATACATACTTTCTTTTTGTTTCATTTTTAGATTATATCATTACCCATGAAACAGATATGGATATAAAGAAACATTGGCATAAAGCTGGCTCAAATTAGCAGGCATCCTTCCCTGCCCCTCCTCACTACGTTGCCCCTCCACTTCCTGCCTCCACACAACCATGTGATTACTTTGCTGCCCTTGGCTGTTGAGTACCCACATACCCTTTTGGTTCTCCCTACATCGACTCCTCTCACCCTTGTAACCTCCGCATACCCATTCTCCGGCTGCTAAAAGAAATGAAAACACTTTTGTCTTCTTTGATAAAAGACCAACCTTTGATGAACCAAATTGCTCATCTCATTAGAGAGGTTTTTTAATGCCTGATAATTATTTAGTGCCCCGTGAAGTATTAATTTTATTTTAATCAAGTACTTTCCATCATTAATGTGAGAGTTTGCTGGGAAAGGAAGCATGGTTTTAGAAACATTTTTCCAAAAATCCCTGAAGTCATAAAAATTGCTACTTTCAAGTTCATGCGTGAGGCCAACCATTGCTAAGAGCATGGTTTCAAGATTTTCCTAGTTTCTTTCTAGTATTGCAGTTTTTGTGAATTTTGGGGAGAATAGGTTAAACTCCAAATGAAAATTATAATTTTAATGAGGAAAAAAGAGGAATTTATATATTTGTAGCATTTTATAATGGGCAGTGATGTACTCAGTGTAATGGAGCCTATTCCTGTATTCATTGTGGCTTAGTGTTCTCTTTGATATAATGACGCAAGATATTCAATAAAAAGGAGGCTGCTGCTTACAGAGTTACAATGAAAGCAAGGGAAAAAGGTTTTAGTTTAATTTGTTCTCTTTGGTGATCCATAATTTTGTCCTTTTCTAAATAAAAGGTTTTTTGTTAACCAGTAGACATAGATATAAGGATTGAACATATCTTTCTTCCTATAATTCCCAAAATGAAAATCTGCATAACTCACAGAACAGTTTCAATGTGCTCATTTGGCTCCTGCTGTTGTCATTAGTACTGAGAGTACCACAGTTAGTGAAGTTTAATAAAAATAGTTATTAGAACTTGTAATAATCATATCTTGAAGAACTTAATGGGATGAGAGTTTATGGGAAAATATTGGGATTGGAAGAATTTGAATATGGAGTCCAAGGTCACAAGTTCAAATACTGACACAGAGCAATTAATCTTTGCCCTGGAGAAGCTTATACATAACCTCTCAGGGCCTGTTTCTCACTTGTAAAGTGAAGGGATAAAATTAAGTGTTAGTCAAGGACCCATCTGACTCTGAAACCTGTGATTCTTAGGTGCTTTGGGAAATGTCACATTTGTAGTGAGGTATAGAATGGGCACTCAGTGAAGGTTTATTGGATTATTGTGTTTTCTACATTATTTATGTTTCTCTCTTGAACAACAAACTTGGAATTTAAGTCATAATTTGAACCTTTGAATTAGAATCTTATCTTATCCAATCATTTGCAGTTAAAAATTTAAAGGGAAAAAAAGCTAACTTGTGTTTCCCTGTTGTCAGTCATGTATACTTTGTCCCAGTAAGCAACCATGTTTTTCAAAGCTTTAAAAAAGTTCACATTATAGACAAGCTTTGAGGAGTCCGTAGTTGTTTGCAATTTTAAAAATTTATTTTAAAATATAAAAAAAGCAGAACGCTTGAAAACACTTGAGTTTATGAACTTTGGGTCCTCTACTTGCCCTTTTTTTCCTTTTCTGTTTTAGATGCATTGACTACATTAAGGACAGCCTTAGATGCTCATCAGGCACCTTCTCCACTCGCAGTTACTCGCCTTGTTCAGGCTTTTGCTTTAAAGGGTGATAAAGAAAATATACAAGTAATTGAAAATATGGTACATGACCTTCAAGATTCAGTTCGTCTTTCACGCATGCTTTTTATCAATAATAATGCTCTTGCTGAAATAAAGAAGTAAGTATTTTCAAATATTAGTTAATCTTTTACTGGAAATTGGTGAGGGAAATTGCTGTCATCACTTTTTAATCCTTTTATTATGAATTGGGTCTAGCTTATAAGTTACATGAGATACTGATGCTTTGTGAGCAGTGATGAATTGAGCATTGATGTTTTTTTCTTCGTTTTACTTCCACTGTAAACAATGACAACTATTTGTATTTGGAGACCATACTTGCTAGACCCTCATTCATGCATATATTAAGCAGATCTGGCTACCTTATTCATTGAAACATTTTGTTCTAAAATTGAATAATTTAGATGTACAGTTCTTTACTCTATCAAATAGCTCTTGAAGTTATCCTGAGAATTCAGCAAGTACATGAATTTTCATAAACCATAGCAAGCATACTTGATTCACATGTGTTTTTATTTTTAATTATCTTTAATTTTGGAATTAAATCATTTAAGTTAGGGTAAATTAGATTATTAAAATTAGGGTATGATATTTAAATAATGTTAATTTACCTCTAGTACCTTATCTAACTTTTATGTGATACGATATCATAATATGATTTGTACAGTAAGGATAATTATAGACCTATATATAATCAGACATGCTCAAACTCTTACATTCACACACACATCTTAAACCGTTATTTCTTTTTTTTTTCCCCCCTTTATTGGAGATTCTGAAAATGCTTTTCTTTCAGGCTTCAAAAAGTAATAATTTAATATTTCTCATATAATCTGTAGAGTCACGTAAGAGAGGATGCATAACTGGTTGTGATAGGTCCTAGGACCAAAGAAAATAGATGTTGGATTTTTCCTGTGGAGGCCAGTTTAAGTATTACATAGACTGTGGTTTCATATTCATTTTAAAATGTAACTTATGTGAAGTATCAATGCTCTTCTGGTAACTATTTAACCTTAATGTAATGTAAATGTTTTTAAATTCAGCAATACTACTAAAAATTTCTCTTTTGCTTTTTTTGGAGGGAGGAAGGCAGGGTGGTTGGGGTTAAGTGACTTGCCCAAGGTTACATGGCTTGTAAGTGTTAAGTGTCTGAGGCCAGATTTGAACTCAGGTCCTCCTGACTCCAGAGCCAATGCTGTATTCACTGCCACCTAGCTGCTCCAAGATTTCTGCTAAATAGAATTTTAGACAAGTAACTTTTCCACTTTACCTTACCACAATTTGTTAAATGTTTATTTAATTTAGCATTAATTTTCTTTTTTTTAAAATCCTTCATGCCAAATTATATATTGACCTAACTGAATTTTAAGCCACTAGCATTTTAAAAATGTTTTTACAAGTAATTTATTTTTACTTACATATAAAGGGGAAATGTTCTTCGCATTTCAGTTGTATCAGACAGTATTTAGAGTCAAACCTTAACTGGCTTCTGAACATGCAGGGTTTAGTGTCTTGAAGATCTTCACACCATTGTGGGTCATTCTTTTCCTGTTGTAGCATGCCCTCTTATCATTTTCAGTGTTGTGGATATGATAGTTATTAAACACTCCAAGGAAATATGAAAAATTAAAGCTCATGATTTATGATAATACAGAGTTATCTTGATTGTTTACTTGAGCATTTCTGTTCATGTGGCCATTTTTGCTTCCAAGACACTGTTTTATAAAGACATCCATCATGTTTGCCTACTTATTTATGGTAGAGGTCAGAGTTTGCTCTCAAAAGAAATCTAGTTGTGTTTATCACTGTTTATTCTTCCACTCAACAACAAAGAAGATCCACTGTGTTTCTACCCTTTTTTACTGTCCTCAGTATAATAATAATTTTTTTTAAGTCCTCTTTTCATTGTTTGTATAATGTTACAAACTGAATCAGCAAAACTTTCCTTCACAGCAACAACCTTGATGCCGCAGTTGAGTATCTGGAGTCTTTGTTTACTTCTGGACCTCTGGGCACTGATAAACAGCAGTCAAGTATTGCCTATTTGTTCAGAAAAGTAATAGAAGAGCGATTGGAACCAGCTACTGAGAAATGTAAGTCAGTTACACCTTGTAGTGCTGAATGTATAAAGTGACTGTTTGATGACTCTAATGAAAACTTGTCCTTCCCTGCATTTCAGTGAGTATCATGGCAGAGAGATTAGCCAATCAGTTTGCAGTTTACAGACCGGTCACCGATATGTTTCTCCAGTACATAAATTCAGGCAGGGTGGATGATGCAAGAGCTCTACTACAGGTAATAATAGCACAAGCGGTTCTGCTTGTAATTTGTCCTCAGGAAATCACGAGAGCGTATACAGAGCAGAGCACAGGAGTGGGGGGGGGGGGGGTGTCTGATGCTAGGACAGGGCTGTTGCTGTCTGTGTCCTGGTAGCGTGGCCATGGAAGAGAAACCAGAGTCCTGCACCGTGAGGGTTGTTAGAAGGGGCCTCACTGTACAAGAGAAGAGAGGCTGGCTCTCAAGCACGTAGCAATGTCCCAGGATGAGAAAGAAGTTTTCTGTGAGATGCCTTGGGCATTTGCTCAGTTCGATAAAAATCCTTTCACATGAGATCACAATCCATTTTCATTTCTTACTTAATTTTACTAATGTTCTAAATACTGTACATCACTATAGCAACACAGTTTGCAAACAAAAAGTAGGAAATGTTTGCTTTTCACGTAAAGCCTCTCACTTGAATCCGCAAACATTCTCTGTGCTTTATTCAAGGTTTATTAAGAGTTGAATTTGCTTTCTATTCACTTGTGTGTCACAGACACATTAAATGACAAACGCAGGTCTCTGTGGCCCAGAGTCTCAGTTAAATTAGCAATCTTCAGGGAACGAGACAACCACATTCATGCCATTTTAACAGCGCTAAATATAAAGCTGCACCAAGTGCAGAATGAACTGTGGGTGATAAGAGCTGCCACCAGCAGTGTACACAAACAGGCACAGACGGGGAGTCTCTTCCCAGCAGGTGGCAGTCAAACAGTCACGGGGATGCCGGGGATTGCTGTGTTTGTGTAGACTCCCTGTGTCAGAGTGAGGCCTGTTACCAGTTTCTGATAGTAAATACAACTCTGTTCAGTTTGGCTTTTCCCAGCTGCTAAGTGTCTTAAGTAGGGAGAGAAAGGAAGGCGACCCTTGCTCACCCATTGGAGCCTTCTTTGCATCTTTAAAGCCATTTGGCTCTTAAGTGGGAGGAAAGAGAGGAAAGGGATAATTTCTAGATAAATAGCATTCCCTTTGTAATAGAGCAGACAGGCCTATTTCTATGTCTGTATTCTTGTGCTTGAGAAATTTTTTCTAGTCTTTTTTTAAGAATTTCTTTTTATTAAAATTGGTAATCTTAGCATCTTCTTTTTCATTTCATATTTTTCATATTAATTGATCAATAATGTATCCTTAGGTGAAAATATCTCATTACGTTTTAGGTCAAATGCTCTATAAATTATAAGGTGGTATAATGTATTTATAGTTGTTGGCTCTGCTGATAACATCCTCTAAGACTGGATCTGTGTTTAACTATCCACCTGCTTTCATTTAATCGCTGAACTATTTTGGGGTGATATTCTTTTGTGAAGATGAGGCTGTGCAGTCCTTCTGCACACCTGTTAGGACCCCTGAATCTCAAAGGACTCTTGTTTGTGTCAAGTGCCTCAGGATGGCAAGACCCCGAGCACACAGCAGCGTCAGAAGGCATGGTTCCCACAAGGCACTGCCCACCCCACACCAGGCCCCTTTAACAGTGTCTGCCCCATCAGGAGAAAGAAACTTCCAATGATAAACCCTCTCTACAGAGCCCTTTACCACTTTGTCAGACAGAGGACAACTCACCACAGGTCATTCTTACATCATGGAAGAAAAGAATACCTTATTCAAAGATGCTGAAAACTGCCACCTAAACTATACATATTCTGTATGCTCCCCAAAGTGTTTTTTATACTTTTCCAATTCACATTGACAGTGTAAAGCTTGTAAAAGGCAGTGTGCTCTTAAAAACTTATAAGAATGACATCTATGATGAGTGTAAACTAAAATATTTTCTTGCCATATTTGATTTTACTATAGCTTCTGAGAGGGGATAGACACTTGATTTATCTGGTCTGTCACATAAACTTTTTTTTTTTGAGTTTAACTTTTGTCTCTTTCTCAAGCACTGGCTGTCTGTTGCAATGAAAGCCTTTTATAAAATAGAGAGATTGAAATCAGTCCTTTTGTATGCATAAGTGTAGGTAATTATACTTTAAAGAGAACTTGCTTTGTACATTTTAATTTTTATAAAGAAACGAGCAGTTATCTCCCTGACACCTTATTAAATGTATAATTAACCTTATGATCCCTAGCTCACTTGTGAATGCTTGGCAGTATAATTGGAGAGGAATAGTGTTTCTTTTTTTCTCTTTCTTTGCAGTCCTAAACCTTATTCTGTGGATGTTGAAGCATTAGTTTAATTTTTTTTCTGTTCTTTTTAAACAAACTTTATACTTGCAGTGCCAAGGACATCATTTACAAAAGCTTGGCATGGGTTGTACTTGTTTTCTTTAAAAAAATAAATGATCAGCTATTAGGCCTTACTGGTAGTAATAATATATTACTGTATTATTTTGAACTTTCTTAATTGGAAATATTCACCTTAGTCTGCTTGTTGATGAAGAACCTGCACTTATTGAATCCTGTTTTAATTTTTCTTTTCCTTTTTTAAGAGGTGTGGTGCAATAGCTGAACAAACTCCAGTCCTTTTGGGATTTTTTCTTAAGAATTCTAAGATTCAAGGACAGGTAATATGATTTACAGGTTACCACCTCTGTATGTTTATTGTGATTATTAAAATCAAGTTTGGATATGTTGAGTTCCAAATTATTGTTCCTCTGTTATAGATGCAAGGAACTTTTCTAAAAGTACTTTTATTCTAAGATGTCTATTTCTGTAAAATCAAAATTTCAAATTGACATTAAGAAACTCTATGAAATAGGAAACATGATGTAAAGATCAATATCCCTAATATCTTGGGAAAAAGGAAAGGGAGCTTTTTTTTTTCCAATAGTTCATATGAAAATTTTTATTTCTTTTTTTTTCTGTTTGAATAGAAACTATGTTCTCTAGTGCCCCACTTTTACTGTCCAGGGCATTCTTTTGAGTCCCTCTCTGTAGTTGGATTAGCAATATAATATACTTGAATCCATTGAGTTTTTTGCTTTTATGGCTAGAGATCGAGCTCTAAGAAATAGCCAACAAAAATATGAATTTAAAACTGTACCAATTATGTTGTTCACGTTGTGGTGAAGCTATTGACAAGAGCCAAAAAGAGTGTAAATAATGAGTTATGAATCTTTGGCGATAACCAATTATTGTCAAAGCACCTTTTTTCAAATGCCATCTTAACAATGACTACCTTTGTAACTTTGGGCAAATCTCTTAACCCCCCTAGCCTTCAGTCTCCTTAGGTGTAAAATGAGAGGTTGGGGACCTTAAGGTCCTTTCTCCCCATAGATCTATGATCCTGTGAAGCCATCAGGTATATCAGTTTATTTTGGTTTCACATCAATGTGATCTCAGCATAGCCTTAGGTGACTATAAAAACTTCAAACAGTCCAAAGACCTAGCACCTGCTTTTATGTCATGAAAAACCACCTCCACTACAACAAAACAGGTTTAGTCCTGTTTCTGTATAATGAGCATTGAAAACCCTTGTCTGGTCCTATTTGGATTGAGTACATTGTGTGATTTCAGACTCACTTAGCAATAATAACTTTTTGTTTATGTGATAAAGAAAAAAATGTCCTTCATGTTACTACAAAGCAAGTTCCTCTCATTATCCTAAAGAAGCATTTTAAAGCCTGTGGCTTATGTGTGAAAATGTAAAACCCTGTAGGACTTTGATCATCATTGTTATTTCTTCCTTAGAAAAATAGCCAAATTGAATTAAAAATATGATAAATTTTAGACAAATGTATCCAGTCTACTACTCGCAGTACCTCTCTATCATGCTGCTCTGAAAAGCTCCTACTCTCCTGTTCGTAAGAGAGAGGACAGAAGATGTACAGCGACTTAATATTTCCTCTGAGAACAATCACTCTCAGGGGGTTGCGTGGAGATATGGGACGTCATGGAGAAGGCCAGGGCCAGAAAGGGATGCCTAGGCCAAATAGAGTCAGTTGTTTTAAGTGCCCTGTGTGCATTTCCTGCTGTGATTAAGTAGGCATGTCTTTAAGTCCTTATTGCTGTCTGTTGTGGAGATGGGAAAGGGGCACAAAACTTTAAAAAGCACGTAGCTACTGTTATTTGCTCAGCCAGGTTGGAATAGATGCTTGGAGAGATAGACGCTTTTGGTTATCTGCTATAACGTGGTAGGACGTTTGTAAAATACTACAATCCAGAAATAAAATGAAAAATGCAGTGAAACATAATACATATGACTGAGTTGTTCACGTTGCATCTAAATGTTTTAGGCATTGTCCTTCCTGCTCTATGACTATTTAACCAAATTCACGATGGGAACAGAGATTTAGAACTAGAATGACAGAACATGTTAGCCCAGTGTTAGTTGATAAACCAAATTCACCTATACCATGGATGCCCTAACCTTAAAGCATGTCAGACCTTGAACTTACAAAGAACCCAACAAAAATTGCATGTGTCTGGGTCTCTTGACTCTGCTGTAATGTCAGCATCTTAAATGTTCAATATTCCTCATTTTCTCACAGCAAAAATTGCTGTGCCATGAGTGAAAAGAATGTGAGAACCGCTTAAGTCCTCATTTTGCAGATGTGTAATCTAAGGCCTAGTGAGTGTAAGTGACTTAGCCCAGGTCATACAGGTACATACCAAGTAAATAAGGCAGGATTCAGGTCCATGCCCTCCACCTCTACACACCTTTTCCATACAGCACACAACAGTCACTTTTAAAAACTGAACTTATATTTAAACAATTTGAATGGTTGAAAAATAATGAAATCTAGTATATATGTACATTTAGCTGAATTAGCATAATTAGTGTTGAGATTTTTTTTTTAAATGATGGTGTTTTTTTCCTACTGTTTTGAATCTGCATGAAATACCAAGAAATAGAAAAGAGAAAGTAGCCTTCAAATCCAACTGTCTGTTCTGTTGTATTTATTACCTAAAAGACTTTCTGAAATAATAGGCAGATGTCAGTGTTGTCATTTTTTATTCCTTGTTTAGTTTTTATTAATGTTTTTGTTATGTATTTTTATTTTCTAGACCCATGTTCTCAAGTCCTTATTAGAAGTGATTCCTGACTTAACTGCAAATCTAGAAGTATATGGTTTCCTCATGAGAAGCTACGGTAATGTACTAAAATTCACATGGAGTATATAAAATGTTTGTTAAGTATTACTACATGCATTCAATTTTTAATTAACAACTCAAGTACCAAAAGCCCAAATATTTGCTAAGTTATTCTATTGGTTTTCAGATTTTATCTTGTGATTTTGGGGTTTGTTTCCAGTCTTCAAAAGTTGTATGTTCCATTGAATCCCACGTTGGTTCAAAGGCTTTCAAAGTATATTGCTGCCTTTAGACTGCTATTATGCCAAATAGCTCATTATCCTGATTCTCCGTTGCCTTTCCCATCCACTATGAAATAAGAGTTCCCTTTCAGTTAATGAATGCTACTCACAGGTTCCAAAACTGAGAATTCCTATATCTTCGTGGTGTGAAAGGAAAGCTAGGCTAGCTGATAGCACCCATCTGTGCGTCACCCTTCAGAGTGTAGTTTGGTATAGAAAACCCCTCCTGCTTGATTGTTCTCCATAAATAAGAAATTTTCATATTTCTTAAATTCAGTGTCAGTATTGTACATCTCCCCTTTTTAAAAATGTTTTTGTTGTTCAGCCTTGTGCAAACCTCTGAATATACATTTCCTGGTGGGGCTGTAACAGATGTCAAGGATTCCAGGTATCAAGGAGGCACCCTTGTGCCAAGGAACAGGCTCTCATGCACTAGTAATGGGGCATGAATGACTCCTTCTTGGTGTTACCTTTTTCACATTTCATCCAGATGTTTTAATGTCATAGAGAGAAGGTACGTTTTCTGCTTCTGAAGTTTTCCAACTATTTATAACCAAGTCTATAATCATAGAATGATAGATTTAGAGCTTGTAGAACCTCTGATCATATAGCTGGTCCTGGTCCAGAAGAATGGTGAAGTGTATTATTTTGTATGAGGAAAGAGAAGGAACAGCAGACATTAAGCAAATTATAAAGCCAGTTCTTGGGTTTTTCATATTTTGAAAAGATCATGGTCATGAGTGATTCAGGACAGATAATTCCAAAACCATTTGCCTTTAGCTTTAAAAATACGTTTGTAACCTTATTTTTCAATATAATAGTTATGATCCTAGATTTGACCTGGAATCTCTACATAGGCAAGTTAGAGAACGATTAACACATGGAAAATACCCAACAGTTCAGTGCAGTAAAGGATAAGTTCCTAAATTGTTTGGTGCACGTGCTAGCATTGTTCAAATCCAAAGGTTCAGGACTCTAGTGAAGGCTAGCATCGTCAGGGAAAGCTTTGTTTGAACTTTGAAGGGGAATGGCTGGAATCTGGTACATGGAAGGTTGAAGGTTTATCCCAGACGAGGCAGATATGAGTGCAGACAGTCAGAGGAGGTACCATGTTTGCAGAATGATCTGAGTTCTGGCTAGGTCAGACTGAAGAGCTGGGAGTTTATGGGAAGGGTGATGGGTTAAGTGTCTGCAGAGCAAAAGGCTTTTTGCAGTGAGTAAAGGCAAATGAAAGGCAAGATAAAGACAATTCAAAACAGATTCTGTCCTTGCAGAGAACATGAAAGTGAAGCTACTTCCTGCTTAGTTACTAGGTCTGTAACCTATGCATAGACCTGGCTTCATGGCCAGGATGCAAAAGCATAGGGGGTCTGTGTTATTTCTCTCTGGCTATTTAAACAAGAGCTTGTAAGTCATTGTTCTGTGTTTTGTTGTTTTTGTTTGGGTTTGGAGGAGGGGTGGATTATATTTAACCACATTGTTAATTTATCCCTTTTAGGATGGGTATGATTCACTAATGAGCTTAAAAAAAAATAAGACTGGGTTTCTAGGAACTGTTGCGTTTTGGTGTTTCTCCTGTTCAAGCCTCAGTCTTGACCAAGTTTGGGTGTAGCATTGATCTTTGGTCCGTCTTCTGCTGGAATGCTTTTTCTGTAGCACACTTGATATTTGAATGGCTATTTCCAGATTCATTATAGGCCCAACCTAAGAAATTCTAGATTCACATATTTCTACAGTATGTGCACAAATGGATCCAAAATTGCTTTTCCTGCTACACATGATGTTTGGGGAATGTTCAAGAAAAGAATCTCTTAATTTTTTTAAAAATGTGTTTATCATTGGATAATCACTTTGATGGTTTTCTTACTTCAAGCAATTCCCTTATCTTATTATTAAATGTTGGATTTGCACTTGCCAGCTTCTGAGGTCCTCTCCAGGGCTAGATCTTTGATTCTATGACAATATTTTGCACAATAAGTGTTCATAGTACATATCTGCTGGTTCGTTGTAGATATTTAATAAATGCTTTTTAAACTATTGCTTTTTATAGCCCACATTATAATACCCTTTGTTTAAAAGTAAACATCCATATACTGTTTTTGAGCAAGAGCAAGGGAGTGAGGAGTATGGCAGTAAGTACCAGTAAGGGCTTTTGTAGATGGAGTTCCTAGTAAGAACATTTCTTCAACCAGTGCAGAAAAGCCATTGTGCCAGTCTCCTGGGGCACTGAGAGGTTGCCAAGGGCCACAGAGCTTCAGTCCATCAATCAGCATTGATTAAGTAGGACCAAGCACTACACTGAAGACAAAAGGCAAAGGTAGCTCTTTCTTTCCAGGTGCTCACTTTCTAATGAGAGGAACTCAGTAAACATAAATAGGCTCAGAGGTGATAAACTTACTCAGCAGAAACTTGGTCAGTAACTAGGACCTCTCTGTTCCACACAGCCTCCCTCCCACGTTCCATGCACATGAGACTGTGGCCATTAAAGACCTGCCGGTGGGGGGAGGTTTTCTTGATTAGACCGACCTGTGCTAAATGAAACGGGTAGTGTGCTGCATGTGTGTATTAAGTGGTAGTTTTAACTCAAATTCTTGAAAGATGTTAAGCTTCTATTCATTTATTTGTTAAGATTTTAATAAAAGTCTTTCTTAAGGACTCCAAGTTTCTGATTGATAATTTTTTTCTTCAGGATTGGACAAAGATGTAGTTTCTGCCAAAGGCCTATATGAAGAAATGAAAGCGAAGAATATAAAAATGGACAGTATATTTCTAAAACAGTACGCTGCTTTGTTGAAGAGCGCTGGCGAGCCTGTCCCTTTCACCGAACCCCCCGTGAGTATTTCCTAATTAAGGAAAAATACCTCTGCAGATTTATAAATGCACTGTACTAATAAAAAAAATCAAATACTTAATTACATAAGGATTAGATCTCTGCGAAGAGCCCTCAGTGGAACGGGTATTTAAGATACCGAGTGTTACCAGCACTGTATAATCTTGCATTGGATTTGGCTTGTGGGAGAAGAAAACCTTCGGGGGCTTATTGTATTTAAAATACAAGATTTTTATCAGTTATGTATCTGTAGGTGTTAGTTTATCAATGTCCGTGGGACAGTTATCGCTTTATTTCCAACTTAAATAGGATTTTATGTTACTTCGGTAGCCAACCCAGTTGGTTGTGTTGTTGGTAATTACTTGTTTGATTGTATACATGAATTGTCTGAAATTTTTTAAATGAGAGCAGTTTTCCTAGGTGGAAGGAATGCTAGACAGACATAAGGATCTCTTCTCCTTGGGCCCTAGTCCGAGGATGAACATCCCTTTCATAGTTAAAGGATACAGGATACCTTACTGATTCCCTCCATACAGCTCCAGTTGACAAGGCCCCCTCCCCATTAGCACAGAGCTTAGAGTTGGGAAAGAGGTCGTGGGGGCTTCAGTTGGGCAAGGGACCAAGGACCAAAAACCTACTCCCTTTCTCCTCTGGAGACCAGAACAAATTGAAGAATGAGAAAGGTATTGAATTTTGGGGGAGGTTTCCCAGTATTTTCTCTGCCTAGGGTAGTCTGCATCTCTCTCTTAGACACACACACATGCACATGAACATACAAAGTGTTACATATGCAAATTCCTCATATCATTTAAACAGCAAAATTAAAAACATACTAAATAAGTATCCTTTTATTGGTTTTTTTCCCCTGCATTGATTACCCTCTCTTCTCCTTTCTCTTTCTCAAATACCTGCCTGTTTACTGACCACCTAATCTTGGCCCCAGGAGAAAAGACCTCAATAAGCTGGGAATGCGGGTGCCCTGGTACTTGAATGCCTCCCTTCCGCTTCTTTGCCTGGCTGTTCTTTATTGGGGGGCAAGGCTTCCATGTATCGGAATTACCCTTATGATTTGGTCTTAATGATTGTGCTGATCAGGCTTGTACAATGACAGAAGAATTAAACATAATAAGATAATAATGAAACTTAGAAGTAGATGGTAGTAACTCATGTCCCCAAGAGTCTTAACAACTGAATTGCCATGTATCAAGTTTAGTTTTAAAGTTTAAATGTTCATCCCTTTTGGGGTTTTTTGTATGTTGATCTTTTCCTTTTTTCCTCTGTTGCCAAACAGGAAAGCTTCAGATTCTATGTAGAGCAATTGAAGAAAGAAGCACAAGCTCCTTCATGAGGTGGTGGAATTACATTTTGCTTAGTTTATATTATTTCTGTGATGGAAACATTGTTTTAAAATGTGTTTGTCAGGGAAAAAATGGGAAACTAATTTTGTTTATGTGCTTTTATTTACTGAATCTACCATGGGTTCAACACATGTTAATTGTATTAATAATAAATTCAACATGCGTAACTCCATTCTTTTTTTTTTATTAACTATTGACTTAAATGGATGGTTGTTGCAACATTTTCTATGAAGCTTCTCCAAAACTAAAAAGGATCTGTAGTCTTCAAAAATGTGACTATTACAACTTACTGCCCTGCTTTCAAACTACATTTCATGAAAACATGAATTCCTTTGTACAGGTACACACACACACACACACACACACACACCACCTTTTAAATATAAGCAGTATTTTCTACTATGCCCCTGTTACCTCCAGTGGACAAAAAATAAAACAAAATACTTTCATCACAAACATGCATAGTTCAGCAGAACAGATGCCCACACTGATTGACCATGCTCAGACAAGTACATCTCCTTGCATTTTGAGATCATCCCCTCTCTGGCAGGAGACAGGTTTTCTTTCATCTTCTAGACTCATTGGGGTTAATCAGAGCTTCTAGTCTTTTGAAGTTTTTCTTTCTATAATGTGATCGTCATCCTTTATATTGTTACTAGTTCTTCTCATTTTGCAATAGTTCATAGACATCTTTCCAGTTTCCTGTGAATCTGTATATTTTGACATTTCTTATCGCACTTTTTTTTTTTTTGCAGGGGGTGAAGCAGGCAATTGAGATTAAGTGACTTGCCCAAGGTCACACATAATTTGAACTCAGGTCCTCCTGATTCCAGGGCTGGTGCTCTATTCACTGCACCATCTAGCTGCCCTCACGCTTTTTTTCTTAAGAATGAATATCTTAAGGAAGGAATGGAAAGGAGAGGGAATAAACATTTACATTGTGCCTTCTGTGTGCTAAGGGCTTCAAAAATACTATCTCATTTGCTCGTTATAATAACCCTGCAAGGTATAGGTAATGTTATTATCTCCATTTTACAGCTGAGGAAACTAAGGCAGACCAGTTAAGTAGTTTGTCCAGGATTGCATATCCAGTAAGTGTAGGGGGATGGATTTTTAATTGAGTCTTGCTAACTTCAGGCCAAGCACTGTGCCTCCAGATGATGCTTCATTCACAGAAGACTGGATTTGACTAGATGATTTGTAGATGATGTCTGTGTTCTTTCTTTGTTTAGTGGTGAACATAGGGTTTTTGGAGTCTAGACCTCTGATTTTATTGGTATTGAACACTGTTTGTGTAAAGACACTTTCTACATGCGAGTTGGAGTCTTGGAAGTTGCCTCAGGCGCTGATAGATTGAGTGATTTCTTTTGAGTCCCACACCTGGTGTGTGTTATAAGCAGGACTTGAGCCTAAGTGTACTTCTAAATTGTTTATGTCTCTCTCTGTTCTTTGTCTCCATTTGGGACTGAAGCAAAAAGTTTGGTCCCATGAGCCACACGTGAAAACAATTATAACCGTACCTTATAGGGCCACACAAACCTCAGAACCAGCTCAAAACCTACAGGCCTCTAAGACTCCCTACAGTGTTTGATGTGCCTACAGCATAAAAAGCCTTCTTTTCCAGAAGAGGAAGCCGAAACCCCAAGAAGCCAAATGGCAGAACAAAGCCCCCTATCTAAGGCTCCCCCCGTGCAGTCCCAGCTCCCCACCCTCACTCTGTGCAGAAGCTTTGTACCCCCACCCTCACTCTGTGCAGTCTCCTGTTTTGTAGTCATTCTTTATGACTGCCCAGTCCCTGCTTTTCACATAATTCCACACGTAGGAAGAAAGCATTATCTCTGTATTAGTTGGATTTTAATGTTAAAAGTCTTACTGAGTTTGATCTCTTGACTAGCAATAGAATAAAAAAACCAATTCATTGTCTATATTGTAGGAAGTTAATTGCAAAAAAGTTGAAAATGTTTTTTCTCTTAGCTTACTACTTTCTGGGAGATTCTTGTCATTTTTATTCTTTTCCCCCGTGGGTTTAGTTATGGAACTCTATTTTTGTTTCATCAGGTTATCCCAAGAATTCATATCTGTGTGGGGAGGAAACAGAAATGTTTTTATTGTGCATCAGGTAAACTTGGTACCTACAGATTGAAGGAGAGGAGAGGGACTTTGATTTCTTCTGAGGTCAGGAACTGATTCCTAAGGTAGCATTGGCCAGCATCCACACATTTGGACAACAGTTGTGGTTTCACTGTATTCTTTTGAGAGATATAATCACAGAATTGTGGGATTGATCAGACCCCAGGGGCAGTGCCTGGCAGTATGTGATTCATGAATATTCCCCCAAGTGTCCAGTTCTTTCAGCTTTGTAGCAACTTACAAAGCTATTGTGTAGTTTCCCCTGAAAAGTCAGGTTTGTCATTTGGGTTGGGTTTTTTTGGTGGGGGGACTAATTATAGTATTTTATGTCATAGAGGTATTAAGTTCCCATAAATTCACCAACTGCACACTGGTAGCTAAGCTAGAATGAATTTAAATTTAAGATTCCTGGAAAATATAAAATACTTTCACAGAGCACATCTTAAAGTGAATTTTCTGAGGTGAGTTCTAGGAAAAGGCAAAAATGTTCATGTAGAAAAGCATTTTGTCAGGATAAGCTTTGGGTTAGGAGAGTGCTTTCAAAGTAATTGTGGATTCTTGTATTAGAGCTTAAGGAGAATTTCCCGCTGTTAATATTGTGAATAAATAGTGTGTAACAAAAGCCAAGGAGCAGCTTTATTTTTGTTTTATCCATTGTGGGGGATGTATTTGCTAAGAGCCCCTCTATGTATTAACATAACCCTCAACAAAAGAATCTGAGCTTCAGAACAATCACTACAGGACTGATGTCTACTGTGTTGTTCCTTTCCTGGTGATTTTGATGCAAGCAGGGAAATGTTACATTTTAAGGACATGGAAATGCTTTCAGAGCATTCAACCACTCTCTTTTGAGAGAAGGAAGTAAAAAATCCCTCAGGTTAAATTTAGATAGAGAAGATGAGCTCATTCAATCTTATGACTTAGTTACAAATTAGGAGATTCTTAGCTGTTATATACAATAGTCCTGTATATCAGGAAGAATAATTAAAGTGGAC
This sequence comes from Pseudochirops corinnae, assembly GCA_028646515.1. NCBI lineage: Eukaryota > Metazoa > Chordata > Mammalia > Diprotodontia > Pseudocheiridae > Pseudochirops > Pseudochirops corinnae. Next base: position 70,563,489 of record CM053585.1, on the reverse strand, counting down.
ATTTATATTTAAAAGCATCCTAAATGCACTGTTCATATTTATGAACATTATACCATTGTTTGGAGCAAGTAACCCAACCTTGGCTAGAGATGGGTGAGTTGAGTATACCATTTGTTTCAATATCCAAAACAAAAGCACCAACGGATGGTTTGCAGTCCAAAAAAGAAAAGTTGATTTTTCCTGGGATTTTTCAAAGCCTAGTTTCTACTTCAAGAGTGACTAAGGTTTAGAGACCAGACTATATTTTATGCCAGGTCAGAATGTATTCCCTGAATCTGTGTGCTCTAAAAGGCTTTATACACACTTAACCCCGTACCAGGTGATTTCCAGTGTCCTGACAACCTGTATTGTAAAGGGATTCTGTTGAATTTAATCCGATGACTCAGTGAGAATTACCAGGCAGTGGGGGTTGGTTTGGTTGGTTATGGAAAAAATAACTCCTGAAATACTGCTACAGGAAGGGTTGTAAGCATTATTTATCAAGCATTGTCTATCCCAAGTGATGAAATCACTCCGCTTTTGAGCACTTGATGTGTTCTGGTGGTTAAGGCAGTCACCAAGTTTCATAACCTAGATTCTTAGATGTTAAATGAACTCACAGAAAATGGAAGTGTGCAATCTTCAGTTACGGTCTACTATTCAAGCCTACAATAGGCATGCATGGCTGTTGGACCCTCTCTCATGTCTGATTACAGTTTTCGTATTTATATATTGGTGTCCTTCTGACAGACCAATAATCCCATAAATTCAGCAAGTGAAAACAACATCCAAAAGTGTATGTTGAACTGGTCGCTGCAGGGGGTATGAAAATTATGGTAATTTTTAGCTTCTCTATTGTTAGTCATGCACATGAGTGTTTCCAATAGAAATGTATCATGCTTTCAGCACTGAGCATATTACAAAGCCCACATAATGCAGTCCCGGTACAAATACAGGAAATGGTTGCATTATCAAACACAATATAGTCACTTAGCCTTTTTTTGACAGAGGAAAGGAATAACCAGATCTGAAGAGAGCTATAGCGTTTGACCAAATTAAGCCACGCCGTAAGTACGACGTATCAGCCTTTCTCAGTAGGAAGCCATCCTCAGAAGGAGGCAACAAAACCTCCTTTTAGCCACATTTGACGAACCAGACAATGTCTTCAGGTTGTTCCTTGGGTTCTGGGACAATGCCCTGAGGGTGACATCCATCACTCCTCACATCCTTTTAAGGACTGGTCTGTTCTCCAAGTTATACTTCTGATTCTCCCCATATCACGTTCCTAGTATCAGGTTTATGTTCACTAATCATCTCCCATAATTGAAAATAATGCTACTATCTCTGGGTCTTGGTTTCCTCTCCTGGAAGTGAAGGGCCCTAGTTAGATGGCTTCTAAGGGCCCTTTCAGCTTTAAATCAATATACTGTCTATAAGTGATGCTAATTGAGATTTAAAACCACAGTCTACTACACTGCAGGCCTGGCTGAATGGCCTCCTGCCTTTTAATAGGAAGACTAATGCAGCTAGCTAGGAGGGAATAATAAGAGCTCCCATTTCTAGAACACTTTGAGATTTATAAAGCGATTTCCCAACAATATTCCTAAAGGTATAGTAGGATAAAATTGAATTCTTCTCTTCCTCGCCCCTCCTTCCGTTTTATAGATGAGGGAGCTGAACACAGTATATAACTTGCCAGAGAACAGGAGAGCCAGGGGGCAATTGGAAGCCAGGATCATGAACCTTTTTGTGCAGTACAAACCCAATTTAAAATGTATTCCTAGTACGAGTTGCACTTACTTAATGGGGGAACAGCAAAAATAAATGATTCTGCAGTTTTTCAGCGACAAGTCTCTTAAAAGCAGCTTTGTGAAAGAGGGAAAAGGTACAGTTTTGCAACTTAACGGTATTCTTACAAAATGAACTAAGAGATAAATGGCCTGTGTGGAAAAGCTGAGAAGGTTAACATCACCAGCCTTTAAAGGAGTTGATTTTTTTTTTAACATTTCAACTTAACACCTAAATAGTTGCCTTAGTTAATAGTTATTAACACGGGGAATTGTTGCTCTTTGGTTCTCTGATAAAAATGAAAATGCATTGTCTCCGAGCACTGGGGTTGGTGCATTTCTGCTATTTGTACACCAGGGCTGGTTCAGGCGGTATACAATTGCTTTCTGATTCTAGTGGACAAGGGCAGTCAGTCATTTCATCTCTGTTTGGCTTGTTTACATAAGCTATTTATGCTCACATAGTCAGGCATCTTTTGTGAGAAGGTTCAAAATGTTCACCTCAGCAACAGAAGATGGTTGCTTTATTGTGGTTAACCCTTTTATGCCTTCTGATGCATTAGGTAGCAAGTAGCTTCTCCATGCCACACTGATAGCTGGGGAAATGCTGGCTACGATTTTGCCATACTGTCTGTTTTTCTCTGTCAGGTTTTCCTGACAGCCCAGGCCCAGAAAAGTCAAGCTCTGAATGGAAAAAAAAAAAAGAGCTCTAAGCTGCTGCTGTCAAAATGATTTCCTCGAGATCCAATATAACATCAGCTCCAGGTTCCATGATAACATGTGTTAGGTGGATTTAAGTATATTTATGTACCATTGCTGATACCACCAAAATCATGGCAGCCGTTAGGAAAAGTGTAAGGAAAAAAGAATGGCATAGAGTTAATGCCCAGCCACTGGTAGCAAGCAGACTTAAGAAAGGCAGGGAGATTGTCTTGGACATACAATGAAGGAAGGACATAGAGAACTGCCCGGTCAGACCTGGAACACTCACCAGCCCCTACCTAATCATAACAGCCACTGACCTAACCACCTTGGGCATAGCTTTTCTCATGGCTTCAGTTTCTTCATTTGGAAAATGTGGGGATTTGACTAGTCTAAGATCCCTTCCAGCCCTGACATTGTGTGATTCTGAAAGGGCAGACTTGGGAAGGTGATTCTCCACCACCACTATCCCCCTACCACTCTTACCTCCCCCCACACATATGTAGATTAACTTTGAAGTGAGCGGTGAGAACCCCCCTGTTACAGTCTGAAGGTATGGCTTCAGAAATTTGCTCCAGGCACGCTCAATAGTTTATGATTCCTTATTCAGCAAAATGGGAACCAGTTCCTGCAACTCGGGACATTTTTCACATTATTACCCTTTTCTAGTTGTAATGATGATTCTAAGAGGTGCATGAATAATAATGTGTATATAATGCTAACAAATGGCTCACTTTATCACAACCACCCTGGGAGATGGTGAGGCAAACTGAGGCAAGATTTGATTCCAGGTCTTATTGATTCCAGACCTAAAGTTCCATCATCCACTGGACCACTTAGCTGGCTACATACTTGTGTTTGTGTTCAGGAACTTGCTGTTTATCTGGCATTGTTGGGGATAAGGTGTTCCACATAAGTAATTTACAAAGGAGGAAACATACCCAGAGTGGGAAATGACTTGCCCAAGAGCACATCCAAAGTGGCAGAATCAGGATTTCAGCCCATATCCTCTGATTCCAAACCCAGCACACTTTAACATACTATTATAAGCTCTAAACTCCAAAGCCCTTGTACAGAACTTGGTGACATGGGCTTAGCCAGCTCCTGCAGTGTACATATTCTTTCACCTACCTCCTTCAGTTAAATTGCTGGGAGACTATTACCCCTCTCAGGTCACAGTTTTTCAATGATATGTTTTACAAAATAGATTTTTTTTAACCTAAAGAATATTTCTAGGGGGAAAACTATACATACATAATATCATTTTTTTTCTAGATTTCCACTTGGCCCCATATTATGTTTCAAAATAATAGGAACCTATCCAGAAGTAATTTGTCCATATCTTGTAACTATATGAGCCCAGAGGAAAAAAAAACTAATTGTGATAAGCTTTACCACATAGACATATTGATGTTCCAATAAACGGGATATCAGTCCAAAGATTTGAAATTGACTTTCAACTGTCTTTATTCTGCTGCCATCCTGTGGCTTGCAAGTACCACTGCATCATCTTATGGTCCAGAGGATGAGGATCAGTACTTTGGATGGTGGGTCTCTGGGCTACTCTTAATGCAATAGGAAGCTTTAGGAAAAGACTTCTCAGAGGAGAGGTAGAATTAGTGGCATAGCTCAAATCCACACCAAAATCTGCAGCACGTTCCAGGTATTCAACTTTTTGTCACCAGTCTTGTCTTGATTTCTGCTTGATAAACCGTAGGGACAAATAGTAAAAGACAATGAAGACAATACTAATGCCAGTAATTATAGCATAGCTAACATACAATGGGTATGAATTCAGATCCAGAGCATCAAGTATCTGTAGGCAAAAACAGAAATGTTACTGCAATCTTTTTAAAGCAAAAGGAACTTTTGGTTAAACTTTGTTTTTTTGGAAAAAAAAGTTAAAATATTGCATATCACTCACAAGTTTTCCTTGTGTTGGGATGGTAGTGTTTCCAATCTGTATCATGTAAATGATTCCATTAAATTGAATCTGCATTAATCCTTCATAACACCATCGGAGAGCAGATACTTTGGAAATCCAAGCTGGTACTGAGAATGAAAAATGCACCATTAGGGTTGAAATGTACTTCCCTAGATACTTTTAAGGCCAAAGCAAATTCCCACCAGGAAAGTAGATGAATAAATAGTTCATGGGTTCCCCTACAAGGTCAGGTTAGTCATTTGGATGGCATTGAGAAAGCTGAAGCAAGAAATATCAGAAGGCCCCCTTGGTTCAAGTAAAAAAATTCATCAGTACTTGTTCCTTAAAGCAGAACTTGTAAAAGTGGCACACTCATGTAATATCGTCTAGAGCTGGAAGGAACCATAGAAAGCATGAGGAACCTGAGACCAGAGAAGTTGTTATTGCCTGAGATTTTGCCAAAGAATTTGAGTCTGAGCCCTATAGGCTGTGAGTAATGAGGAGGACATTTCCTATGTCTTTCCACACAGCTGATGGGAAACAACCTCCATTTATTTGAACTATAATCTAAACTATCAGTCTGGGGATCAAAGTACAAGGTAACTAGAAGTCCCACCCACCTCTCTTTTGAGAGGGGAGACAGCGGTTGCTGCCTTACCTGTCCATAGGTTGTCCATGCTTATTATGAAGCCCCCTGCTAGGTAAAATGAATTGAACAGAGCGTTGACCAAGAAGTAGGAAAAGTGGAGAGTTGGAAGCGAGGCCGCACTCCACAGTGCCATGGTCCGACAGCAGTAGACCACAAGCCACATCATCAGGAAACTCAGGAAGAAGTGTTCTGGGTCCGGTCGGAGATTTGCTAGCCAATAGATGGGAATCCCATAAATGACCACATAAGCACAGTGCTCTGGAATCTCTCCTAAAACCTGATGAGGAAAAGGATTGTGGGTTTAAAACAGTGTGGATCCTCCTTGTCTTTAGGGAGGGAGAAAAAAGATAGGAAACAATTCACCAGGATTTACAAGAGTAAAATAGATTCATTCTTATATTGTTTTATAGTATGAGATTCTGAACCATAAAGTGAAGAGGGTTCCTGTTGGTGACCCCGTCAGCTTCCTTAATGTGTCATTCTCAAAACCTGTAACTATCCAGACTTTGCTAATTTGGACATCTCCTAGCTGGCTAACCCCGGGCAAATAACAAATCTCGTTTTGGCACCATTTCCTCAGCTGTAAAATGGGGGTTTTAATAGCACCTACGTCATAGAATAGATGTGAAGATCAAATGAGATATTATTTCCAACAGCGCTTATCACAATGCCTGGTACATAGGAAGTGGTATATAAATGCTTATTCCTTTCCTTGGAAGATCCCTCCTCCTCTCCTTTTGGCCCTTCCTCTGACTGGTCCTTCACTCCCAGAATTTCCATTTTAAGGAGGCACCTGGGCTAGTTGTGTTTCACTCCTTCATTCCTCTAGAGCCTCTGCTCCTGACTCCCCAGACTTCTTTCTCCAACTTATTTCCAAAGGGGTGCCCTTCCTCCTGCTTTTCACTTTCTTTTTTTTTATTGGTTGTCTTTCCCTTTCAAAATGTATGCTCCTTGGGGTGGCTAGGTGGCGCAGTGAATAGAGCACCGGCACTGGAGTCAGGAGGATCTGAGTTCAAATTCTACCCCAGACACTTAACACTTACTAGTTGTGTGACCTTGGGCAAGTCACTTAACCCCAATTGTTCTGCCTTCCTCCCTCAAAAAAGACAAAAAAAATGTATGCTCCTTGAGGACAGGAGATGTCTTTCTGCTTATATTTGTACTCAACACTTAACACAGTGCCCAACACATAATGAGCAAATGCTGTTTGACTTGTTGACTTAGAGCCTGGGCTAAAATTCATCTTTGTTTTATAATTTATCTTTGCATTCTTGGTCATGCAGTCTCTCCCATTGGAATGTAAGCTCCTTGAGGGGAAGGAACTGTGTTTTTTGCTCCCTTTGTATCCCCAGCAGCTTATCACAATGCCTGGTACCATAATAAATGCTTGTGGAATTGAATGAACTGTTGTCACTAAGTAAATGAATTAGAAATAGGCTGAGGGGAAGGTTCACATTCTTAAGCATTTTAAAAAGCAAACGCGCGCGCGCACACACACACACACACACACACACACACACACACACCATGCCCATGGTATGATTGCAGTGTCAAGCAGAGGCCAGTATGGCCCTATTCAGGGCTTTTCAAAATCTGATTGCACATTTTTCTTATCCATCCAAGTAATATTTCTGCCCCATCACACAGGTAATCTGATTCCAATAAAACCAACTCAATAAACATCTGCTATGCTTGTAGTTTCACAATCCAATCCCAATTCAATAAGCACTTGAACACCCATTCTCTGTCAGGCACTTGTGTGAAAGAAACAGTCTGCCTTCAGAACAACTGCTCTGCTTTGGGGATGGAATGATATAAATGAAAATAATAAAAACAATATTAATTGCAAAAATGTCTTATAGCTTAGCCAGACCTTCTCCTTTCTCCTTAAGCCCCTCAGCCAGTTCAAGTTAAGAAGGTTTACTCTGTAGTCTTGGAAGAAAGAAATGCCCAGCTCTGCAAAGACTCCTTTTTTGGACAATTTATTCTGTAGCTGCTCAAAATTCAATTCCAGAAAAATACAAGATCGTGGATGGCAGGAGCTGTTTCATTTCTATCTTTGTATCCCCAGTACTTAGCATAATAGTAGATCCTTGGATGCTTGCTGGATTTAATGAAATTTTGAAGGGCACTACTTCTCCAAAGTATGCAATGGGTTATAACATAATCCCTTTGCTCTTTGGTTCCACATATTTCTGTCCTAGGTTCAGAAAAGAAATAGCATTAATCTAATTTCTATATAATCTGACATCAAGGCAACTAAGTGGTGCAGTGGATAGAGTGTTGGGCCTGGAATTAGGAAGACCCATCTTCCTGAGTTCAAATCTGGCCTCGGATGCTTATTAGTTGTGTGACATTTAACCCTGTTTGTCTCAGTTTCCCCATCTGTAAAATGAGCTGGAGAAAGAAATGGCAAACCACTCCAGTATCTTTGCCAAGAAAATCCTGAATGGGGTCACCAAGTGTCAGACAAGACTGAAACAGCTGAAAAAACACAACAACAACATGATAGCAATTCAGATGCTAAACCAACCCACTCCATACTCATGCAGGTCCACTGATAGTACACCTAGAAATCAGCTACCTTAGCAAAGAAATATGGGCCAGCAGAATACATCCCGTCTTCAAGATCATGATAAAGCATTGCCCTTTCAGAGTGACCTAGAGGAAGAAGGAAAATGAAGCTGATACAGAATGAAGTGTTCAAAATTACCAATAACTGTCTCTGGAAATAGCTTTTAATACAGCTAAAATAGAAGCACTTCGTTTTTAGTTATTTTTACAATCCCTTTTGTTTTTGTATTAATGTCATTTACAGATACACCCCTCCCCCCTCCATCCGACTCACTCCCCATGGAACCTTCCCTTGTAACAAATAAAAACAGATGAAAAAACAAGACCGTGAACTTGTTACAAATGTGTGTTACACTGTCCTGTAACTTATATGTTACATGTATGTAACTTGTATCTCCTGCCATGGTTGCCCTGGTAGAATGTTCCATTTTTCTCTCTCCTTAGAAGAGTGCCCGGCACATGGAAGTTCCTTAAAGCATGCTTACTTCCCCATATCTATGCTGAAAGGAGGCAAATTTATTTTGTGATTGATTCTCGAGGACAAAGATTACTTATTGCATTACTCAAAGTTTGGCCTTCTTTTAGCTTTGATTTATAGCATTGAAGTAATTATGTATGTGGTTCTCCTAATTATGTATGTGGTTCTCCTAATTCTGTTTATTTTACTCTACGTTCGTAACTTCCTTGGGATATATGCCCTATAATAAGATCACTGGGTCAAAGATTATGAACTATTCAGTCACTTTTCCTCCATAAAGTAAGTAGTTCAAAATGCTGGGGCCAATCCATAGGTATAATAAGAGTGCATTAATATGCCTTTCCTTTCACTGTTCTCTAACCTTAGCTATTCCAAATTTTATCACCTTGTTATTTATGCTCATTTGCTAGCTGTAAGGTGAAACCACAGTTGTTTTAATCTGCTTTTCTCATATTAATGATATGTAGCATTTTCTATAATTCTTGATTGTTTAAAATTCTTGTTTCAAAAATGTCATTTAGTAAAACTCAATTTTCTTCCCTTTCCCCAAGAGAAGATTCCTCCCCCTCCACCAGATTTTCCTGTTTCTGTCAAAGACACCACCATTCCTCCAGTCTCCCAGTTGTATAAGCTCAGCATTGTTCTTGGTGCCACTTAGTTGCCATGGTTGATTCTGCCTCCCCATCATCTTCCTCATCCATCCATCCCCTTTTCTCTACTTACACAGCTACCACTACAATTCAGGTCCTTGCTTCCTCTGGCATGGATTATGACAGTGCACTCGGGTCTTTACACAACTCTAATCTATTCCCCACACAGCTAGCTGCCACAGTGATTTTTCTTAAATGAAGATCTGAGCATCTCACTCCCCTACTCAATAAACTCCAGTGGCTCCCTACTATCTCTAGGATAATATTAATATTTTTGTTTGATTTTTAAAGCCTTTCACAGTTGTGATATATAAATGTAAGGGCCCCAGCCTACCTTTCCAGTTATCTCTTCCCCTTTCCACATTCTCTATTCTAGTCAAACTGGACTTTTCTCTGTTCCTCTCACTTGGCATTCAATCTACCAGCTCCATGTTGGTGTTGGCATTGGCCATTCCCCATTCTTGGAATACACTCCCTCATCACTTCTGTCCTATTGATGCCCCCAGCTTAAACACACAAAGATTTCCTGATTCCTCCCAGCTGCTGACTGCCTCCCTGTCTAATATGTATTTAACTGCCTTGTACTTATTTAGCATTTATTCTGCATGTATTAATCTTGCATATGTATACATACATACATACATATGTACACATATTCTATGGGAAGGATAATAGTCTGTTCTATGTTCTATATTCTGTGGGGAAGGTAATGTATGCATGGATATATGCATTATATGTATGTGTGTATCTAAACATCTATATTCTATGAGGAAGATATATATACACATATATTACTGTATATATGTGTGATAAATTTTGTATGTATTAGTGTTCGTAATGTGTATGTACATACACTATATATTTTACATGGTGTATATATGTATATGTGTGTGTGCCTATATATGTATTATATGATACACAGATAATGTGTATATACCTTTACATACACATATGACATGTGATACATATGGCCTCCTGGCTATTCCATGAACCAGACACTCCATCTCTCAGTCAGGCCTTGAGCATTCTGTCTGGCTGTCCCCCATACCTGAAACACTTTCCCTCCTCCACTCCAGCAACTAACAAACATCTCCAACTTCCTTTAAGTCTCAACTAAAACCCCATCTTTTATTGGAAGCCTTCCCTGACCCCTCTTAATTCCAGTGCCTTCCCTCTCTTAGTTATTTTCTATCTATAACTTGTTTGGCATGTATCTGTTTTCATATTTACTAGACTATAAACTCCATGAGGGCAGGGACTGTCTTTTTCCTGGTTTTGTATCCCTAGCACTTAGCACAGGGCCTAGCACATAGGAGGTGTTTAATAAATTTTATTAATTTATATGTACCTATTATATACATTTTTGTAATCTGTATAGGATGTATACATATATATTGTATTTATTACACATGTATCTATTATGTACATGTCTATATATTCATGTTGTGTATTTATATATGTTCTATGGTGTATATAGATATGTTATACATATGTGATCTTCCCCACAGAACGTATATGTGATGTTTATTATCCCCAAATAATGTAGATACAACATATTGATATATAACACATATCACATACACATAGGAGCACAGAACATAAGCTCTTTGAAGTTAAGGAAGGACTGATCGTTCCTTTCCTTTGCATCTCCAGCATTGCCCATCATAAAGTAGGTGTTTAATAAATGTTTTCAATTGATTGATTTTTCCAAATGAAGAAACTGAGGTCTAGCTCCAGGTCAGTAATTTGCTCCACTTCATACACCTGCTTATTCAGACTCAGTCTAGAATCCAGGTTTCCTGATTTTCTGCTGCACTCCCCTGTGTATCTAGCTAACAGTTATCTTGGTGGCCTTGAGCCAAATGGGGTGTGTTTGTTTATGCAATGTAGAGCTAGCTACATTATGGGGCTGGTCTAGCCAAACTGTCCAGCTGGCTGCTCCCTGAACAGAATAACTGCCCTCTCCAAGGTTTTGCCCAAGCTCTACAGGCCTTGTGCTGCCCCTCTGGGCTCTGAGCCTGTCTTACTTTAACTCTTAAAATTTATAGCTTCTTTTGTAGCCCAGCTCCCCTGTCTCCTCTCCCCAAAGTCTTTCCTTGCCCTGTTAGTCCTTTCTCCCTTCTCAAAAGATCAATCTTGTAACCACAAGTTATATCTCCCAAACAGAAAAAGTAATTTGCTTTAAAGCAGAAACTATTTCTGGTTTGGTCTTTGTAAACCCTATCACTCAGCACAATGCCCTGCATATGGTGAGTGTTTAATGGATGGTGGATTTGATGTGAACACTCATCTGTTGTGGAATGACCAAGAGAAGCTTTTGGACAGGGAAACGTCCCGTCCAATTAGTGGAAAAACTAAATTACAGACTTTTTAAAAAAATGCGACTCATTTACCTTTGAGTAAGCCCCTTATTTTGAGCATCTGTTTGACTTTTTAAACCCTTCACAATTCATCTCCAACTTACCTTTCCAGTTAGTAAAATGCCCAAGTCCCTCCCTGGAGAATGTAAGCTCCATGTAGTTAGAACTGGTGGGGTTTTTTTTTCATCTTTGTATACAGTGCATTGCACATAGTAGCTGTTTCAGAATTAAATTAAAAGCCTGCTTCAAGGAAAGAAATTATTGTAGGCTAATTATGCCCCTCGTGATCACTATTCAATGACTTAGTAAACTTTCTTTTAGGTCCAAGAAAGATATCATTCTAGCCAGCCCACCTCAAAGTATCACAAATATTGAACCCAGTAAATTCCAAATGAATGACATTTTCCCATCTTTGGGTTATCTTCAGGATTTAGCGATTGGTCATAACAATACAACACTTACATTTTGAAATAACATGAAGAATCACTGGGAAGGGAACCAGAGCCCCAATCAAGAACAGGAGAGCAGCAATGTCCATGAAGGAGCGCTGGATTTCTCCATGGCCATAATATAGAAATCCAATTATCATGGACATCAGAAGAGCCTCTAACCCGTTGACCACCAATGTCGATGGGTCCCTGAAGTCGTTGGAAATCTGTCGACTTAAGAAGCATGACACCAAATTAGCAGCAGTGATGGTGATGACGTTCTCCTCTATGACCTGACAGAGAGCATCCTGCTTCTCATGTGCTGATCAGGGGTTGTTTTGTATTATAATACTTGTCTATCTTAAGTCAACAAGCATTTATTAAACATCTGCTATATGCAATGCACATTTCTAGGCACTAGGGATATAACGACAAAAGACTCACCACCTTCAGTGAGTTTGCATTCTGACAAGAGGAATGCAGCATGTATCTTAGCTCCTTTCTCGACAGAAAACTCCAAGAGGTCAGGTATTATGTCTAATTATTATCTAAGATTAATACCTCCCCATAACAGTGTAGTGCTCTGCACACAGCAGTCCCTTAATGAATATTCGTTGAGTTGGAGTGAATTGCTTTCAGGTGAACTCCACTTTCTTCAGAAGCACAAGACAGATGGGTCTGTTGTTGCTCAGTGTGGGACCATGGTTATGTGTCACTGGAACTTACCTTTGGGCACAGTGCCTGGCACATAGAGGTGCTTACAAATTGTTTATTGCCTGGCCACCATCACAATGCTTAAATGCAGTGTTCCTCTTAAAATCAACTTCAGAAGTCTTTTAATTACCGAATTAGTATGGCGAACTGCTGCATTGCCCCTGGCAACCGGTGGGAAGAAAGTGATGGGAAGTTAATGGTCTTCTCTGAAATGATATGAGACCTGTCAAAAGCAGAGAGCAGGGCCAGGGTCTTTTGTTTCCAGCAACTGCCTCCAACAAGAAAGTCAGGGGCCCTTCTCATAGATGCTCGCCTTACCTTGGCTCCCCAGACACATTCAGCACACTTCCCCCTTCAGCTGCTCTCCACAAGAAGTCATCAAAGTCTCGAACCTTCTCCAGAAACAAGGCAGCAAGGGACTTGACCTTCTCACTGCTGGCAATCTCTTGCTGTCTGTCCTTTCTGTCAATGCTAGTCAAATCAACTGTAAGAGATGTGGCTATCATGGCCTGCAGGCTAGAGAATCACCAGATATCAAGTCTAGACACACACACACACACACACACACACACTCTCTCTCTCTCTCTCTCTCTCTCTCTCTCTCTCTCTCTCTCTCTCTCTTACTTAAAATAGACCCTAACACAGGCCCTAGAGTCAGGACGACCTAAGTTCAAATCCAGCTGCAGACACCTACTAGCTGTGGGACCCTGGGCAGCTCAACCCCAATTGCTGCAAAAATAAAAATAAAAGAGACCCTAAAATGATCTGGTTATAATAATTATATTTGTGTTTCCCTCGTGGAGATAAGGAGTTGACAACCACTGGGGTGTGGTAGAAAGACAACTGGGCCTTGTCAGAAACAGGACCCTAACTCACATCTTTCTGAGTCCATACTCTATCCTCTATGCTTGACAGTAACATTGACTTTTTCCAAGAATTATGAGAAATATATTTCTAAATCTTAAGACACTATATGTGACTTATAATAATATCTGACCTTTATGTAACACTTCATGGTTTTGTTTTGGAGGCAATTGGGGTTAAGTGACTTGCCAGGGTCACACAGCTAATAAGTGTCTGAGGCCAAATTTGAACTCGGGTCCTCCTGACTCAAAGGCTGGTGCTATATTCACTGTGTCACTTAGCTGCCTCTTATATAACACTTTTAAGTTTATAAAGGGCTTTACATTTATTATTTCATTTAATCCTCATCAACAGCCCTGTGAGGTAGGTGCTGTTTTTATTCCCATTTTATTGACAAGGAAACTGAGGCCAGAAGAGGTTAAGTGACTTGCCTAGGGTAATACAGCTAGAGTCAGAGGCAAGATTTGAACCCAAGGCCTCCTGACTCAAGGTTTATTAAACCACATTGCCTTTGTTATCATTAATAATAAACCATTTGGAAGATAGGGAAACTGAAATATGAAGAAGTTGATTTATTCAAAATGATGAAGTCAACAAGTAACTTTGTGAATAGAACCTAGCTGTCTTGATAATAATATTAATATTATTAAATAATAAGTTATGAATAAATATTATATAGTACATAATACATAGAACATAGTAATATGATATATGATATAAGAAGAACAAAAATAGCTTTTATGTAACATCAGTTGTCCTTCACAACAACCCTGTGAGGAAGTACTATTGCCCCATTTTACAGATGAGAAAACCAAGTTTGAGAGCAGTGGAGTGATTTGCCCACATTCTCACATAGCTAGTGAGAATCAGAGGCAGGATTTGAACTCAGGTCTTCCTGACACCAAGGTTAGTACTATATACACTGTACTATTCCACCCTTAAGCAAACTCCTCCCACCACAGGCTCCATTCAGCCTATTAGGGGGCAGGGAAGATCTTCAAATCAGGGAAGGTCTTCAAATTCCCTTAGACTTATTAAGGGGCAGGGAAGATCTTCAAATTTCCATTACCATTACAATGGTCAAATCTGCCTCTGTGGAAAACTGCTTTAGTATCCATGTGTAGGATGGATGGGGATGGAGAGTGACATGAAGTAGAGAGACCTAATTGATTAGGAAGCTATAAAAGGAGCCTAGGTGATAAGGGCCTGAGCCAAGATGGTAGCCATGTGAGAGCAGGGGTCAGATGGGAAAGATGAGAGGGTAGAAATGGCAATGTTTGCACCTGATTGAATATGTGGGGGGAGAAAGAGGAAGGAGTCCAGGTCAAACCACCCTTTATCAGGGATTAGGTTCTTTTTGGCTCTTACAGACCCCTTCCAGATATATAGTAAGCCATACTTCTCTTATCACAAGTTCTTGCTACACTTCTGCCTCCCTTTGGGGTGCCTTTTTCTACAATGTCACAAGGGCATTGCCACAGAGTCTGGGGTCTCTGTCCTGACTGCCCTCTATGCACCTCCCAGTTGACAAGGGTCATGATTTCTCCTGTAATAAAGAATTTGGTGTCCAGGGTGACACATGGGGGCTGGGCCTCCAATTCAGGACCTGCTGTGGAGTTTCTAGTGCAGAGGGTCTCAATCTTACTTATGTCATGGACCTCTGTGGTGACAGTCTGATGAAGCCTGTGGGCCCCTTCTCAGAATAATGTTGCTAACAGCATAAAATAAAATGCATAGGATAAATAATAAAGGAAGCAATTATAGTGAAATAGAGCTATCAAATTATTAAAAATGCTAAGTTCACGAACCACAGGTTACGAAGCCTTGGTCTGAGGCAATGGGAGGCAATTCAACGCCTGCTTCCGTAGATAACTTTCTTTAAATATCCCTTTGCTCCATAATGTTAAATCTCTCACGTAGTCATAGCCCGCAAGGCCTCCTCTAAACCCTAGCACTGAATGGGCTTTCCACGTGGCCAACAGGATACCGGAATCCAGACGAGGTTCTCTAACTGAGGCATTTGAAAAGAATATCATCTGATATGCAAACAGCTGTCTGGGCACGTACTTTGGGGCAATAACAAAAAGCTAACAGTCAGATAGCCTTCCCTACGCACCAGGCACTGCACTATAGGTCCGATGTTTATGTCACTGGATCCTCAACAACCCTGGAAGGTGGGTGCTATTTCATTTTGCAGATGAGCGGTTAAGTGACTTCCCCAGGGTCACACAGTTACTAAGTGTGTGGCGCGGTATTTGAACTCAGGTCTGCCTGATATCAGGCCCAGTGCACCACTTACTGCTCCCTCACAGTTAGCATCTGCTCCCCATGGAACCTTTCCCAAGAAGCTCATGGCTCCTCAGCCTGATGGGTGGAATTCATGAGCAGATAGCTCTCTGTTTCTAAGTGCCAAATTCTAGTCAGTTGTCCTAGCTGCTCAGGCATTCCAAAACCTGGGGGAGCTACACAGCAGCAAAGCCCACCCATAATATCTTGAAACTTTAGCAAAGACTTCACAGATTAGCCCAGGCTAGAGGAGACAAAGTTGTTTTGGTGCACAAGGAAGTGAAAGCCCACCCCCTATAGTGGAAATAACCCCAGACCGGGAGTTCAGGAGATATGGGTCCTAGTCTCTACCCAGCTACTGGTTAGCTTTGTGATTTTGGTAAGTCAAACCTCTGAGCCTCAGTTTCCACATTTGCCAGTGTGAGTCAGGAAGTCCCAACTTAGTTCTTTCTTCAGTATGCATTCCAATTGGTCTTCATGTGATAGAGTTGCAAGGCCCCCTACCCTTCCTGTTTCCCCTCTGTCCATACTATCAATCAGAAACCATTTCTTAAGTAGCCTCAATGATAGAGCTTCTAAAAAGTGAGGCATGGAGAAAGATTTTTCTTCAGGAAAACAGTAGCTGACTTAAGTAGCCATGCTCTCAGTAGAGACCAGGACACTCCAGGCTCCTCAGTGCTCAAGGGTTTGGGGATAAAGAGACTTCCTTTGTCCCTGACTGTCAGAGCTACTGGATTCTGCTGATTTCTAATCCCAGACCAAGGGTTACACCAAGTTGGATGGATTCAGGCTTGTATGTTGGATTGTATACTCTGTCTCCTTTATCTCTGGGTCTATTAACAAAACACATGATAGAAAAAAAAAGGTGCAGAAATTGGACTTAGGGCATTGAACTTCTGGCATCGTTGTAATTTACACTAAACTGTCATATCTAAGAGCTAAGTCCATTAAGAAAGACTCCTTGATTAGTTGGGCAGATACCAAACTGGCTAAGATCTCTCTTCCTCCAAACCACACACACACACACACACACACACACACATACATAAGCATGCGCATGCATGCGCACGCATACACATACACATGCACACATAGATGCACATACACACATATACGCTGCATCAACAATGTAGCAGGGAAGAAAGAGCATTAAATTTGGACTCATTGAGTCAGGGGCAGCCAGGTACCACTCTAGAGCACCGGGCCTGGAGTCAGGAAGACCTCAGTTTAAATCCAGCCTCAGACTCTTACTACCTGGGTGACCCTGGGCAAGTCACTTAAGCCTGTCTGCCTCAGTTTCCTTATCTGTAAAATGAGCTGGAGAAGGAAATGGCGAATTACTCCAGTGTCTTTGCCAAGAAAACCCCAAAGGGGGTCATGGAGAGTCAGACATGAATGAAACAACCAAACAACAATAAAAGCAACATAGAGTCAGGGGATCTAGATTCGAATCCCAACTCTGCTATTTACTGGCTACGTGACCTCATCTCAAGGCTTCCTCACCTTTGT
Source organism: Pseudochirops corinnae (assembly GCA_028646515.1). Classification (NCBI taxonomy): domain Eukaryota; kingdom Metazoa; phylum Chordata; class Mammalia; order Diprotodontia; family Pseudocheiridae; genus Pseudochirops; species Pseudochirops corinnae. Next base: position 70,546,585 of record CM053585.1, on the reverse strand, counting down.
AAAGTGAGGGTGTTGGACAAAATGACCTCTCAGATCCCTTCCAACTCTAAACCCATGACTGGAATCTGATCCTATAAGCAAGAAAGGATGAGTTGGCCTACTCCATGTCACCCCCATACCTGTGCGAGACAGTGGAACTCTTCGCAAGCCACAACTCCCAGCCTTCTGAAGAATCCACACAAGGTTCTCCAACTGAGGCATTTGAAAAGTGGTGGTGGCCTCATCTGGGGCACCTTGTGTCAGGAGCACCTCTATGCACCACGCAACCAGCCCCAGACTGGCTAGGTCCTAACTCACCCATGATGGCAGACCCCATTTTTGAGTTGGATAGGAATGGTGGGGTTCCTCTGAGGTGTGAATCACCCTGATCTCCTATGAGAATGCTGAGCCTCAAACTCTTCCATGTGGCCTTCCATGCATAGTAGCTTCCCATCCCCTTCTGTCTGTCAGCTCCACAAGAGAGAAACTCAGAAGGCAGTTTGCCTTCTAAGAATCATGGGCCCTTTTATACACTGCCCACCTTACCTCCCCTCAATGTGACACTCCTGTCTTCAGAAATTCTGTTCAGAAAGACACTTGGTGCTAATGGGTAAAACAGTTTTCCCACTGAGGCTTATCCTACAGTCAAAATGCTCAGAGAAGGCCCCTGCCTCGGTCCCCCTCTGTGGGGGCTCCAACCCAGATTTCTGGTTCTGCCTATAACATCAGAGGACAATTGTAAGATTATGTGGTTGTCCCTTTCTCATCTCAACTCCCAAAGAAAAGTTGCCTGTTGGTAAGAATTCAAATACCTGGGGAAAACTGGAGATGTGGAAGAGGGGAGGGTTGTGGTCCACCACAAGTTCCAAAGTTGCCCTGTAACTTGGCTTTCACATCCCCCACCCTGGAGAAGCAGGGCTCCTTTCACTGAATGGCCTATGGTCTATGGCCCTAAAAAGTCAGCCCCTTTTCTTTGAGAAGTTCTACAGCTAGGGAAGCATCAACCTTACCCAACAGCTCCATGTTATGTCCCTCCAGCACTAAAGCTCTTAAAAATTGGAGCTCACCTTTCCTTTCCTCATCTTCTTATACTTACTTCATTGCCCTCTGTCCACCCCACAATCTAGTCATACTGGCCTATCTGTTCCACACATAAGACGTTCTATTCCATGATTGTGCCTTCGTATTCACCATCTTTAGTTCCTGGAATGCTACCCCCTCCTCTTTAGCTCTTTAGCTTCCTGGGCTTCCTTCAAGACTCACCCCAAATCCCACCTTTCCTGTCCACCCCCAGCTACCAGAACCTTTCCTCTGAGATTTTTTCCCAGTTATATTGTATATACCTTGCATACGCCTAGTAAGTTTCAAGTTTGTATCTGCCATTAGAATGTAAGCTGCTTGAGGGCAGGAACTATTTTTGCCTTTCTTTGTATCCCCAGCACTTAGCACAATGCCTGACATATACTAAACACTTAATAAAATGCTTATGGACTGCCTCTCCACAGGCAGAGTTTGGCCAGAGCCTGAACCTCAGATCTTCACTGTCTCTGTCCAGATTCAACCTTTCCAGCAGACCCCATTTCTGCCTCTTTTTTATCCTGGGTCCTACACACAAGGACTCCCTTCCTCCTCTTTTGTGGGGAGCACCACTTCAGAGAAACAATGTACCCTACCTCTAGTTATGGCTTTGATCTCAACTTGGCCTTAATAGCCCATAAATTTTAATTTAGTGATAAATTTTTTGAAACCTTTCTGGACCCTCCCAGGACTTCAGCCTGTATATCACCCCTCATGATAACAACATCCATGAGCTTATCTAACCAGAATTTAAATCAGGCCTTTCATTGGTCCCAAGAGTATCTCTTCTTGGGTTTTACGAACCACACTCCCAACCCCTCCCAACTTTAGAATCTGGAATTTAGTAAGAAAATCAATGTTCAACATCACCATTATCACATAGCTTTCAAGATTTTTCTGAGGCTTCACGAAGTAGTGAAAAGAATAGTGACTTTGTAGTAGACATGAGACCTGGATCCAAGTTCATGTTATCCAAGAGAAAATCATTTATGCTAAACATTGACTTTCTCATTTGTAAAATGGGAATCATGATATTTGTACTACTGCCTCATAAGAGGTTGTAAGCCAGGTGCTTCAACAGCGAAATGTTCATAAATAAGTCAGGTGTTGTTTTCTGCATTGTCAGGATGGGGAAAACAAATGCTGGCTGCCCATCCCCAATTGGTGCCCACATCACCCTAATCTGAAGGATTTTGTTGACTCACCATAGAAATCTGCAGGATTGCTATACCTTGGACATGGGTAGCCAATTTCTGTGAAATATTTCACCATGTCCCGGGCTGTTCCTGAGTAGATAGTAGACCCAGAGGACATCAGAAGAACCAAATCAAACAACTTGAAGATATCTGAGCGAGGCTGATGAAGCGATATCAGCACTAATCTGTTGCCTTTTGCCAGTCTGGATAAAGTTTTCACAAGGTTATGGGATGTGAAGCTGTCTAAGCCTGATGTAGGCTCATCCAGTATTAAGATTCCTGCCAAGTAAAAAGACCACAATGACCCACTAGTACCAGTGATTTAAGCATTACTATACAGAATAAAGTTCTTGGATAAGCTATGTTTCTGCAACTATTTATTCCTAGGTCCTGCTCCTCACTGAACCATGGGGATAGAGACCTAGCAACATTTTCCTGGAAATGAGAGATCCTTCCTGCCTCCTTACCTTTGCTCTACCTCTCCCCATTTTAACCTCTTAAAAGTTTAGCAGTCCTTCAAATGCCTTTTCCTCCATGAAGCTCTCCCTGATTCGTCCTAACTTGAATAATCTATAAACTCACATTGTAGTTCATTTGTACCTCTGTTACGTACTTTTTGTATTACTCTATTTTAGCATTATAGACATTTTTGGACATTGTGAGCTCCCTGAAGCCAGGGAATTTGTCTTATTTATTTGTATCTCTCCCTTGTGATCGCGCCTTAATTAAAAAGTAGAATGAAGGAAGGAAACAGATTAGGAAAGCAGGGGAAAGCATACAACAAGGTGATTTTAAAATCCTCAGCTTAGGCAGGACTTCAGATAGGAATAGTCCCTAGCCAGAAATTCTTCTCCTTTCTTCTTACCTATAGAAATCAGAGCAAATCGCAATTCCACCAGGCATGGCACAATGCTAGGCACACAATAAAGCTGTGACTAAACCATTCCAGTCTCCTGCTATCAAACATGACTATTTTAAAGATAATGAATCCTAAATTTAGTAATCTCCATAAATAGGCCTGTGAGTTTCTTTCTCTATACATAATCTTTCGTTCTCTATATATAATCCCACCCCCACCTCCACTCCACTGCACATACACATAGTCTATAAAAAAATTCACAGTATGCTTCTGTAGGGAGGCAGTGTGGGTTTGCACTGACCCAAATACAGCTCAAAAGTCAAGGTTCCTTGGTTGGTAGTGGTGGGGTGTGAGGGACAGATATACATAACAAAGGCAAGAATATGGGCCCAGAAAATATCATTACATTCTTCTCTTAGCTTTCATTTTTACTTAACTTCATTTTTTCCAGCCAAAGAGGATTGGGGGAGACAAGTGGGCTTAATTGTTCTTACTTATTGGCAACTCTTATTGGAAATTTTGGGACAGTCTTCAAAATAGGTTTCAGTATATAGGAAGCAAGCCTGTCAAGGGTTAAACAGGAGTTACAAGGAATTTCTAAATCTAGGGAAGCTAGTTGTATGAAACAAATACCAGAAATTGACGGTCAAAAGATGAGACTTAGTCTCAGCCTGCAGATGTTTGGTTGGCTTTTCTTTCTTCTCTTCGCTGTCTCCCTTCCTTCTTTCTTTCCTTTCTTCCTTCTTCCTTCCTTCCTTCCTTCATCCCTCTCTCCCTCCCTCCCTCTCCTTCTCTCTCCTTCCCTCTCTCTCTCTTTTTCTCTCTCTTTCTTTCTCTCTCTCTCTTTCTTTCTTTCTTTCCTTCTGGCTACTCTGACTTAGATGTGAGGGCTCACAGTTTTGGCAATGGACTAAAGATCTATTAATCAGCCTTCATCAGGCAGAGGCTTTCTAGTCACCACATTTTAGGTGATGGGAGCAGAGAGCCAGTAGGTAGCCCTAAAGATCTGAAGCCAAGAGGGATGTAACAAATGCAGCTCAGCAATGAGAAAATTCAGCATAATCCCCAGCAAAACTCAGCATAATCCCCAGTAAAGAGATGATACAATTTTTAGTAAAGGTGACATGCACAGTAAAGAGCAGAAATGTGATACTAAAGGCAAAATAGCATGATCGTGTTATCAGAGAGCACTGGTAACTCTACTGTGTCACAAGGAAGAGCTATCCTGCCTCTGAATGTGCCTTGATCATATGTATTCAGGAGTATTGTGAGACCCACATGAAATAATAGATATGAAGTACTTTGCAAATCTAAAAGCACCATGTAAATGCCAAGTATTATCATAATCATCATTCTTGTTATTATTCTTATTCTTAAACACTTTACAAACCTTAAAGCATCATACAAATTCAAGGCATTCTTGTCGTTGTTGTTAGCTTACAGTCAGTCAGTCACCTAGCCTCCACTCTGGTGAAGACTTCACTCCTCGAACCTTCTACTACATTCCTGCTCAGTTCAAGCCATGTTTATAGAGCAATACAGGGATGTGCTGGTAAAAGTTTAACAAGAACTCTTGGGGGGGAAATGTGAGTACTCACATATTTTTAAGTTTAATCTTCATTATTAACAGTTTCTTAAATCTAGACAATCAGCAAAACAATAAATCAAGCCCTGGTTTGTAATGATTACTGATTTCTGAAGTATAAATGCTCACACTGAAAATTTATTCCCAATAAAACACTCAAAAAGCCAGTAAGAGCTGGCTCCAGCACACCCCTGTATGTATCCCCTACTTGTGCACCCTCTATGATGTGGCCTGGTTGAATATGTTTTCCTTCCATGTGTATGTGCCCCCTCCATTGGTGGTGTGTTAGCATGAGAGAGGTATCTCATGTATACCTGGGCTTTTTATGTCACTTTATTTGCTTTGCTCTTTTATTACATATAATTTGTTTTCAACTAATGTAACCTCTGTCTAGAAGGTGACAACAACAGTACCTGACTTTATATAGAGCTTTAAGAGTTGCAAAGTACTTAAGAATAATAAATAATGATAATTATGATACTTGGCATTTACATAGTGCTTTTAGGTTTGTAGAGTACTTTATACCTATTATTTCATGTCGGTCTCACAATATTGAATACATATTCAGAGCCAGAAGAGCTCATTCTTGTGACACAGTAGAGTTACCAATGCTCTCTGATAACATAGTACTATTCTCTCTTCTGCATTACATTTCTGCTCTTTACTGTGCATATCACCTTTCCTAATTGTATCATCTCTTTGCTGGGGATTATGCTGAGTTCTCTCATTGCTGAGCTGCATTTGCTACATCTTTCTGGGCTTCAACTCTTTAGAGCTATCTACTGGGTCTGCTCCCATCACCTAAAATGTGGTGACCAGTAAGCCTCTGCCTGACAAAGGTTGGCTAACAGATCTTTAGTCCATTGCCAACACTATGAGCCACCACATCCAAATAAGAAATGAATACACATTGATGGGGGGCTGGTGAGCTATGGTTTTAAATAGATGTAGATTTCACGGAGTGCCTCAAATCTGAGGGTCCATATGTAGGAGGAGATACTCCAGGTGCTACATTTCTATTCCCAGGCCTCTGACCAATATTTCAAAAGAGGTTTCCAGTTTCTATTCTAACTCTTCTCTCACCGTTTCTGAATTACTAAATTTCTACCCTCTCTGAACCACCTATGAGGTTCTATAGAATCATTTACTCAATTTGTGTCCTTGAATATCTTGCTTTCAAACAATACTAAACTCTCTTGATTCATTTTAGAGTTGGGCCCTAATGTATATTTCTTCATTCATTAATCCAGTAAATCATTCATTCATTAAACAAACAATGACTAATGACATGCTATGTATAAAACCCTGTAGAGCAGTGGTTCTCAACCTTCCTAATGCCGTGACCCTTTAATACAGTTCCTCATATTGTGGTGATGCCCAACCATAAAATTATTTTTGTTGCTACTTTATAACTATAATTTTGCTACTGTTATGAATCATAATGTAAATATCTGATATGCAGGATGTATTTTCATTGTTACAAATTGAACATAACCCACAGGTTGAGAACCACTGCTGTAGAGGATATAGGAAGAATAAGGCATGGGCTTTTCTCTCATAGAGTTTACAGTCTAATAAGAGAGATTACACACACATATGCAGATATGAATACACATGCACACACATATATTGTGCATGTGTGTGCACATATATGCTCATGTGTATACTCTTTCTTATTAAATTGTAAGCCCCATAAGAGGAAGGACCATGCCTTATTCTTAATAATATACATGCATGTATATATATGTATATGTACATATGCATAACTATATGTATGCATGTATATATATGTGTGTATGTGTGTTCATATTGTAACAGTAATAATTTAGTAGATACTTAGCTCTTGGTAACTTAGAGCTAAGTACTTCTTGAGAGAGGCAGAAGATATAAACTCTGAAGCAGAAGGTATGAACTCTGTCTCTTGTTGAGAGGGCATGAACTCTGTCTCCTGTTGCTGACATGGCAGGAAGGTGTTGGCTGAGACAGGAGGGCAGTGTGTGTGTATATAACAAGAGTTCTAGAGACAGAGAGACAGAATCAGGAATCTTCCTCCTGCTGGCTCGTAGTGGAGGAAGCAGAATTGTTCCAGCATCTGGGAGCCGGGCTGCTGGACTGAACAACTGAATTGGAACTGCAACAAATCTGATGATGGCCTTCCAGGCGGCAGCAGCAAACAGCCACTTTGGCCTTCACCAGATTCTGGTCTCAAGAAAAACTCCAACTCAGTTCTCAGTCAGCTTCCAGATGCTGGGAGAGAAACTCTCTTTCTCTCTCTCTCTCTCTCTCTCTCTCTCTCTCTCTCTCTCTCAAGATAACTCCAACTCAGTTCCAACACGCTGGCGTCCTGTCTCAGCCAAACCCCTCCTGCCACATCAGCAAGAGGAGGCAGAGTTCACGCCCTCTCAACAGGAGACAGAGTTCATACCTATATATATATATATATATATATATATATATATACACACACACACACATATATATATAAGATAGTAAATGTGAACTGCCAGAGGTGCATGCAAAGCACTCTGGGAATTCAGAGAAGGGAGAGATCACTTCCTGCTAAGGATATTCAAGACATCATGGTATTGGACTAGGAATCAGAAGACCTGGATTTGAGTCTCACCTTGACCTTGAACAAACTACTTGACCTTCCTGAAACTCAGTTTCCTCATCTGTAAAATAAGTGCAATAATACCTGTTCTCATGCCGATGCAGGATTATGATGAAAAAGGTCAAAACAAATAATAAAAATATTGATAAACTCTAAATCTATATGCATGTAAAATATTATTGTTATTTATCATTATTAATAATAGTAATACATAATTAAATCTAGAATTGAGCTAAGATTTGAAAGATGGGAAGGAATTAGCTAGGAAGAGTGAGGAGAAAGGGGGAGGACACTCCAAAGGGAAGGAACGGCATATGAGCAAAGACATAGAGGTAGGAAGCTAAAGGTGGGAGACGTCTAGATAGAATCAAAGCTGCATTTGAAGATTAACCTTACAGTTGTGTGTAGTATAAAGTGGAGAATGGAAGATCAGAGACAAGGGGCAGGTAGACAGCTCACTGGATAGAGCACTGGGCCTAGAGTCAGGGAGACCTAAGTTCAAATCAGGTCTCAGACACTAGTTTACTTGCCCCTGGGCAAGTCATTTAATCTCTATTTGCTTTAATTCATTGGAGAAGGAAATGGCAAAGCACTCCAGTCACGAAAATTCGGACCCAACTGAATGACAGAGCAGAGGCCAGGGGAGCTGTTAGGAGGCTTATTACAGTAGTCCAGGCAAGAGGTGATGAGGGCTCGAATGTAGGCAGTGGTGAGACAGTGGAGTAAGCAGAAGCAAGACCTCTTGCTCAAGAAGGATCAACAGGATTTGACAATTTTATGGGACGTGGGAGGCAAGGAACAAAGATGTCAGCAAAGTTTTGAGACCAAGTGAGTGGGAGAAGGGAAGTCTCTGAAGAGAAATACATATTCTAGGAGAGAAAACAAGTATTGGAGGAAGGTGACAGATAGAGTTTTTAATATGTTGAATTTAAGGTGCCAGCAAGACATACTGGTAAAATTTATCGGAAACATGGGTCTAGATCTCGGGAGAAGTGGCAGCAGAAGATAGATTTTGGGGAGTCATCTGCACATAGGTGACAGCTGAAGCTGGGAAGGGGAGAGCATAAAGAGAGAGGAGAAAAGGGCCAAAGATGGAATTTTGAGTAACACCAACATTTACAGGGAGGGAAGAGCACCAGCAGATGGCAGAGACCTATGAAGAGACCAGCAAGGTAAGAGAACCAGAGCAATGCACTATAGCCAAGGGATGGGAGAAATTCAAGACAGAAGGGCCCACTCTACAGTGCTGGGGCACAGAAAAGGCATTGGAGTTGATGTCCTTGATCATCAGGGCCAACCTGAATACCAGTCCATGTTTGTTTAGCACTTTATAGAGTGCCTTAATATTATGCTGTCTCACTGACTCCCAACAATGAATCTGAGAAATCAGCTCTATTATTTTGTTCATTTTATAGGTTAGAATGTGAGTGGTTGATTGATTTCTATAGGGTCACACAGCTAAGTAATTGTCTAAGGCAGCATTTGAACTCAGCTCTTCCTGACTCTAGGATTAGAGTTCTATCCACCACACCTTGCAGCTGCCTATAGATGGGGAAACCAGCTCAGAGGGACAGATAACACGACAATACACTGCATCCCAAATGGGCTAAAATAGTTTTAGGAGAATGGTGGTGGGGAGGAGGAAGTGAAACCAAATTACAAGGAGCTGAAGAGTGAAATGGGAGGTGAGACAGTGGAGGCATGGCTAGGCCATGCCTTCAATATTTATTCTAGATGCTACTGTAGTAGGGTACATAGTTTTTAGTCTTGAAATACTAGATGAATCAAGAGGAAGGGAAAGGAAGAAGGTTATGTAGCTTATTCACATAGCAAAACATTTTCTGTTTTTTTCAAAGTCTTTTGTAACATTTTGGTTTTACACATGTGATCCTCACAAGAGCCCTGGGAGATAAAGATTTTTACCCATTAGAAAGATGAAGAAACAGATAGGGGTGAAGTGACTTGTCCACAGCTAGTAAGTGGCTGAAACTTCACGTGAGTTCAAGTCTCCCTGACTTCAAGTCTAGCGCTCTATCCACTGCCCCATCTAGCTACTTTTTTTTTTTATATCAAAGATGGAGGGAACTTCCACGAGTGGAGAGATGTTTTTCCCCATACATGGGGCCACATGAACCACTGCCTCCTCCTCACCAGGATTCCACAGTAGCTGTACCCCGATGCTCACTCGTCTCCTCTCACCACCAGACACTCCCCTTATGTACTCATTCCCCACTCGTGTGTTGGCACACTGCCGCAGTCGAAGCTCAGCTATCACCTCTTCTACCTGAAAAGGAAAAGTGAAGACACTTGTTTCTTGCTTTTCGAACATTATTCTCAGGCATTGTTTCTTCCCTCAATAGCGTTGTAATTCCCCTGGTCTCTTAATGTCAGCAGCATGTATATATCCAGAGTTCCCACCTTGACCACGTCTCCCACACCTCTGTCCCCTTCTCTCCACTCACACAGCACCCCACCCTGGGACAGCCTCTCACATGGTTAACTGCAAGAGCCTCCTAATTGGTCTCTTTTCTCTCTCCCCATTCTAGTCCATCTTCCAATCAAGCTGCCAAAGAGATTTCTTAAAACATAGGTCTAACTATGATTTGGGGGGGTCTTTTTTGAAAAATTTATTTTAAACTTAAATATTAAAACTTAAATAAATACACAATAAGAAAAGAAAAAGAAACATAAACTTAAATACAATTTTTTTTCTTTTAGACTTCAATACTAAAACTTAAATACACAATAAGAAAAGAAAAAGAGAACGTTGCCAATGTGCCCAGCAGAATGTAAGAAAGGATTCAAAATATACAGCAATAAATTTCCAGTTTGAGAAAGCCTATATAATAAGTACTACACATTGTGCTGAGAGCCGGCAGTCTTTTCCTTGCTTCCTTGTGAGTTTGCTTCTGTTCTCAGATGCATCCTTTTTACTTTGTTCTTTCTTTCCCTCTCCCTCGCCCCCACCAGGCTATGACATGTCTTTGTGACTCCATTAAGGGTTTTCTTGCCAAAGTGGTTTGCCATTTCCTTCTCCAGCTCATTTTACAGATGGAGAAACTGAGGCCTACAGGATTCAGTGACTTGCCCAGGGCCACATAGTCACAAAGCCTGATTTGAACTCTTCCTGGCTTTAAGTCAGGCCTTCTATCCACTTCCCCACTTAGTGAAAGTTAAGATAAGTAGCCTTAAAATTTCCCAAACACCCTCATGAGATGAGTAGTGTAGGGAAGTGGAGAGAGAAGATTGAGTTACTCTTCCCCTCACCAACATAGGCTCTGCGACTTCATCAGCGTGAAACTCACACCCCGCCCCCCCCAGGCAGATCAGCCCATTTGGAACTCAGTTGTTTTTTTGTTTGTCCCATGATCCCCCAGCTAGCAAACATCAGATGCGGGATTTGGCCCCGGATCTGCCTGATTCTGAGGCCTGACCTCTCACCAAGGCACCATCTTGCCGGGTGGCCCCAAAACGCATGATTATTTTCGTGATTCTGTGACATTCGGCTTTTGCCAACGAGTTACACTTTACGCACCCTCTTTTCGCGCTGGGCATCTGAGGCGGTTCTCGGGAGCCGGAGCTTTGCAGCGAACAGCAAGGTCTCCCAAACTGTCAAGTTGGGGAGAAGGGTGTCGTGCTGCCGCACGTGGGCGAGGCTCTTCTTCACCAGCTGGGGTGTGCTGGGCTGACCGTTAATGAGAATATGGCCCGACTTAATTTTGCCTCCATGTTCTCTGCAGGTAATCACATCCAGCAGGGAGGATTTTCCATAACCTAGCGAGGCAAGAGATAGAGTTCTGGAGTCAGGGAGCTCCAGGTTTGGCCTCACTTCGTAGGAGCTCCGGAAGTGGTTTTCATTCTTTGCCTCTTCTCGAGGTATCCCAGGACTCCATCATGAGCAAAGTTGGGACATCCCAGGGCAAATGGGGCTTTATCCGGGTGGGGCATGGACATGGCGTGGGTGTCGTTCCCTCCCTGCATGCACTGACCATCATCCCAGCACCTCAACCCATTTATTTCATCTTCTGTCAGCTTGCACTTCAGAAGCCCGCCCCCATGGTCACGTGGCTGGGCACTCACTCCCAGGACCCACCTTACCTTCCCACCCCTCAGGGAGGGAGGAAGACCGCACCCCTAACTCCACAGCTCCCCGGGAGATCAGACTACCCTCTGTCCCGTTTTGCCTCGCCCCGCCTCCGCTCCCCCTCCCCACCAACCCCAAAATGAATTTACATCCCATGCTGGGATTCCTCCCTTCCACCCTGGTCAAAATGCCTACACTTGCTACAGCTACATTAGAGGAAATCCAGTACAGTTTGACCATCAAAGGGCCGCACTTGAGGACCCAGAGGGCCTCGAGGCTGCAGTTCCCCACCTCTGCGATCTAGGAAACTCATGCTGCTGTCTTTAACAATTGTCTAGCCTAGACACACAGGCCAGCCCTCAAGATCAGCCCTGAACTTGGGACTTTCCTATGGCCTCAGCTTGAAGCTTCAGGGCTTGACCACGCCAGGGGCAAATATGACTTTGAGTGGATTCTCACGGAGGCAAGACCCAAGGGACCATCCTTTAAATGGCTTTACTTTTGCTTGCCAGAAAGATGCTCAGCCTCCCAACCCCACTTCCTCTTTTTCTGGAGAAGGGCCGGAGTTAATTGCATTGTTAAGCTAAACTATTTTGGGCTCCCTCACTTGCCAGCAAACGTCTCATCATTCAAATTGTATTTGGTTCACAAGCTAGTTTTATGGGAATGACTAATTTGGAACGTTAATAGGATGTCTTTTAAAAATGCAAAACTCAAGCCTGCTTGGAGGAGGAGTAATAAAAAAAAGAAGAAAGAATAGCTTTAGAAATTATTTTTAAACTACAGCCCAGTAGAAAGGAATGTTCTGATCTTCCCTTGTGTACTTTTTTAAAAATTTAAAACAAGTACCTAAAGACAGTCATCAGTTGCTGTCCAGTTAAAGCCGTTCATTCTAGAATGCCATATTCATTGCCATTGATAAAGAGAGGTAAAGGGGCAATTTGGATCCATTTCACAAAAGCATTTGATAAGGTGTACCATAAACTCTTAAAAAATACTTAAGACCAGTTTACTGAATGGCATTCAGACTCAGTTGTTCTCTCAACAGTCATGTATGATTCCATCAGAATGGCTACTTTTATCAGTGATATTCCCCCAGGTACAACAACTCTGATTTTATTGCTATTTATTCCTTTGGGGGTATAGACTCATTTTCTTCTTAAAGTGCTTTTTGAGCCAGGGGAAAGTTCCAGAATGTGTCTGAAGAATGCTTCTCTTTGCAGGTGTCTTGTTCACTCACTGCAGGCTATGTGATGCCCAGAGTTTCAATTTAGTGACCCCAAAACATTTTCCTCACACAGTCAATTATGCCTCCTTTAATTTAGGGTCCATTAACCCAGGCTTCTTTTAAAAGCAGAGAACTGAATTTTGAAAGGTGACCAAACCACATGGCGAGCTTCAGCAAATGGGCGGGCTTAAAACACTTAGCATTTTTAGGTCTGTAAAGCTTATATTATCTCATTTGACTCTCACAACTATTCTGTGAGGTGGAGGTGGTTGTTGTCCTTCATTCTCAAAGAGGACCAAAATGACATCACTATGTTAGAGTCAAGTTATAGTGCGTCTGACTGTGGCGGGTCAGACCAATGTGAGCTCGGAAGGCTCTGCCGCCAGTTGGGCACAAATAACTCACGTGAACATTGGCAATGGATTCTCTAAATCTGCACGCCTCATGTTTCTTTTGAGCTGTTTCGATTCTGCTTTGCTCACAGAGCACAGCACCTTCTCTGATGTGGTGTAGGCATGCCACGCTGGCAGGCTCTGTGCCGGTGTCTCCCAGGTCCCACCATCAATTCCAGAGTTCTTCAGAGACACCTTGAGAGTGTTCGGGTGTCACTTCTGACCTCCATGTGAGCACTCGCCCTGTGCGAGTTCTCCATAAGACAGAATTTTGAATCTGTGAGAAAGGTGCTATTGTTCTCTCTGTTTTACAGCTGAGGAAACTGAGGCTGAAGAAGTGAAGCGTCTTGCCCAGGATCACACTGATAGCAAGTGTATGAGGCAGGATTAAAACTCAGATCTTCACAATTCCAAGTTAAGCATGCTAGACACTGAACCTCCCTAGCTGCCTTCGGGAGGCAGTGTGGTAGAGTGGAGAGAGGACTAGCCTTGACGTCAGGAAAACCTGTGACCATTGTTAACTATGTGACTGTGGGTAAGTCATGTAACTTCTGTGGGCCTCAGTTTCCTGATTCATAAAATGGGGATGAAAATATCTTTGGTATCAATCTGATGGAGTTGTTGTGAGGTTCAAGAGAGATAATGCATATGTAGCAGGGACCATGGGGGAACTGCTCATTTTCTGGGCTGAGCTACCCCCCCATGGACCTGAACATGTGCTTTGACTCCTTGTTATGCCACATCCTTGCTCAGATGACCTTCTGTTTGGTCCCCAGTGACAAGACTTATATAGAACAGTGGTGTCATGTGGATACTGGGGCCATGAAACCTTATGTAAGAAGCTCTGCTTACTGCCTGTTGACTTAGTTTTAAAATATGCTATTATCTATGTTTGTTTGGTTTTTTTTCATTTAGTTTGTTAAGTATTTCCCAACTACATTTTAATCTGGTTCAGGCAACACTTTGGGGTGCTGTGAGCTGCATGCAAGGCCTGATTTTTTTTTAATGACCTTATCTCAATTTATGCCTTTTTCAAAGATAGAAATTCTGATTCTAATTTCAGAACATGAAGGTATCCATCTACATGCATAGGTTCCCAAAGCGGGTGTTACTGCCCCTTGGGGAGTGCTGGAATGATCTGGGGGGGGTAGTAGTAGTAGCCTTGGGTGCAATTGGGGGGCATTGAATAAAAATAAGGGGGCAGTAGAAGCATAAGGAAAGAAGAGAAGAAATTTTTGAAAAACCATTCATAAATGTTTCATCTGTTGTGTAACAGAATTAAAGTCGTAGTGATTACATTATTTTTCAAATAAACACACAAAAAGCAAGTTATAACTAATAAGTGGTCAAGTTGGCTGATAGGTCTTAACAAGCAAGTGTTGGCAGGACAGCATGTTGCACATTGTCAGGAAATCCAGCATGCATTGCCAGGAATATGTGCTTGTAATGACTTGTTTACAATATGATACTATACATTTACATGACACAATATTGTGTCATCAAAATTTCAATGCAGGAAAAAACCCACAAATTTACAACAAATTATTAAATTTAAGATGTGCCATTTAAAAAAGATATTTCTTTTGAAATGATGTAAATCTTTTAAAAAAACAAACCTTTAAAGGGTTAAAGAAAGTAGATTTCCAGGGTAGCAATGAGTAAATTTTTTTTTAAAGGAGGTGGTAGGCCAAAGAATTTGGGGAATCTCTTTTCGGTCACTGCCCCAGAGTGACCAAATTAGACTATAATTGATAAATTGATGGGTTAAACTAGAATAATGCTGTGATATAAAAGGAAATTCTTTTTTTTTTCTTTTTGGAGGGCAATTGGGGTTAAGTGATTTGCCCAAAGTCACACAGTTAGTAAGTGTGTCAAGCATCTGAGGCTGGATTTGAACTTAGGTCCTCCTGACTCCAGGGCCAGTGCTCTATTCACTGTGCCACCTAGCAGCCCCTATAAAAGGAAATTCTGTCATCAGACATAAAAGGTTAACATAGCTGTGTTCCACTTACAACCGCCCACTCTTGTACATTGAAAAATGCCTTATGCTTGGGGGCTTTGCTCCTAGGAGACAAAGATTCATTTGTAAATTCCTAGATGAAGAGGTGGAATGGACATGAGAAGGCATCTCATCTAATACTCTCCTGTTCCCCTTATTTTACAAAGGAGGACCCTATACCTGGACAAGATGAAGCAACTTCTCCATGGTCATATAGGTATTAAATGTTGGAGCCAGAATTTGAACTCAGGTCTTCTGATTCCAAAGCTAGAACTCTTCCTATTTTGCCATCATGGTGCTACCAACCTCACTGACTCATTGTTAGGAAAGCACATATTAATGTGAATTTTTCTTCTTATTAGTAAGACTTTCTCTTACCCTACTGGATTTGAAGGGCTGCAGTAGATAGAGTGCCTGGCCAGGAGTGAGGAAGACCTGAGTTCATATCTGCCCTCAGTCTCTTCCTAACTGTGTGACCTTAGGTAAGTCACTTAACCCTGTTTGCCTCAGTTTCCTCATCTGTAAAATGAACTAGAGAAGGAAATGGCAAACCACTCCAGGATCTTTGCCAAGAAGACCCCAAATGGAGTCAGGAAGAGTTGGACATGACTGAAAAAAAAAAACCCCAAAATGACTCAACAGCAGCAGTATGAATAAAGGGTGTTAAATTTGTCTGTGGGGGAGAGGATAATGGGTCTGTTCCCAGTCGGTACTTCTGATGTCTTTGTATGGTGCCAGGCTCATTTCCTGAGGCTAGTAGAGCCATCCTGAATGAGCACCTGCTGCAGCAAATAGACATCTAGGAAGAGGCATTGTTCATTTCCATTCTGGGTCCCCAGTGGAAGTGGCCTTGGTGCAGTTGTCCCCTTCCTGTTGGGAGGAGATGCATACCTGAGCTCTCCATGATAGCCAGCATCTGCCCACTCCTCACTTTCAGATTCAGATTCTGGATCACAGGCACAGGAGAATCCTGGCCTCGGTTCCATATACACGGCATTTTGAACTCAGTAAGTTGCTCGTACCATGGCGCCTGGCAGGCCCCGCTAACCTAAGAAAAGAGAAGGATGGAGGATACTCTTAAATTATTCTCAGTGTCACGTGGATGAGTATATCATAGACTCATTTTAGACCCATCTCAATGGCCTCTGTCCAACTGCCCAAAACCATAACTAGGGTAGGATCACTGGAGCACTGCCATAAAATAGAGAATCCAAAATTTAGAGAAATTAAACTCAAGGTTAGAGATAGAAATATCAGAGCTTAGTCCCTAGTTAGCAAGAATAATGAGTATAATAAGGTAATAGTGTCTAGTATGCTTCCTTCCCTGGGCTAGCTTCTCCCTAGCTAAGCCCTGCTGTACTCCCTCCTCCAATGATTCGTTCTCCAGCCGCCATTCCGAGTGTCCTGCCCTCTCTGTCTCCCCTTGACCATGCAGTGTCCTGGGGTCTCTTCCCCCACTGGGCCTTGTGTCTTGAGGTCCATGGTCTTGCCCTTCAAAGTGAATTTGTCTTTAAAAATTTATTCGAAGGTACCTTTCATGCTGTTAGCTTCCTGGCTACATTTTGTCATATTTTCTTTCCTCCCTCCTCTTGACCTCAGATGGCCATGAGAATTTGAACCTTACAGCAGCTAAGTGGTGCAGTGGATAGAGCGCCTGACCTGGAGTCAGGAAGATCTGAGTTCAAAGGTCAGAGCCTCAGACACTTACTGATTGTGTGACCTGGGCAAGTCCCTTAACCCTGTTTGCTTCTGTTCCTCATCTGTAAAATGAGCTGGAGAAGGAAATGGCAAACTGTTTCAGTATCTGTGCCAAGAAAACCTCAAATGGGGCCTCAAAGAGTTGGACACAACAACAAAACTTTAACCCTAGTGCTGCTAATATGAAATAGATTTAAAGAACAACACATCTGCTATCTATAAAGGAATAGACAGCAGCTGTAGGTCAGACACAGCTGAACCCAGAAAGTGAGGTAGCTACAAGCAGGTTGTTATTACAGCCCATAAAACCATTATATTTGGTGAATAATTATATATTATATAATATATACATACTGTGATAAATCTTCCTTTTATATCACAGTATATATATTGTCATATATATATTTTATAATTTTCATTAAACACCTACTAGCACCTGCTAGTAGGCCAGGGCCACTGCACTAGGGCCTGGGGATACAGGTACAAGGAATGAAACAGAATCCTATAGGGAGTCATTCTATAGGGAGGGAGTGGAAGCCAGCCAGGTTGGACACCCTGTCGAGTTATGAGGAGGGCTCGGGGATAAGAAAGAAGAAGGATTATGATCTGTTGATGTCATGCAGAAACAAAATTGGGGCCTGAACTGGTCTGGTCCCAGCTGGATCAGTCGTAGGTCTGGCCATGTGGTGGTGAGGTTTCTTATGATATTTTAGGGGTGCTCTCTTGAAGCAGAATTTTTTGGGAGCAGGATTATGTGGTTCATCTCTTTGTGAGATGCCATGGTAGATAGATGCACATCACACGTGTGTGGGCTTAGCTCTCACCCCTGATACAAGTGGTCCTGAGTAATACTCTAAGACAGGGGTTCAGAAGTCTATGAACATGTTTTGGTCTGTTGTTTTTTTTTTTTATATATTACAATTACTGTATTTCAATACAATTGGTTTCCTTCGTAATCCCCTGTATTTTATTTTATGCATTGAAAAACATCCTTCTGGATTATCACCAAAGAGGACCATGCCCAAAAAAGGTTAAAAATCCCTCCTCTTAGATGAAAAATTGTGGAGCAGTTGCTGATATGCATCAATGAAGGGAGTTTCTTCATTATGGATCTCCCCACCTCCATGAAATCTCAGGTCTAGACAAAGAGAGCAAAAGCATCTCAATTTACAAACCAAAGGAAAATGAGACTGGGATGAGTATAAACCATAACAAGGCAGTGTTGGGCACAAACAATACAGACAAGTCCATGTATCATCTTTCCGAATGACACAGGCCACGGTCCAGCTTGTTGGTGCCTCATGGCCCATACCATCCAGCAGCCGAGTGGGAAGTCTCAAGTGTACCCCTTCCCTGGCTGGGCTCCCCTTCTCTCTCTGCCTACTGATAATCAGAGGAAGAAGGGAAGAAGAGGTCTCCAGTCCTGAGTAAGGTGAACTGTGAATTTTGCAAATGCAAATGCAGAAGAAGGTAATTTTTTCATTTTCTTGAGTAAGCCTTGCTTTGTCTTTGCTGAATAATATTTTATCCTTTCCTCCCTGAAAACCCTTTGCCTCATCCAACCTTTGGGTCAGTGGTTCTCAACCTGTGGGGTCACGACCCCTTTCACAGGGGTCACAGGGGTTGCCTAAGACCATAGAAAACACTTATTTCCAATGGTCTTAGGAACCGAGACACCACTCCTTTATCCATCTCCAGGCGGGTCGCCCACATGCAGATACGCCCACATACAAATATTAAAGGATCACAGCATTGGGAAGGTGGAGAACCACTGCTTTGGGTCTCACAACCTCTAGCTGAAGTTGCTAAGGAACATTCATAGTTGAGGAATTCAACAGAAACCAGGTTAAGTTTAGCATAACAACATAGCTAGTATTTATGTAATACGTGAAGATTTGTACAGCCGCTTTCATATTATCTCATTTGATATTAGCTGTATCCAGCACTTTAAACTCTGCAGAATGCTTTACAGGTGCTCTCATTTGATATTAATGATAATAGCTAGCATTTATATCGCATTGTCATGTCCATAAAGTAATTTATATAAGTTATCTTATTTGATGACGGTAATAATTTGATAGTGTCTTCAACTTTACAGAGTGTATTACATTATGTTTTTTCATTTGGTCCTCATGACAACCTTGGGAATTAGGTGTTATTATTCTCATTTTTCAGATGAGGAAACTGAACTTAAGAGATATTAGTAAATATCTGTGGCATAATTTGAAATATATATATACATATTTTAATTCCAATTTTCTATCCACTGCATCACCTAAAAATAGTTCTCAATGACTGTACTGTTTCCCCATCCTCATGGAGTTTTACACTCTTGATTCTTTTGTTGAATTTTCAGCCAGGAAATGCTCAGACCATCAGTCACGGTCATGAAGTGTTATGTAAAAGTATTTAATTGCACTCTTACCTGGTAGTTGAGGTCCCTGATCTCCAGGGTGTTGGACTGGCCACTGTATGTGAAATACAGACTGTTGTCATTTTCAGAGAAGAACACACTGTCCTAGATTTAAAGGAAAGAAATTACAGGTTAGGGGGTCTTTCTGGGCTAGTGAAGAAGCAAGAGGGAAGGAGCAAATATTGGGTAAAATACCTAGGAAGAACCCACATTCGAGGGTTAAAGGGATTTATGTGTACAAGTGGTAGCCGAAGGCTTTCTGCATATCCTTAACTTTGTTATTGAGGAGGTCTTTTTTCAAGTTAGCTGCCCACAGAGCCTGATGTCAGCCCTCTCCATGGCAGGAGGCATATGGTAGGGCAACTCTCTTTCTGGCTGATATTCTTTTTGACAGACTGAATCAGAACAGTCAGGATACTGGCCATATAGGAGTCCCTAGCAGCAGTAAACTAGAGTGGAAGAGTGGAAGTAAGAGCCCTAGGACTGAAATCAGATAGAGTGCATTCAAATTTCAGCTCTGCTACTTACACTGTGAGGGACAAGTCTTCTCCTCTCCCTGAGTTTGATTATACCAATTTTTAAAATGAAGGGACTAGATTCTGGAAAACAACTTGAAACCATGCTCCCAAAGTCTCTAACCTGCCCCCAGCAAATTCATTACTAAGCCCATTGCCCAAAAAGATTAAAGGAAAAGGACCCATATGTACAAAAATAATTCTAGCAGGTCTTTTTGTAGTGCCAAAGAACTGGAAATTAAAGGAATTAGGGAATGGCTGAACCAATTATGACATATAAATGTAATGGAATATTATTAGGCAGTTAGCTGACATTATGGATAGAACCACAATCAGGAAGACCTGAGTTCAACTCATAGCTACATGACCCTGGGAAAATCACTTAACTTCTCTGGGACTCAGTTTCATTATCTGTAAAATGGTGATAATAACAACACATACATTACAGGGTTCTGTGAGGATCAAATAAGATAGCTTATGTAAAGTACTTTGCAAAACCTTGAAGTGCTTATATAAATGTTTATTATTTATTATTATTATTATTATTAAGAAATGATTAAAGGGATAGCTTTAGAGAAACCTGGAAAGAACTCTGTAAACTGATACAGAATGAAGTGAGCAGAACCAGGAGAACAATTTATTAAATAACCACAGCATTATAAAGAAAAACTTGAGAACCCTGATCAATACAATGACCAATCATGATTACAGAGGACTGATAATGAAACATGTTAACCCTCTTCCTAACAAAAAAGAGATAATGAACTCAAAATGCAGAATAAGATGTACATTTTCAGATATGATATGATGTGAGAATTTGTTTTGCTTGACTACATATTTGTTACAAGAGTTTTCATCATTTTTAAATAAGATGG
Source organism: Pseudochirops corinnae (assembly GCA_028646515.1). Classification (NCBI taxonomy): domain Eukaryota; kingdom Metazoa; phylum Chordata; class Mammalia; order Diprotodontia; family Pseudocheiridae; genus Pseudochirops; species Pseudochirops corinnae. The sequence goes on along the minus strand of CM053585.1, from coordinate 70,526,074 downwards.
GGAAGTAGGGGTTAGGGATAAGATAGACCAAAAAAGAGAAATAAATGAAGGTCATTAAAGCAAGGTAAATGAACTTATCCCCAGCATTCAAAATTTCTCCATTTGTTGTAGCCATGGTTCCACATATGGATGATGACTGATGGAGCACCTGTGTTTTCTTGGTGTTAATTGTTAGACCAAAATGAGCACAAGCAGTAGAGAACTCTGTTGCATCTCGGCTTCAAAGGCTGCATTGAGTGCACAATCATTAGCAAACAAAAAATCATGCACCAACTGTCCCTCTACTTTGGTCTTGGCTTGTAGTCTTTTCAAGTTGAAGAATTTACCATCAGTGTGGCAGCTGACCTTGATGCTGTGTTCATCCTCATTGAAGGTGTTTGATAACATGACCAAAGACATCATGCTAAAAAGCATGGGAGCAAGCACATAGCCTTGTTTCACTCCATTGAATAGAAGCAAAGGAGATAAGACAAGGGGTTTGAAAGTTGAACTGGTTTCTCAGGGGAATCAAGATTAGGAAAGGAGGAGTGCATAGCCGATGCAAGAATGATAGCCAAGGAAAGGACTGAGGAGTGAAATAACAGTGAGGGCAAAGAAGAGAACTGGTAGTTGTAAGGCATGAAGAAAGATGGAATTATAAAAAATAATGATCAGATAAAAGATTTTTGAAGTACTACCAGATTCCTTCTATCTTCATACCAAGCTGGGGTTATCTGCACTGAGAGAATTGTAGTTGTAATTGGAAGGGAGGTAAGACATTTTGGCAGGAGTCATTTTGGAAGGGAGGCTAGGCAGGTATGGATGGGAGCTGTAGATGGGGATTTAGGACAGCATGGAGTGGGGTTAGGGAGGAGAGGAACATAGAGATGTAAGTGGGAGGATGCCAAAGACTGTGCCTGGCCCTGAATCCAGGAAATGGGGATGAAAGTTCTTGTCCTTTTCCTCTTTCTTACACAGTGTGGTACCCTGCTCCCAGGACCCACAACCCAAGTATTAGTATTAGAATTCAGCTGCATTGTGGGTTAGATAAAATTTTGTTAACTGGTCTGGGAATCTAGCTATCTTTTATTCCCTGGTTTCCATAGGAAAAAGAGTGCCAGTCCCTAAACAACTATCTTAGGAGTGATCTTTTAAGATCAACCTTTGCATAAGATGGGAATTACCTCTACTCCAATCTGCAGTACTTGCCTTGGGTTCATTCCTGAGGTTTTGACAAATTATCTGTATTCCTAAAATGCTAAAATATCTATTCGACTGACATCTTAATCAGCATGGCTGTCAAAATGTCTCTTAAATTACCGACATGTGACACGAGAGACAAGCAAAAGTAAATTTATTTGCAGATAGCAAGTTCCTTACTTATTGTGCTATGATTCTTGACTTCTAATCAAATCTCCAAGCTTGGGGTAAGGAATGATACTCAAAAAATACAAGAGTAGCTGCTTTTCACCTGGCAGTTAGGTAACAAACGTTTGTTAGGGGCTTACTATGTGCCAGGCAGGCAGTTAGGTGGCAGATAGAGCATCAGGCTTGTTGTAGTCAGGAAGACTTGAGTTCAAATGTGGTTTCAAATACTTACTGGCTATGAGACCCTAGACAAGTCAGTTAACCCTGTTTGCTTCAGTTCCTCTTCTGTAAGATGCCTTGGAAATGGTGAATCCCTCCAGTATCTTTGCCAAGAAAACCTCAAATGGGGTCATGAAAGCGGGACATGACTGAACAACGACAACAATGTGCCAGGTACTGTTTGAATCCCTGCAGTAAAAGAAAAGATAGGCCCTGTCCTCAAAGAGTTTACATTCTAATGGGGATAAGACAATATGTAAAGAGGAGTTGAAAAACAAAGGAAAAGGGGCATCCAAGTGCATGATGGGAAAGTCGTTAGAGTGATAAGCATAGTCAAGAAGGAAATGGAGTACAGGCAGCTTGAGCCCATCCCCCAGATGGAGGATCCAGAAGGAACTCACAGTTGGGAGAAGGGGACCCATATGATCAAAGGGATATTCCAGTGCCCGAGGCACTGAGGGATGTGCCAGGGTGAAGTCACTAAACCATTTGCTAGAGCATCAATCTCCAAACTTTTTTGATCATGCATTCCTATCAGTAAAATATTTTCGTAGCACATACCCTGGATATATGAATATTTATTTATAAATTTTATGCATGTATATGGATTTAAGTTCAGTTTGTGTGGATTTAATTTCACTAAACCATGTGGTTTTAGTGACCACAGCTGAAAAAGACACTTCATAAAGACATAAAAGAACTGAATTGGTGCCTGAGCTTACTAAACCTTGATTCTCATTTTTCAATCCCACCCACCAATAATGCAAAGATTTGCATTGAGATTTGCTTAGAAAATTCCTGTCTTCCCCGATTTCAATCAATTACTCATGCAAATTAATCCAAAGATGTTGCTTTTTTGTATTTTTACCAAATGGGTTCATAGACTACTGAAAATGCCTCATTTGGAAGATTTTTAAAAATTCAGCTTCCAAGTTCTAAAAGTATATAAATATGAATTTTTATAGATAACACACATCATTTTCAGCAGCAAAATAAAGGAAACCTTTCCAAACATACATTTTCAAAATACTCTTTCTATAGTACATTTTCTCTCTAAAAGCAGTTACCTTCTTACTAATTATTAGCATCTCATATTTGCCATCTATATGCCTGCTACATCTCCACTCCTCAAACTGGACCTCCAGAGACCCTGGCTGAGAGGAGCTCAATAGACCAGGCACTCCCCAGAATCATGCAGCTTCCTTTTCACTGGTCACTTGGTGCCTACATTGCCCACCTTCCACCTTTTGCTCTGAGAAGGATTATCCATTCAATGCTACCATTGCCTCTGGAAAGGGTCCATCAGTAGACTGTCCTACAATCCCACTTGCCATCTTTGTGACTTCCCAGATTGTTGTCTCCTCTAATTGAATATAGGCTCCTTAGGGGGAGGGAGTGCCTTGCTTTTCTATTGTTATACACTTAACTTAATACTGTGCTTGGCACTTAGTAAGCACTTCATAAAATGTTATTCATTTATTCATATCCAAGATATATAGGGAACTAACATATATATATGGAACCAAAAGCTATTCCCTATTGGATAAGTAAGTGGTCAAATGATGCAAACAGTTTATAAAAGAATTGAAAACTATTTAAAATCATATGTCAGATTGCTCCAAATCACTAATAATGAGGGAAATCCAAATCAAAACAGCTATGAGATTTCGTGAATTGGCAAAGATGACCAACAATGACAATAGTCAACACAGGAGAAGTGGAGAAGAGGTATGCTAAGAGACTTCTGGGAAAGCTGGGAATTGGTCCAGACCATTCTGGAAAGCAATTGGGAAATACTTGAAGATACATAAAATGTCTTCCAAAATACTCATAACAGCGCTTTTTGTAGCAGCTGAACTGGAAAGAAAGAACTGGAGACAATATGAATGCCATCAATTGGAGATGGTTAAACAGATCTGTTAAATGGGGATGATGCTGTAGCACTTACAGGATAACTGGGAGGCTACAATGAGAACATTTGTAAAGTGTTCTGTAACCTTTGAAGTGCTATTAAATGTTGGCCATTATTATTTAAATGATTTTTATTGATATAATCTGTTTTTACATCACCTGGATTTCCTTCTGTATCCATATAACAAAATTTTTTTAAAGGAAAGAAAAACAAGAAGAGAAAAAAGTCAATAAAATTGATTAAAACCTCAAAAAGTCTGCCAGTGTATGCAACATTTCATACCCATGAGCCTTCTTTCCTCCCTGCAAAGGAGTTAGGGGAGGTATCTCTTCCTATCTCTTCTTGGAGGCCAGGCATGTTCTTCACTATTTTCCAACATTTCTCTTCCATTGCTTTGTGGTGGCATCATTTTGTATTTTGTTGGCATCATTGTGTACATTGTCTTCATGGCTCTCCACTTACTTCATTCTTCATTTAAGTGTTCCCATGCTTCTGTAATCATTGGCATCTTCATTTCTTGCAACACAGCAATATTCCATTACATTTGTGTACCATGGTTTGTCTAGCCATCCCTCAATCAATGGGCGTTGACTTTGTTTCCAGTTCTTTGCTAACACAGAACGTACTTCTATAAATATTTTGTTGTATATACCAAGCAGAGGAATGGCTAAACAGATCTGTAAAATGGAAATAATAATAATACCAACTTCACAAGGCTATTGCAAGAATCGAATGTGATAATATATTGCAAAGTACTCTTAAATATTAGCAATTATTATTATTTTTTCACGATTGTGACAAGAGAACACTGTGCTAGAAGAAATTGTCAATAGGAGGAATCCAGAGAGGCAGTTCATTTTTATGAACTAATGCAAAGTAAATGGAACCCAGAAAACAATCAATGCAAGAACCGCAGCAGTGTTAATGGAAAGAACATCAACATTTCCACGGAATACAACATAATTAGAATGGCCAACTTTGCCCTGAAGAAGAATTAAAGCATCTGTTTCCCTCTTTCCTTTGCAGAGGTGGGGAACTAAGGATATGGATCACTGCACTTATTGTTAGACTTGATTGATGGGTTGGTTAGTTTTTCTAAATTGTTCTTTTTCTTCTTTATTATAAAAGATGGCTCTCTGGGTGGAAGAAGAGAGAGGAATGTATTAGGAAATAAAGGTGATATAGAAATGGATCTTTTTAATGTCCTCTTTCTTTTGAAGGGACTGAATGTGTTACTTTCTTCTTCTTTTCACAATATTTTGTAGGTAGAATACTACCAACAGTCACTTGTCATTACAGAAAAGGTCAGCAAATTTGAGACTCATCTTTGAAAAAGAAAAATGTGTAACATCTTTCAGTTCAACGTCATTTAAGTATTTTTCTGGGAGATAACTAGGAAACCTGTGTGTGGAGAAAATGTTGGCAAGTGTAATATTTGGGGTCAAGAGGCAAAGGTTTTTGGAGGGTTTATGTATATTTATTTTGGCATTTTTTGACAAGCAAATACTTCATGGTGAAATATTCTCGTTTTTTTCCAAGTAGAGTCTAGAATGCAATCAATGTTTTTGCCTTTATCTCAATCTCTTCTTATATTTAAAAAAAATACATTTTGTTGATATATTTAGAGTTTTATAATCATCTACACTTGCCAGAGTATCCTTTTCCATCTCCCCCTTCCAGAGAGTCATCCTGTGTAACAAAGAATAGAAAAGTGGGGGTGGGGGGCTGGAGGGTGGAACAATTTAGCAAAGGAGAAATGTGGCATTATATGCAGCGTTCCATCCTCACAGTGTCCTTCTGATCTAAGCTTGTCAGTGAGAATTCCATCGCATTCAGGATCAATGGTCTTATTGTTGTTATATTTTCTATTTTCCATTAGGTTGGATTTTTTGGTTTTTATCTTGCTTTTGTTTTTTGACCTGAATCTATGGTTTCATTGACATAGGAATCTGTATCTACCAGCACTTGAGTCTTAGCTCCTGGGAACACTGAAAGGTTAAGGGGCCTTGACCAGGGTCACAATTCACTACATATATTAGGAGGATCTGAATCCATGTCTCTATAGTTCCCAAGTCAGTTTGCAATTGAATATGCCATGGAACCTCGCTCATATTTTTTTTTCAATATTTTTCCAATGGGTTGTTTCAGTCATCAATCTTGTTTTATGAATTTGGAGATTCAGTAAAATTTGTAAATATTGAAACAAAGGAGATGAATCTCTCAAACACTCAAATGGATGCGCGATTCCATGGATTTGAAAGTTTCTTCCACCAAGCATTTATGCCCCAGGCACTGTGCTAGGTCTTTGGGACAAAAGGACCAAAATAAAACTGTCCTTGCATTGGAAGAGCTTCCATCTGTTAGGGGAGAGAATAAGTATTTACAGAATCCCGATCCCAAAAAAATGCAAGCAGTTTGGGTCAGGGGAGCTCTAGGACCTGGGCACATCAGGAAAGGCTTCGTGTAGAAGGCAGAGCTTGAACTGAGTCTGGAAGGAGACAAAAGATTCTAGAAGAAGCCATGAGGAGGAAGTGAGTCCTAGGTGGGGACAGGGGAAAATTGGCGCAGAAGCAGTGAGAGGGGGGCAGTGTTATGTAGGAAAAACAGCAGAAAGACTCATTTGGCTGACCCCCAAAGTGTAGGAAGGGAGTAATGAACAGTAAGGTTGGAAAGGTAGGTTGGGGCCAGACTGTGAAGGGTTTATATGCCAAACAGAGGGGTTTATTATATTTGATCCTGGATGTCACGGGGAGCCACTGGAGTTTATTGAATCAGATCTGTATTTTAGGAAAATCAAATTGGCAACCCTGTGGAAGAGGAATTGGAGAAGGTAGATGAAGTAGAGAGACCAATTAGGAGGATATTTGGACAGAGGATAGAGTGCCAGGTCTAGAGTCAGGAAGACTCATCTTCCTGGGTTCACGTCTGGCCTTAGACACTTCCTAATTGTGTGACCTTGGGCTCGTCACTTTACCCTGTTTACCTCAGTTTCCTCATCTGTAAAATGAGCTGGAGAAGGAAATAGCAAACCACTCCAGTATCTTTGCCAAGAAAACCCTAACGTGGAGTCACACACAACTGAAAAACAACTGAATAGTAACATGTAGGAAGTGCTAAAGCAGGATGAGTAGAGAGATGTTGTGGAGGCAGAAATGACAAGATCTGGACAGTAATTGGAGGGGGAGGAGGGGAGGACGGAACAGGTTACAAACCTGTGGGACTGCAAGGGGACAGGCAAGTTTGCAAGAGGGGTGGCTCAGAGATAAGGATAGATAATGAGATCTACAACACAGATTGGAACCCACCCAGGCTTGCTCATGAAATGGGGAGTGAGGGTGGAGGTGAGGAACTTACTGGCCACTGCCCTCAGGCCCCAAGCCAGACATAGGGCAACTGCCAGGTTGCCTGGCCACAGGGTCAGGATCTATTAGGGAAGAAGGGGGCTCTTCCTAGGAGTACCCAACAGCTTTGTGGGTACTTGGCTTACAGTCAGTCTTTTTCACTGTCCTTGAGGGGAAAACATACCCCTTTGTGTGGGTGGGAGGTCTACAACTGTTTGCATATTACATATTTTTGACCTTTTTAAATGTATTGATTGGTTGTGTTGATTTTTTTCATCTGTTACTGTCTTTAAAAAATATTATTTGATTCTGGAAAAGAAAAAGAACTTTAAAAAGATTATTTGTTGTATTGGGTGGCTCTCTGGGAAGGAAAGAAGGAGGGGGAGGAATAGTAGGGAAATCTATGAGGATGTAAAAAAAATAGAAAGGAAAATACATCCATACACCCACAGATATGTTTGTATGTGTGTATATAATCTATGTGTTTATATGTATGTATGTATATGTGTATATATGTATTGTGTAGATACATACACAGATATGTCCGTATACGTGTACACATACATAGACACATGCACATACACATATACCACACACATATAGATGCACATGCACACACAAACATGCATCACAGTACACATACAACACAGCACATGCATGCATAAGCACACATATGCATACATATACACATACACACATGTACACGTGCATATACACATACACACATGCACATGCACAATACACATACTGTGCAACATATATAGATACACATAAATGCATAGTACACATAAATGTGCACAGACACACACATGCTTATATATAGCACACATATACACACATGTGCACCCATGTGCACACAATGCATGCACACAATGCACACAATGCATATACATATGCACATACGCAAACACACATATATACATATACATTTACACATACACATACACATATACATATACACTTACACATACATATACACATACACATACACACAATACATATACCCATACATACACAATATATATACACATACATATACACATACACACATATATAAATATATACTTACACATACACATACACATACATATACACTTACACATACATATACACATACACATACACACAATACATATATACACATACATACACACATATACATATACACATGCATATACACACAACACACATACATGCACATATACACATACACATACACAATACACATATGCATGCACACATACATATACATACACACATACCTATACAAATGCACATACATATACACAATATACATACATATACACATACACATACACATACATATACAGGCACATATACATATATACTTACACATACCTATACTTACAATACACATACATACACATATACACATATACATACATATACACATACATACACATGCACATATACATACACACATATACATACACATACCGATACAAATGTACCTACATATACACAATACACACATATACACATACACACATATATACATACACATACATATACATACACATATACAGATATACACAAACACATACACATACACACACTATCCTGGGTGAGCATCATGATACCTGGTAGTGCAGAATGGAAGAGAAGGTAAGATCTTTCAGAACACTGGGAGAAGGAGCATAAAGGTATGTTGAGCAATAATAGGTGAAGGAGGTGGAGAGTTTGTGTTAGAGACAAGCCCCTAAACTAGCTATTCTGGGGAGGGAAGGGATGCCACCCATCTCTGCATCCTCTGCAGGTCTAGCACTCCCATGGGGCATCCCATTGCCCCATGCAGGTGCTCTCACTTTGGAGACCACTGTCCTAGAGCACCCAGACAAGAAAGACCCAGATCTCTTCGTTGTCAGGTCTTAAATGGGGGGTCTTCATTTGACAAAGGAGAAAACTGAGGCTCAGGATTGTTGACTTGCGGAGGGCCATATAGAAGTGTGACAGTCACAATTTGAGCCAAGATCCTCTGACTCTGAATCAAACATTCTTTCAACTCCTCTGCCTCACATCATGTCATCCAAACCCCTCATTTTATAGATGAGGAACCATAGAGGTTGGGCGACCTGTTGAAGATCACACATGGAGTGGATGAACTGGAACTCAAACCCTGATGTTTTCTGATTTCTTCCCACTGGCACTGTGGGGCCTCCACCAAGGACTTTCCAGAGAGAAAAGGAGGCTAGAAATGGCAGTGTCCATTCCTGGGGCCTGGATGCTGAAGCTGGACCAGCCTCCTTGCCTTAGAGAGGATGGGTTTGCAGTATTAGGATCTCTTAAGGCTGAAAGTCTCCAAAGCCTCATCATTTGTTTTTAGATTGACAGCCTTGTTCTAGCCACAAGTTCAGGTTCTGCAAAGGAAGGTACAGTAGAGGAAGAGGCAACCTAGTGCTAGAAAAGAGTGGTTACTCTTCTAATAGTTAGAAAACATGAATTCAAATCTCACTTCTGATTCTTACTACCTTTGTAACCTTGGGTAAGTCACTTAACCTCCTTGGGCCTCAGTTTCCTCATATGCAGAAAAAAATGAAGTGGGTGGGTAAATAGGAAGGGTTATACAAGACTGCTTCTGAGGTCCCTTCAAGTCCTAGGTATATGATCCTATGGCAACTAGAGAGCATGGGGGAGAGTGTGTCGGGCCTAGAGTCAGAGGCCTGACTTCAAATTTGACCTCAGACATTTAATGGTTACATGACCCTGGGGAAGTCACTTAACCCCTATCTGCCTCAATTTCCTTATCTATAAAGTGGGGATAAAAATAGCACCTACATCCCAGGATCGTTGCGAGGATAAAATGAGATGACTTTTGTTAAGTGCTTTGCAGACCTTAAAAGGCTCTATAAATGTTAGCTGTGATCATTATTATTACTGATTAACAGTTAGGTGGGTCCTTTGGTGCTAAACCCTTCCCTTTCTCCAGGTGCTGAGAGTGCTGATGGTGCAAGCCCCTCTAGCTGCTACCCTTGTTCACATTTAGTCTCTTCCATACCCTAAAAGAGAAGTGTGAGATCAGGTCTTTGTATACCAGCCAAAGAAAAAAAGTGACTCAATTTGGGTAGATAATTTCTTCCTGCTTCCTCTCTCTTCTCCTTTTTTTTTGAAAACAAGCCCCAGGTCCTGAACTTTCCCTTTCTCTTCCATCTGCCTGTGATCTCTGGGAGACATTTTAAGACTTATTATTTTGAAACTGATCCAGCAAAAGCTCTTTTCTTTATCTTACTCCATAGTCTTACCCTCCAGTATATTTCCCACTTTTACTTCCAAAGCATCATAAAACAAAATCAGAGATGGTTGGATGGAGGATTATTCTTCTGTTAGCTCCATTTCTCTGGCTACTAACACAAACACAAAACAGTCATCGCCCACTCACTCATAGTTCCCCTGTCTCAGGACATCCAAGCATGAGCTGACAGTCGCCCAGCCCACTCCTTAAACCAACTCCAGAGTTCTCTTGAGCCACCTTTCATTCTTGTGTTGTCACAGGGGATAGAGTTTGATGGTGTGACCAAATACCAGTGTCCTAGGGGGTCTCAAGGACAGCAGACTTGGTACAACTGGTAAGGCTAGCTGTCCTGTTGATAATCCGGTTTAAACTCTCTGAGGCTCCAAGTAAACAGACAGATCTGTTCAAGACTTCACTTACCGAGACATCCTCCTGGCTAGAGAGATTCTTCATCTCACTCTGGAGGGGGAGGTTTTTAATCATGGTGCCTGGTAGGGCAGGCTGGCACCTGCTTCTCTGTCCTCCTGTCTTATGCTTCTTGGATGGGATGGCTACCCTTCAGTGTGGATGTCTCCCTTTTCTCTTGCTTGAATCCAGCTGGCCCCGATTCTACCTCCTCTTGCCCTGTGTTATCCAAATGTTTCCGGGGGCAGAGTACTGGCATATGCAGGCATTATCTTCCATTCTAGAGATAAGGAAAATTTCCTGGCTAAAGGTACATCTGATAAAGAAAACTCTGGCCAGGCCCATGCTTCCCCTTATCCTAGTTGGTGAGAATGATCTCTGAGAGAGCAGGTTGCCCCTGGCTTCCTCTTCATTGGCATTTTGTGAACCCAACAAGGCGTTCTGTGACTTGCCTGTTGCTATTTTTGCTGTATTGCTTACTAGCAGAGAGCTGTCTCAGAAACTGCCAGTCTTCATTGCCTGATCAGTGATGAGGCACCAACTTTTGACAGCCATGACGAGCATAAGGAATGAGACTTGGGAAAGTAGCCAGGACTCTCCAGAGGAAGCTGCTTCGGCATCCATGCTACCCTGCCACAGGCTAAGCATTCACCAAGTTTCCTATACTGTCAGGTAAGGGATAAATGGAGAGGCCTACTCTTCCATTCTTTATTTCTTCCAGTAGGACTTTCCTTGGCTCTCCCCATGGGTGGACCCACTAAGAATGTGATAGGAGTGCATGGTGTAGGAATGAAAATGTGATAGAGAAGCTAAGGAAATGCTAGGTTCCATTCTTGTTCCCATTCCCTGGTCTCTAGGTTCTGAGTTGTTGACAGTGAAGTTATAAAGTAGGTGGCTGGTAGCCAAAGGTACATGGAAGCAACATGCCAAGGGTTCCTCCCTAAATGGATGGAGGAGTCTAGAGGAAAAATGGAAGTACAAAAAGATCCTGAGGAGTCTACCTCCTCTAGAAGAGGACTTGCTACCAAAGCTTAGGGCTAAATGGAAGTGGCCAGTGATGGTCCTTCCTCTCTTATCTTGCTCCAACCAGAGCCCATCTCTGCCCACTCAAAGCCTAGCTTTCTCCTCTGGGACAAGATTTGGAAGGCTACACATAGACACAAAGCAAAAAGGCCCAGAGATAATAGGCAGGGCTTGGGGGAAGGACCAAATTGGATGTGCTACATACAGGAGGGAAAATGCTTCTAAGATAATGAATGGAAATTGAAAAATTAGAGGTGTCTCTTTGCTGGTTCTCAGTGTGACCTTGACCCTGACACTGTTTCCTTTCAAGTGAGCATGTTGGCCTTTGGTGGGACATCAGCTCATATCAGAGAAAATGGAGCAGAGAGATCCTCAAAGACATCTCCCTGTATGTTGAGAGTGGGCAGATCCTGGGGATTTTAGGAAGCTCTGGTAAGTTGGAAATGTTCTAAATGTCAAATCAAAAGTATGAAGAAGAATAAGGAGCTGGTGGTAATGTGACTGGTGGTAAACAGCAGGTTTGAGGTGGTAGGCTTAAATTACAATGGGAAGGCCTTGGGTTGGAGATCAGAAGGGAATTCCTAATTGCAAAGGACCTAATATAATGTAACCTGGGAGACATTCTGATTAGTGGTCATTATTTTAAAAAGTTAAGCTAATCTAGTTAGAGCTTATTCTTTGGCTAAATATAGGATTGATTTCCTAATATATTTTATTTTATAAAAGGAAGCTCATAAATCTTTTTTTTTAATCTTGAGTACATTTCAGGGCAGCTAGGTGGCACAGTGAATAGAGCACCGGTCCTGGAGTCAGGAGGACCTGAGTTCAAATCTGACCTCAGACACCTGACATACTTACTAGCTGCGTGACCTTGGGCAAGTCACTCAACCCCAATTGCCTTGCCTTCCCCCCTCCAAAAAAACCAAAAAAACAAAAAAGAAGAGTATATTGCTATCTTTTTAATAGTATTTTATCTTTCCCCCAGTTACATGTCAAGAAAATTCTTAGCATTCGTTTTTACAAGATTTTGAGTTCCAAACTTTTCTCCTTCTTTCCCCTCCCTGCTTCTGAAAATGGTAGGTAGTTTGATATAGTTTATACATGCACTATCATGTAAAAACTATTTCCCTATTAATCATAGTTGTGAAAGAAGAAACAGATTTTTTAAAAAAAACCCATAAGAAAGAATAAAGTAAGTGAAAAAAATATGCTTCGATCAGCATTCAGAGTCCATCAGCTCTTTACCTGGATGTGGATACCATTTTCTTTTGTGAGTCTTGGATCATTTTGTTGCTGATCGTTCATAGATGATCATCACACAATGTTGCTGATATTGTATACGTTTTCTTAGTTCTGCTCATTTCACATTGCATAAATTTGTACAAGTCTTTCCAGGATTTTCAGAAATCTGGCTGCTCATCATTTCTTATTGCACAATATTCATATACTGCAGCTTGTTCAGCCATTCCCCAATTGATGAGAATCCCCTCAATTTCCAATATTTTGCCACGATGGAAAGGGCTGCTATAAATATTTTTGCACATGTAGGTCCTTTTCCCTTTTTCATGATCTCTTTGGGATACAGACCTAGTGGTAGTATTACTGGATCAAAGGGTATGCACAGTTTGGTTTCCCTTTGGGCATAGCTCGAAATTGATCTCCAGAATGGTTGAATCAGTTCACAACTCCACCAACAGTGCATTAGTGTCCCAATTTTCCCACATCTTCTCCAACATTTATCATTTTCCCTTTTTTTGTCATATTAGCCAATTTGATAGGTATGAGGTAGTTCCTTAGAGTTGTTTTAATTTGCGTTTCTCTAATCAAAAGTGATTTAGAGCACTTCTTCATATGCCTATTCACATCCTTTGACCATTTATCAATTGGAGAATGACTTGTATTCTTATAAATTCGACTCAATTCTCTATATATTTGAGAAATGAGATCTTTATCAGAGATGCTTACTGTGAAGAGTGTTTCCCAGTTATTTGCTTTCTTTCTAATCTTGGTTACATTGGTTTTGTATAAAAGCTTTTTAACTTAAAATAATTAAAATAATCTATTTTGTATTTTGTAATGCTCTCTGTCTTGTTTGGTCGCAAATTCTTCCTTTCCCCATAGATCTGACAGGTAAACTATTCCTTGCTCTTCTAATCTGCTTATGGTACCATCATTTATGTCTAAATCACGTGCCCACTTTTACCTTATCTTGGTGTATGATTTGGGATGTTAGTCTATACCGAGTTTGTGTCCCATTATTTTCCACTTTTCTCAGTTTTCCCATCAGTTTTTGTCAAACAGTGAGTTTTTATCTTTGGGTTTATCAAACATGGTATTACTATATCCTTTGACTGTTGTGTCTTGTGTACCTAATCTATTCCACTGATCCACTGCTCTAATTCTTAGCCAGTACCAGATAGTTTGGATTACTACTTTATAATATAGTTTGAGATCTGGTATTGTTAGGTCTCCTTCATTTGTAATTTCTTAATTAATTCCTTTGATATTCTTGACATTTTGTTCTTCCAGATGAACTTTGTTGTTATTTTTTTCTAGCACTATAAAATAATTTTTTGGTAGTTTGATTGATATTGCACTGAATAAGTATATAGATTTAGGCAGAATTGTATTTTTTGTTATATTGACTTGGCCTACCCAAATTGATATTTTTCCAGTTGTTTGGATCTGACTTTATTTGTGTGAAAATTATTTTGTAATTGTGTTCATATAGTTCCTGAGTTTGTCTTGGCAGAGAGACTCCCAAGTACTTTATATTGTTTACAATTACTTTAAATGGAATTTCTCTTTATATCTCTTGCTGCTGGGCTTTGTTGGTCATATAAAGAAGTGCTGATGATTTATGTGGATTTATCTTATATCCTGCAACTTTTTAAAATTAATTAATTATTTCAGGTAGTTTTTTAAGTTGATGATCTAGGATTCTCTTAGTGTACCATCTATCACCTACAAAAAGTGATTGTTTTGTTTCCTCATTGCCTATTCTAATTCCTTCAATTCCTTTTTCTTCTCTTATTGCTATAGCTAACATTTCTAATACTATATTGAATAATAGCGGTGATAATGGACATCCTTCCTTCACCCCCGATCTTATTGGGAAGGCTTCTAGCTCATATCCGTTATAGATAATGCTTGTTGATGGTTAGATAGATACTGCTTATCATTGTAACAAATGATCCTTTTATTCCTGTTATCTCTAGTAATTTTAATAGGAATGGGTGCTGTATTTTGTCAAAAAGCTTTTTCAGCATCTACTGAGATAATCATATGATTTCTGTTGGTTTTGTTATTGATATGGTCAATTATATTGATGGTTTTCCTAATATTGAAACAACCCTGCATTCTTGGTGTAAATTCCACATGGTCATAGTATATACACCAGTGATATATTGCTATGAAAATTGCCTTGCTAGTATTTTGTTCAAAATTTTTGCGTTGATTTCATTAGGGAAATTGGTCTATAATTTTCTTTCTCTGTTTTAGCTCTTCCTGGTTTAGGTATGTAAAGCCAAGCACGAACAGCTTTCCAGAGGACTGCTGCTATGAACAGCTTCAAGGTTCTGAATACACCATATAGTGAGCACTCTATTTATTCAGTAACAAACTAAGACAGAACATTCACAGAAAATCAAAATACAGCATTCATCATGTTATGATATAACAACTTATCGCTAAAATGGCCAAGTAGTTTTCACCAAAGTGGTCACATAGTTTTAAACAAAGTACATTAATTTAATAACTCAATCATTCTAAAGGAGGCAAGCCTCCTTAACTGAAACAAAGTACAGAGGTCAAAAGCTCTCTACCCCTAGGTCACATTGTCTTAATCTCTTCAATCAAAAAGTTTTCTTTCTTCTTGATTGAAGATTAGTTTCCAATCATCCTTAGTTAGTAAGTCCTTAACTCAATCATCTAATTGTGAAAGTCAAAGTTCTCCACCCCTAATAAATCATGATCTTCTCAGTTTGCATTAAATACCCAAGGAGAAGTCTTTTCATCTTAACTCGAGGCTGGCTCTCTGCTTCCATGTTTCCCCTTCCATGGTCCCAGCTCCTGCCAGCTCCTTGTTGTCCAGCTCCTTGTCCAGTTCCTTTTCCATACTGAAGCTCACAGTGTTTAGTCCACCTCAAGTCCTTCACAGTTTCTGTTCCTGGGAAGACAAAGCTTAATAAATCCACAATAACATTCATTCACATTGCTGGCATTCCCATTGATTCACTTTCTGCCTGTGAAATCAACATAGACCCAACAACAAGGTCTGAGGAATCAGCACAAATCATTAGTATAGTCCCAGGACCTCTGAAAACATCAGCAAGACCCTCCTCCAGGATTTCTGTAAACATACAACAAGAAAATCCTCTTTCAGAGCTTCTGAACCAGCAGCAAGGTCCCAGGGCTTCTGTAACAACAGCACTGTCCTTTATCAGCAGAAAAAAAAGTATCATCAAAACAGGCAGACAAAGTACTGGCACCACAGTCATGCTTCCTCCCACTTCTCCTCTCTTCTTATTTCTCAGAAGTTCTCAATTCAGTTCTCAGAAGAAGTTCTCAAGAGAAGTTCTGGCACCACAAGTTCTGTTCTCCATTCTGTTCTCAATTTGTAGCAGTTCTCAGAAGTTCTCAGGATCCTGGAAGTTCTCTCTCTCTCTCTCTCTCTGTCTCCAGCAGTAGCTGCTCTGCCTCCATGATGCTCACTCCCAGAAGTTCTGGTCTCTCTCAGCTTGGGCTTTTCCTTATATATGGTATTAGCTCCTCCCTGTTCTGCCCCTTCCTGTTACATCAACAAGTCCATCCCACTGTAGGGTTCCCAAGTTCTGGGTCTTAATACTTGACACAATCATTAACTTGGAACAAGGTGCTAAGTACCTGTTTGATTGCAAATACAAGGGGCAGGGAAGATCTTCAAATTCCCATTACTATTACAAGATATCAGCACTATATTTGTGTCATAAAAGGAGTTTGACAGGACTCCTTTACTTAGTTTCTTTATATAGTATTGGAATTGATTATTCTTCAAATGTTTGGTAGAATTCATTTGTGAACCCATTTGGCCCTGGAGATTTTTTCCTAGGGAGTTCATTAATGGTTTATTTAACTTCTTTTTCTAATATGGGGTTATTTAGGCATTCTATTTCATGATCTGTTAATTTGGCTAATTTATATTTTTGTAAGTATTCATCCATTTCACTCACATTGTCTGGCATATAATTGGACAAAATATTTTCTAATGATTGCTTTAATTCCTTCTTCATTGATGGTGATTTCACTCTTTTCATTTTTTGGTTTTCTTATTTCTTTTTTTTTAAATTAAATTAACCAATTGCTTATATATCATATTCATATACACACACACATATCAAATCAGCTCCTAAATTTATTTATCAGTTCAATAGTTTTCTTACTTCCGACCTTATTCATCTCACCTTTGATTTTCAGGATTTCCCATTTGGTGCTCAGTTGGGGATTTTTAATTTGTTTTTTTTCCTAGTTTTTTGTTGTTATTGTTGCATGCCCAATTAATTCATTGATCTGTTCTTTTTCCATTTTGTTGATGTAAGAATTTAGAGAAATAAAATTTCCCCTAAGTGCTGCTTTGGCTGCATCCCATAAATTATGGTCTGTTTTCTCGTTGTTTTCATTCTCTTTAATGAAATTATTGATTGTTTCTATGATTTGTTCTTTGACCCACTTATTATTTAGGATTAGATTATTTCATTTCCAATGAATTTTTTATCTATATTTCCACTGCCCTTTGCTGAAGATAATTTTTTATTGCATTATGATCCAAAAATGCGTTTACTATTTCTGCCTTTGTACATTTGATTTTGAAGTTTTTATGCCCTAATATATGGTCAATCTTTGTGCAGGTGCCATGTAATGCTAATTAAATGTATATTTCTTTCTTTTCCCATTCAGTTTTCTCCAAAGGTCTGTCATATGTAACTTTTCTAATATTCTATTTACCTTCTTAGGTTCTTTTTTTTTTTTATTGGATTTATCGAGTTCTGAGAGGGGACAATAGAGGTCTCTCACTAGTACAAATTTGTTTTCTACTTCTTCATGTAACTCACTTACCTTCTTTGAGAATTTGGATGTTATATCACTTGGTGCATATATGTTTAGTATTGATACTGCTTCATTGTCTATGGTCCCTTTTAGCAAGATATAGTTTCCTTCTTTATCTCTTTTAATTAGGTCTATTTTTACTTTTACTTTGTCTGAGATTAAGATTGCTACCTTTGCTTTTTTTTTTTTACTTTGTAATAGATTCTACGCCAGCCCCTTCCCTTTATTCTGTGTGTGTCTCTCTGCTTTAAGTGTATTTCCTGTAAACAAGATATTGAGGGTTCTGGTTGTTGATCCATTCTGCTATCTGCTTCTGTTTTATGGGAGTATTCACATTTACAGTTATGATTACTGTGTATATCCCTCCATCCTATACTTCCTTCTGCTTGTCTTCTCTCTCCTTTCACTCTTTCCCTCCTTACTAGTGTTTTTCTTCTGTCTACTATCTCCCCTTATCTGTCCTCCCTTCTATTAGTCCCCACCTCCCTTACTTGATCTCCTCCCATCGTAGTTCACTGTTGGATGAGAAAGATTTCTATATTCAACTGATTGTGTATATTATTCCCTCTTTGAGCCAATACTGATGCAAGTAAGGTTCAACTGATGCTCCTTGCTCATCCTGCCATTTCCCCTTCCACTGTAATAAGTCTTTAGTGCCTCTTCATATAAAACAATTTACTCCATTTTCCCTCTCCCTTCCTTCCGCACCCATTGTACTCCTCTTTCTCGTCCCTTAAATTTTTTTTGTCATTTCCTCAAGTTCACCTTATATCCATAACCTATGTCTATGTATATTCCTTCTATCTGTACTATTAGTGATACAATTTTAGGGTGTTGATTTCTTCAGTCATACTGCTGACTCTCTTTTCATGATTTTCCTGCAACATTCTTATTTCTCTTCCCAATTTTTCTTCCACTTCCCTTATTTGGTTTTGAAAATCCTTCTTCAGCTCATCTCTCGCTTTAA
>CM053585.1:70490699-70507026 GCA_028646515.1 Pseudochirops corinnae | reverse complement strand
CCCCATGCAGCTGATTTCTTTTAGCTGCCATGGTGACTGGTGATT
Organism: Pseudochirops corinnae; assembly: GCA_028646515.1. NCBI lineage: Eukaryota > Metazoa > Chordata > Mammalia > Diprotodontia > Pseudocheiridae > Pseudochirops > Pseudochirops corinnae. The sequence continues at coordinate 70,506,981 of CM053585.1, read as the reverse complement.
TATTGAACTTATAGGCCATTAAACCCCCCCAGATTTTCTCAGAGACTATTATCTAGCTATGTTTTCCCTATTCTGTACTTGTGAAATAGATTTTTTTAACACATACATAAGACTTTACATTCATCTCTATGTATTCTTTCTTACAAGATTTGGCCCGTCCTTTTACCCTATTGAGATCTTACTGGATCTAGACTCTGTCAACCTATATAGAGACAGAGACAGATGGAGTGAGAGAGAAAGAAAAAAAGAGAGAGAGAGAAAGAGAGAGAGAGAGAGAGAGACTGATTTTATTAAGAGCTTTTATATTAAACTCTTACTATGTGCCAGGTACCATGCCAAGAGCTCAGGACACAAATAAAAGCATGCCTACCCTCAGAAGGCTTGCATTCTAACGAGAGAAGACAATACAAAAATGAGATCTGGAAAGGTAGGGTGGGAACTGCATTGTGATGGTATGGCTGGAGATATCTGGGATGTGTTGTGGAGATCTAGAACCCAGAAAATTAAGGCCAAAGCTGACCTATCAAAGTCCAGGGAGCTCCTAGGGGAGGAGTAAAGTTTCCCAATGGGGAAGGAGTGCAAGTTATAGCCCAAGTGGAGATGCAGAGCTGGAGCATAATTTGTCACTCTTACCATAATTCTTACAGAATGATTAAATACCTTTGTATTCATCCTCTGTTTCTGTCCTTGTATTTATCATCTCTTTTGTTTTTTTAAATTCTGAACTAAAACACAAAATCATATGAGCATTTCTGAATACATAATAGAAGAGAAGGAGTCAGTATCACTCCTTCATGTCAACCCATGAGTTTCCATTAGATCCACATTGGTCTTCTTTAGGCAGCTCCTCTTTTCTTTCACAATCATCTTTGCTTGTGTATTCAGAATTTCATTCTTGGATTTCCCATTGCTCCTGGTCTAACTTCCCCTAAAAACAATTTGCTCACTAGATTTGACCTATCTTTTTTTCTGAACCCTTTAAAATTTACTCTCCTCAAATCTAAGGTAGGTGTCAGACTGTGCCCGGTTTGTCTTTTCTCTGTTTATGATTGAGTAGTCACTTGCCCTTAATGTCTCTATCATTACTACTTAAGCAACCAGTTTCTCTTTTTTGGGCAGAATCAAGTTGAGAATAACCAGTTTTCCTCTATTATTTGAAGTATGAAATGAGCGTTAGGGCAAGTCATAAGTTTATCTCTGGCAGACAGGGTTTTAGATGTCCAGAGAGTTGAAATCCCCTATTTTCATGCCTCAGTGTTCTGCACAGAAGCAAATGATTTTGTAGTTGGGAAAATGGTCCTGGAGAATGGAACTGAATCCAGAGAACAAAGATATATAGACAAATACCAGATTGAGTACGAGTGAGAAAGAGGGGTAGGTTGATGGTAGGGGAGGACTTGAACAGGTAACTTCTGAGCCCTGGAAACATCTCACTGAACTAATAGAATGATGTAGCAGGGAGAATGATGGACGTGAGGTCAGAAGAGGCCTTGGTGTCATGTCCTGCCGCTGGTCCTTAGGACCATCATTTCTTGGAGTCTCAATTTATTCATCTCTAACATGGAAATAATACTTCATAGGAGTTTTGTGAGTCTCAAATACTATGATGCATGTCAAGTGCTTTGTAAATATTATTTAATGTAACATTATTATCAAAATTGCATTATCAATGATGATATGGATTGAGGACTTATTGAATGGCCGGAGAATAATCATCAGTGGGTTGTCATGTTGCAGAGGTCTCCAGTAGTGCCCCAGGGAGCTGTGATTGGCCTTTTGCGGCTCACCATTTTTATTACTGACTTGCATAAAAGTGCAGATGGCTTGCTTACCAGATTTGCAGCTGATGCAAAACTGGGAGTAATAGCTGATGCAATGGATAACTAACCAAGGAGCAGAGAGATCCTGACAGGCTAGAAACCTGGACCAGATCAGCTAAGCTGAAGTTGAATGGGGATAGATGTAAAGTCTTCCACTTGGATTTTTAAAAATCACTCTGACAAGTACAAAATGGTGGTGATTTAGCTTCATGGCAGTTCTTCTGAAAAAGATATGGGGATTTTATTGGACTGAAAGATGAGTATGAGGGGCAACTAGGTGGTGCAGTGACTAGAGCACCAACCTTGGAGTCAGGATGACCTGAGTTCAAATCTGGCCTCAGACACTTAGCACTTACTAGCTGTGTGACCTTGGGAAAGTCACTTAACCCCAGTTGCCCTGCCTTCCCCCCTCAAAAAGAAAAAAAGATGAGTATGAGTCACCAGTTTGGTATGGCAGCCAAGAAAGTTAATTGGAGAGGCATGGCTGCCAGGAAGAAGCAGGTGATAGTCCTGCACTGCTTTCTGCTCTGGGCACACTATTTCTAGAGAGTTGTGTTTAGGGATGGGGTCTGCATTTTAGGAAGGAGCTTAAAAAGTGGGAGAATCTCTAGAGGATGGTGAAGGGCCTCAATGACCTACCATGTGAAGATTAAGTGAACTCTTTTCTAAAATATAGGGCACATGTCAGACTAGTCTGGCTTTCTTCTCTGTCACACACTCCTAAAATAGGTTGGTTACTCACCACCAAACTTCCCAGAATTTTTACTCCAGCAGCCATTTTATACTTGTAGATAATGAATAGAATTTCCCTGAAATTATCATCCAAACAAATCAAGAAAGTATTAGCTCCTTATGGCCTTTGGTAGCTTGAGAGATGATTCTGTTTCTGAAACTGTAAATCTTCTCCATTTTTGTTTAGATGATCTATGTCAGAGGCCACATGTGGCCCTCTAGGTCCTCAAGTGCAGCCCTTTGAATCCAAACTTCACAGAAGTGGCCTTGAGGCCCCAGGTTCCCCACCTCTGGTCTATATTGTATTTCCTGCAACTGTTTATGGCTTCAGCCTTTTCCAACATGCTTCCTGACTCTGATTCCTGAATTTCTTCACATGGATGTATCTACTGAATATCCAAGGTTATTCCACACCTCCCTTTTACTTGTAATGCTTCTTCGGAAGATGATCAACCACTCATGGATCTCATCCCACCAAGTCAGTAATAACAGTGCTAATCAGCACAAAGCTGGGCATGGATGACTTCCTGAGGCTCTACACTGGAGTCTTTGAGTTTCATGACTGGCTCCTTTCTCGCATTTGGTTTCCTGTCAACTCCTCACCATTGCCACTGCTATTCTCCCTACTTTGTGACTGTTCTCTAGGCTTGGTAGATATGCATGGGCAGTTTTCTCTCTCTCCTTTCCCTTTCAATTGAAAGGCTATTTGATTGGATTTACAAGACATCAAATAAATAAATTCTTCAAACTTCAAACAGTGTTCCTGACTCCTGGTCAAGTTCTCTTTCTACCATGCCATTGGTAGTAATGGGAAAGCCACTATAACTTTTAACTAAGAGAATTTCATAGCATAACTCGGGAAAGTTTCATTTATCATCATTGTGTAAGATCAATGAGAAACAGCAGAAACTAAAAGCAGAGAAGATTAGTCAAACTGTTGCGATAACATGAACAAGACAGCCAGGACCTTAACTACTCCTTGATTAGGGATATCTATTAATACATACTACCTAATACTTATGTTAGGTAGTGTCAGGGATGGAAAGTTGTAATATTTTTTGGAGACAGAGTTAGCAAGACCTGGTGAGTTGATATGATAGAAGAAGAACATGATGAGGGAAACATAAGAGTTGAATGATTGTGAAATGCCTGGGTCACCTGTAAGAATACGATAACCTGAAAAGAAATATGAAAATCATTTAATCTCTCTGGACTGCATGTTCTTCATCTGTCAAAGGTGGTGGTTGAGCATTTCAGATCTGAAGTTCTCTTGTTTTAAGCCTTTTTGCAGTTTCTTTGTGCATTTAGACCTTGAAAGTTAGTATCCATTTTTAAATATGGGCATAATTTGGCAAAATATTTAGGTTCTCAACTTAGATCTCATGGTAGCATGGAGATGACCCTGGGCTTTCTAAGGTCGTGGCCATGGAGCACCTATCTGACAGGAATTCTAACACAGCCCTGAAACAGACTGCATTCTCTTGTCTGACAACCAATTTTCCACCCACATTTGGGGAAGCCCATCACCTAAGGAGTTAGTCACAAGGGATGGGGTTTTTTTTCAATAAAAATAACTCATAAAGATTATTTACTAAGGTTTATGATCTTCTAAGTTTGTAAATTATAAAAAGGGGCCAACCTTCATTGGTAGAAGGAGTTTCTTCATCTGAGAGAAATGCTGTCTATGTCAGTGAAAGCACAGGTTCGATCTTTCTCTATGGTCCTGTGCATGTAGGAGTATCACCTAGATCCTTAAATATTTAATTATGATTTGACATTTCTCATAGTGCCACCATGTTTCCAGTTACATTGTTTTTAAAAGTCAAGTTGAATTCATTTTAAAAACTCAAAATTCATTTTGAATTGAAAAGTCAGATGTATTCATGTTTTAGAACTGAAAGAGGCCTAGACGAGTATTCCATCCAGTTATGGATGAGAAAGCTGAGCCCCCAAAATGAAGTGACTTGCCTGTCCATACATACAGCCCTGGCTATTGGCAGAGCCTGGACAAGAGCTCACCTCTTGTTCTCAGCCCAGGACCACACACTGCCATTGCAAGAAAAAAAGAAATGAAAAATGTGGCTTTTGTTAGAGCTAAGAGTGGAAGAAGATTTGACCATGCTCCAGGGTTTGAAACCTACTCATTTTGTACATCCTTGTAATTTTGCCCTCGTTATTTTATACTTTCTCTTTATTTCCATTTCAGTAACTGCAATAAGAATTTTTTTAGAGTGCAGTCATCATTAGCTTTGCCAGTAATTAACACTGCTGAATAGAGAGGAAGTATAAGACAGCTGTCAAGTTGACCACTGATAGAATGTGAGATTTGCTGTTGTCATCTTCAGGATTTTATAATTACCACAATAGTGGTGTAGTTGCACTCCGATGGAGAGTTGACAGTTAACTTTTCCTTCTTAGAAGACTTAAGAACAATTATAAAAGTTTCCAGGGGACTTTATCTTTTTTCATTATTAAAAATATCTGGGGCCAAAGATGTGAACGATTATATGAATTTTGCTTTGGGATGATATTAAACATATTCTTTTTTTCTCTTAATTTCTAGGGCAAAACTACTATTATCCTAAGATGTCTTGACAGGTATGTCTTAACCTTTTGTAAAGTATTATTATGTAGGTCAGTCTCAGTTCTGAGAAACATGACATATGGCTACTACTGATGCATATATACAAATAACCCTTTCCATAGTTTATTTTTTATAACAACCCTTGAAAGCCTTGGAAAGATATATTAACCAGCAGCCCAGGGATGTGGCCTGTTTTCTTTTTTTTCTTGCCCTGTTTTTTGTCCCTAAGAAAGTTTTCCATCCTCATTGCTAAGGCTCCACTGTTTAGAAGGATAATCATATCTGCTCTGATTACATGGGTATACCATTGAAGTGGCCCATTTTTGCCATGGTATGTTGAAATTATTTTTATTCCATATTTTTCATGATTATCAAAATATTTATTGTGCATAATTTATCATTTGTTATATTTTGAAGCAAATCATTGCTCCTCACATTTCAGTCATACCATTCCCTGCCTAATGATTTTAGTGAGAGCTTGGACTCTAGAGCTGTGATTTCATCAGTATGAGAAACTCCCACTGTACTGGGGTCCTTTCACCAAATCCAACCTGGCAACTTGTCTGCAGTTTAGTCTTAGAGAATTATTTGGGGGCACCTGTGTTCATAAGCTAGTATGTATCAGAGGCAGCACTTGAATTCAGGTTTTCCTATCTGCAGGATGGATCCAGTCTCAGTGGTACTTCCTAGTGTCTGCTGGCCATCTGATTTGAAATTATGATTGCCTTTTAAAATCTGCTATAATAGTGACCAGTATTTTACTAGTATTAGTGTATGCTTATCTATCTTTTTTATTTCAGCACCTCTTTTTTCAAGAAATGTTACAGTGGGCAGCATTTAGTCTTGGGCATCCAGGGTTGAACAATACTATTCATTTAAAAAATATTCTTGAAATTTGCATGTAGTAAAATCTTGCCTTTGTATGACTCCTTTCATCCTAAGATTATTTGCTTGGAAAAAATCATGTGATATAGCATTTGCCTCATCTTTCAAATACTATTAAGCATGACTCTCTTCTATGCAAATATGACGTGTATATTTTTTTTATTTTAGACAGTCTGCATAATTACTTTTCTGTCATTTAAAGTGACATTGTCTTAAGAACTATGAGCTTCTACAAAATACTTGAAGGCCTGAAAATCCTTTGTATGGAAGTTCTTTAAGATGGAGCTTTAAGTATTTTAACTATCTTTGGGGGGAGGAGGGCAATTGGGGTTAAGTGACTTGTCCATGGTAACATGGCTAGTTTTTTGTGTTAAGTGTCTCAGGACAGATGTGAACTCAGATCTTCCTGACTCCAGAGCTGGTGCTCTATTCAGTGTGCCACCCTTTTAACTATATTTTAATTAGTTTTTAGACAGGCTATATTAGATAATGGAATAAAGGGCCAGCCTTGGAGACAGGACCATCTGGATTCAAGTCCCATAGCTGAAACAATAGTAGCTGTATTGCTTTGAGAAAGTCCCTTAATCTTATATGGAGTTGCCTGGGGCACTGAGATGATTAGTTAATATATAATTTGCTGGTCTGCATTATTGGAAGAAGTTTCTATGACAGGAATTCCCTAGACCAATAAAATCACAGGTCTAGACAAAAAAAAATTTGTATATAATACATATATACTATATATGTATGTCAGGGTTCGCCCGCTCTGCCTGAAGGGGCAGTGGGTTACCTACCTTTACAAAGGAGAAGACGCTGGTGTTTTCTCTAGAAAAGAAAAGTCATGCTGGAGGGAATATGTTAAGAGGGCTTATTGATGTCACACCCAGGAAGCCTTACCATAGGACTCTAAGGCCAGCACCTCCCTACAAGGCTTGGGTCCTTTTTATCTACCACAGATCCACACACCACATGTGACACAGCCCAGCTGAGCGGAATTGTGAGAGGGGAGGTAAATTGTGAGAGGGGAAGTGCAATCACAAGGGCATGAAGACCCCAGGGTGTGGAGACACCAGTCGGGAACCTCAGGTATCCCACCTAAGAAAGTCTTGACCAAGGCAATATCCCCTGGCCAGGGACGCTGCAATATGCTCTGACTTCCACGTGACCCAACTAATTCCCGGGCCTCACTCTTCCCTGTGTCTCAACATCACCACTTGCAATCTGGCACCTATTTTGTGACCCTTACATATATATATACATACACACAGATATATGTGTGTGTTTGTGTGTATTTGTATATATATTCAGTTTCCTCATCTGTAAAATTAACTAGGGATGGCAAGCCATTCCAGTATCTTTGCCAAGAAAACCCCAAATGGAGTCACAAAGAGTCACACCCAACTGAAACAACTGAATAACAACTACACACACACACACACACGTGCAAATGCTACCTTTGTCTGTATAACACAAACTTTGCTTTCCTTACTGTTGATTAAAACTTCCAGAAAAACATGGTAAAAACTAAAATGATTACATTAGAATCTGATTCACATTAAGAAGGTGTGACCCAACCTGTCTTTTGTTGAACAGAGATGAGCCACCAAAACCAACCTTAGCCTTGGAGTATACTTATGGAAGAAGAGCAAAGGGGCATAACACAGTAAGTGTCCTTAAAAATGACTCGGTTTGTCAGTTGACACCACACTGATCCCTGTGACTTTGCTTTTCTAGGGTCGATCTTATTGTCAGTCTGTCGTGTGAAGAGTGCCGATTGTACATTCTGGTGCTCTATTGGTACATATGTTGTGTTGGCTTCTATTACACTCCGGCTGGGAGGCAGCTGTAGGAGGCCGGGAAAATAGTATAGTTATTGTGTCTTGACTGGAAGGATCGAATTCATTTGGTAATTTGATCTTGTATTTCTCTGGGCATATAAAAGATTTCGTTGGTCTAGTATGACTCTTTGCCACAAATGAGAAAATTATTGTGAATTGTCATCTGTCTCCCAGAGGAACTGTTAAAGATGTTCATGTGAGTTGCGTTATATTTATAAAAATGTGCTGCATACATAAAAATATAACCATTTGCATTTCAAGTATCAGATGCCAAAGTCAGTAATAAAGCTCTTACTATATGTAGATCTTTTGTTTTGCCTTGTTTCCCTTAATCTGTGTTAGGTGATAAAGAGCTAGGAATAACTCAGGATCAGGGCCAGGAAAATCACCTGGAGTAAAAACCTAAGAAAAAATATACAGATGGGGGAAGGGTGTAGAGTGAAGGAGGAATCTGACTTGTGTAACTCACAAGACTCATAAGGTCATCTTTTTGTCCTGAATCTCTTGAACCTTAAATCAAATATTCAAGTATAGGAAAGAATTTTAAGGTTTCATATAGCAAATAGTAAATTAAAAAGGATGTTTTCCAGTGGGGAAAAAGAGAGGAATCATAACGCAATCTGTAATCAGATACCAAGATTGGAATGATTTAAAGGTGAGGGGTTGTTGGTAAAGAATTGGGGTGGAGGTGGGAGGTGGGCAGGGAAAAACGTTGGCAATGCAAATACTTCATATAAAAATGGCATCAGTAACTGTCAGTCTTCACTCAAAGTGTTATTGACTCATAAAGGCCTATATCAGTTGTTCTTACCCAACTTCCCAGGATTGGAGAGAGGGGCAGGGAAGCTGGTACAGATTACTAGGGGCAAGCAGGCCTACAGTGTTGCATACATTTTTGGGTTTTGTTGTTGTTGTTTTTTGGAGGGGAGAAGGCAGGGCAATTGGGGTTAAGTGACTTGCCCAAAGTCACACGGCTAGTAAGTGTTAAGTGTCTGAAGCCAGATATGAACTAAGGTCCTCCTGACTCCAGAGCCGGTGCTCTGTTCACTGTGCCCCCTAACTGCCCCCAGTTTTGTCTTTCTTGGTAGTATCATCATTAATTAATTAATTAATTGTTATTAACTGGTGAATTTCAAAGAAAATAATGATATATAAAATTCTGTCATTTATCACTCTAGTCAACCAAAGAACTACTTACTAAGAACAGACTGTATTTTAATATAATTCTTAACAAAATAAATTTTTCTTTTATGTTCAGTGCTTGTACAATTATGAATAATGGCTTGTGAACTTGTGCCATGAACTGAGAATTTCCAAGTGTTTTTCATTTTATATGCATATTTTCTTCTATTTTTTTGATGTGGCAGGCAGCTTCATCTGATGGTCTGTAGTCAAAAATTTCCTTTCATTGGTTGTTTTAAAATGTTGCTTTTTTTTAGGAATAAAGTTGCAGTTTGGGAAATTTGGGTCTGCATTTTTGTTATTTTGGTGAAGGTTGTATTTAAAATTACTTATTCTTTAATTACAAAAAGTTAAAATGGCCAACATGTAGATTTTTACCGGACATAATTTATTTTAACTATATTTTTCTTCGTTTTCAAGTACACAAAGTATCATGTCAAAATTATTTTAAAAATTTTAAATTTGTTTGAAAAACAAAAATCAGTTGCATCTCGCAAGTGGTTAATCTGCTCCCCTCCCCTCCTTACCTTTGTTCTCTCTTCTCTCTTCTCCCTTCACTCAGTTTTCCCTTTGACTGAATCTACTCTCTACAGCCCCACCCCTTCTAAATGTTTGTATGTTATATAACAATAATTAATAATAGCAACAACAGCAACATTTATGTGGCACCTACTGTGTGCCAAGCATTGTACAAAGCACTTGACAAATGATCTCATTTGGTCTTTACAACCACCCTGGGAAGTAGGTACTATTACTGTCCTCATTGAGGGTATTGCTTAGTTGAGGAAACCGAGGCTATACGACTTGCCCAGACACAAATAGTAAATGTCTGAGGCCAAATTTGAACTCAGGTCTTTTGGGCTCCAGGCCCTATCCTCTGTGCTAGCCAGTGACAAAAAAGCTTTGCTCATTTTTTCCTCACAATAACCCTGTGAGGTTGGCGCTCCCATATCATGTTCTGCACTCTAAAATCCATCATGCCAAGTTCCTGTCCTCGGTCTCCTGTTTCTTAGGCGTCTTGTCTTTGCGCAAGTGCTCCAGCACCACTGGAGACAGCCTGAGGAGACTGAGGGCCGGTGGGGATGGGGGTGGGGATCAACTGACAGTCAAGAGAGGCCTTCAGCTAATGGGGAACTTTCGTTCCTGCTACTCATCGTTTGGCTGTTGCTTCTGTATCATCTGAGGCAGCCCCATGGGGAAACAGAAGCATCTCTTTGTTACTTCCGTTGTCCCCAGGCCAATATTGGCTGATGGCAGTCAACACCATCAAATATTTGCCTCCTGAGCCTGGGCAGCAGAACATCTAACTAGAGGTTCACCTAGGCACTCCTGGATCATTATTCATTATTTCTGGCCTCTCTGTGTTGGTACCTTGCCTGTAAATCTAGTGGAGATTGCAGACCTCAAGTCTTGGTCACATTGATGGCTATGTAGCAAGTACCAATTAGATTCTCAGGAGGATTGTCTTTACATACGTGTAGAAATCCTGAGGGAGAAGGTACAAGGGGACCTGGGCAGGGAAAACCTTGGAAATGGGGCTCTTCAGAGTGGCAGCTTGTTCATCCAACACCTTCCGTATTCTTTGTCACCTTCACCCCCCGTTTGGTTATTATTCCTGCCTAAATCTTTCTGTTCCCCCATATAGGTTTCTGAATGTTGTCACAAAGATAAATCAGTCAGCTCATTTTTAAGTAAAATTTCAGGTACTGAGATTTCTTGAACCACTATCCTGTCCTAGGCATATGTGTGCATATGTGTAGCATTTAATTTTCTTTTCTTTTTTTTAACTATATAATCATTCTATTCACAAGAATGCTGCTTTTTCTTAAGATTTCAAAGAACTTCACAAACACCTGAATAGCTCTTGGAATATGAATATTGCTCATTCACATTTTAAAAAAGGAAGATGCGACATGGGATCTTTCCCCACACTTGAACTAGGGGACAATTTTATAGTAATCCATTTTCATTCTTTCTCTGTAAATTCACCATAATATTGGTGCTTTGGTGTTTTTGAGATTAGAACAAAGAGGATCCTAGAAAAGATAGAGGAACCAGAGTTTGTCCCCAGAAAAGCATTTATTTTGTTGTTTTCTATATGTGGTCGTTACTGGTTAGTGTGCCATGAAGTGTTAGAAATATCTCTGTGTTTCTGAGAAATGAGAGTTGAGTGATATGAAGGAAATTTCCTCTTTTTTTCCAGCCTAAAGACATTGCTCATTTTTGGGAACTTGGTGGAGGGACCTATTTATTGGACTTAATCAGCATCCCAATAACAAGTGAGACTTTGAGGTAAGTGAGGCACGTATATGACCCAGGGGTTGTTCTGAAAGAGCTAACAGTCTGTAAATCCTTAGGGCTTGCAGAGTACACATCAATATACCTTTATAAGCAACTTTCCCTAATAATATGTATTTTGTGTTTGCTGCATGTTGGTACTTCTTCATTGATAGTGTGTGTTGAACAAATATGTTCAAAATGGACAGCATTGCTTTGGCCTTGACTGTCTGGGATAGTGGCATTCCTGCTGTTTTATGTGCTGTGTATAAGTAAGCCCTTGAAACAGAACAACATGTCAAGCCACACATAGGGGAAATTTTACAAATTAATTTGGACAGCATCTCTTTTTCCAAGTCTTAACCCATGGTGAACCAACTCAGCCCTTTGGGCTTTGTCTTTAGCTGGAGTTTGAAGACCTTTGGCTTTTAAATAATCACAGCTGGGACAAAAAGAGTTTTCAAACAAGAGAAGGCAGTCACTGGGGGTTTGGGGGCTGGGTGAAGGTTTCTTATTTATTTGCTGACAGTGAGCAAATAGGATTTTAAAACAGAACTCTCAAAACCCACTGATGATTGCGGTTGTGTTTCCTGAAAATCATTGCCACATGTTGGTCAAATGAGATGTGACATTTCTCAGTGTCTTTGGGAACGCGTCCTAGCCAACAAAAACAAGTTTTCAAAAACTGCGTTATCATCATCTTGTCAGAGCTCAAGGTAAACTGTTGCTGCCATCACGACGAGCTGTGTATCTGCACAAACACAGCAATGGAATTTGAGCGGTTGTCTGATTTTGGCCATGTGGACATCCAGATTGCCCAAATCATCTAATTCCCACATTTTGACCCAGTTAAATGCTCTATGCTACCAGTTTCCAAGACAATTAGAAATCTTACTTTTTTATATGTATGTAGTCAGAAGTGTTCCTGTTCTGCCCTCCTCGTTCAGACCCTCAGTCACCTCATACCTGGACGACTGCAATAGCAAGTCTCCAGCCTCAAATCTCTCCCACTCTGATCTATCCTCCTGGGAGCCACCAGTGGGATTTTTTAGTGTAGTCTTGACTACCCTCTCCTCCCACTCAATAAATTCCAGTAGCTCCCTATTCCTCAAAGATCAAATGTAGATTCTTCTACTTGGGTTTTAAAGCTCTTTGAAACTTAGCATCTTCCTATCTTTCTGTGATTCTTACACTTTACTCCCTTTCCTACATCTGCAGCCATAGTGGCCTAGTGGTTGTTCCTCACACATGAACTCCCTTCTGTCTACACACCTTTGTTCCAGCTTTATCCTGGGGTCTGAAATGTTCTCCTTACTCACCTCTCCCTCTTAGAATCTCTGGCCCTACCTCCTAAAAGAGATTTTTCCTAGTCTCTTCTGGTGATAGAACCTTACCCTCAAAGGCTATCTTCCATCTACTCTGAGACAGTTTGTATGGATTAGTGCGTGCATTTGTGTGTGGTGTGTGTGTGTGTGTGTGTGTGTGTGTGTGTGTGTGTGTGAGAGAGAGAGAGAGAGAGAGAGAGAGAGAGAGAGAGAGAGAGAGAGAGAGAGAGGGAGAGAGAATATATAGGCATGTAGGCGGTGGATAGAGTGCTGGGCATGGAGTCAGGGAACTCATCTTCCTGAGTTCAAATGTGACCCCAGACACTTACTAACTGTTTGACCCTACACAAATCACTTCACCCTGTTTGCCTCAATTTGTCATCTTTAAAATGAGCTGGAGAAGGAAATGGCAAACCACTCCAGGATCTTTGCCAAGAAAACCACAAATGGAGGGTCGCAAAGAGTTGGACATGACTGAAAAATGACTGAACAACAGTGATACATAGGTATACATACATACATATATATATACACACATACTATATATGTGTGTGTATATTTTGTATGTGTATGTGTATATGTATATATATATTGCCTCTCTCATTAGAGGCATATGTGAGACAAAACCTAACATTGTATGCAATATTCCACATTTAAGGTCCTTGAGGGCAGGTGCCACTTTTTTCTTTTTCTATGTATCCTTGGTGTTTGGCACATAGTAAGGACATAATAAATGCATGTTGATTGTTTTGGTTTGCTAACTTTTCAAAGACTTTTGTGGCCAGAATGAGCTTAGCAACATTGGTTTCTTGTACTGGATAAGACCCAATTTGAGAAACAGTCTTGCCAAGTTTTTTAGTGATACAACTTATCTTATAAATAAATGGTCAGTCATAGATCAACTCTGGATACATTCCAGAGACATGAGACATTTGTAATAGAATGTTTCCTGCGGTTTGCTTCCTTGGGGTGTGGGTGTGTGTGTGTGTGTGTGTGTGTGTGTGTGTTTCTTGATAACAAAAATTTTTAACATTTGTTTTTTAAAATTTTGCATTCCAAATTCTTTCCCTCCCTTCCCTCTCCACTCCCTGAGAGGGCAAGCAGTTTGATATAGATTATACATATGCAGTCATGGAAGATATTTCCATATTAGCCATGTTGCAAAAGAAAATTCAGACCAAAAAATAATATTAATAAAGTAAAAAAAAAGTATGCTTCAGTCTGCATTGAGACTATATCAGTTCTTTCTCTGGAAGTGGGTAGCATTTTTCATCACAAATCCTTCAGAATTGTCTTGGATCCATAGCTAAGTCATTCACAGTTGCTCACTGTACAGTACTGCTGTTACTATGTACAATTTTCCCCTGGTTCTTTTCATTTCACTTTGCATCCATTCATGTAAGTCTTTCCAGGTTTTTCTGAAAGTGTCCTACTCATCATTTCTTATGGCATTCCATGACAATCATTTACTGCAATTTGTTCAGTCATTCACCAAGTGATGGACATTCCCCTCAATTTCCAATTCTTTGCCACAACAAAAAGAGCTTCTATAAATGTTTTGTACATGTAGGTCCCTTTCCTTTTTCTTTGATCTCTTTGGGGTACAGACATAGTAATGGTATTGCTAAGTCAAAGGGTATGGACAGTTTTATAGCCCTTTGAGCATAATTCAAAATTGTTCTCCTGAATAGTTGGATCAATTGCTCTCCTGAATAGTTGGATCAGATCACAACTCCACCAAGATTACTGTTCCAGATTTCCCACATTCCCTCCATTGCTTCCTTGTTTTAATAAGAATCTCCGATGTCTTTTGTCTGCTAATATAAAAGTTAACATCTTGATCATTTTATGACCTTGAACCATACCATTTGGTACAAAAGGTTAAGAAATTTATCCAAGAAATGGAGATGGGCATGGTTCAATGCCCTGGGAATGTAACTGATTTAAACCCCATTAAAACCTGGGAGCTAGACTTGGAAAAATGGACAATTTGCCAAAATTATGTTTAATGTTTAATGTCACAGAAGGATGATTTCATAGTGAAGAATTAAAGAATGTACACCAAAATCTTGTAAACTCAAAGCCAGTTATGTGACAAAAGGACATATTGCATATTGAAAGTTTTTTGAAGACAAGAAAATTGGTCATTTTAATATGCTGAAAACAATATCTGTCATTCAAGAAATATCTTCGTTAGGTTCCGATTTCTTTCTTTCTTTCTTTCTTTATTTATTTATTTTTATTTGTGATATTTCTTTTATTTATAATAAAATTATTCACCTGTATGCAATTAACCCTCCATTGAAGACCACCTGCTCTGGGGTTCTCCATGTGGGGGTGACCTTGGGTTCTCAAAGACTCTGGCAGTAAAGTATAAGCTTGTGCAACTCATGCCAGATTGTGTGTCTCTTGTCTGAATACCAACTGGCCTGTCTCAGGCTCCTTGCTGTGTTGGCTACAGCTTGATGGATTTTTTTTTTTTTTAGCCTTAATACCACTTAAGAAAATAAAAAGAAATTTTAAAATTCTTATTTCCATCCTTTGTTTTTATATCACCTGCATTCCCCAGGGTCTCCCTCCATGTTCCCCTTCCATGAGGCCCTGAGATACACAGGTGCACTCTCCTTTCCCCTTGTAATAACAAAGAAGGGAAAGAGCTCAGCAGAGCTAACCAATATCCCCAGACCTGATGTAGTATGCAGCATTTCCACACCCATAACCCCCACTTCTACAAAAACGTCAGGCAGGCATCTTCATAGAGTTTTTCTTTGGTACCCAGCTTGGTCACTGCACTTTCACAGCATTTAATTTTGATTGTCCCGTTGTTCCTTCCATTTATAATGTAGTCTTTGTGTGTGTTCTTTCTGTGATCCTGCTTTACTTCCCTTTGAGTCAGCTCATATAATTCTTCATGTGCTTCTCCGTAATCATCATATTCATAATTTTTTGTGGAGTGGTAGTGTTCCATTAAATTTGTGTACCACAATTTATCTAGCCTTTCCCCAGTCAACTGACATTTACTCTATTACCAGTCCTTTTCTACTACAAAAGTACACTATAAATATGTTTCTATAGAAAGGAACCTTTTTTTTTTTACCATTGAATTCTTTGGGGGTATAAGCTTAATGGTGGAACCAGCCGCTCTTAATGACCCCTTACTAAGTGATAGAGAAATTTGACCTGTGTTATTGGTGGGCATAATACCCAGATCAGTGAAATTACCAGTGAAATCCTTGACTTATTTAAGGATGAAACTGATGCCTAATAATTTGTGGTCAGAAAAAATCTTCGGGAGCTTATAGTATGAAATATTTTACCATATTTCAATTCAGTTCAACATTTATTGAATGCTTGCTAGGTAAAAATACCTTAACCTGGCAATTTGGAGCACTTCATGTTCCAGCCCTGTGCTGGGTGGTCCTACCATTTATTGGAGAAGGGGAGGCTGGGATGGTTCCTTGTATTTTAAAATTTGTAATTATGGTAAAAATATGCTTTTTCAAATTTTATCCCCTGTTTGCTTCTCGCTTCTGCCAGACAAGAAAACATCAGGATGTCAGATCCAGAAGGCATCCCTGGGTTGTGCTGCTCTTTGAAGTCTTCCAAATTCATTTGTAGAGCTTGACCTGGTTCATCTAA
>CM053585.1:70469589-70490199 GCA_028646515.1 Pseudochirops corinnae | reverse complement strand
TCTTAGAGGGCCGTGGCCCAGCCACCTGGGCTCCTATGGACTAGCTCCATAGCTATTGGTCTAGTGATGAAAAGAGTGGTATTGCTAGGCTGCCTGGAGACCCACAGCTTTGGTTAAAGCGGTGAGGAAGCAGATTTGTGGGGGGGGGCACTGAACCCATAGTAAGAGAACAAAAACAACCAGTATTTAGAAACTCCCCACTTATGGATACTCACTCTTCTTTCTCTTCCTCCTCCTCAAATTTTGCTACAGTAATTTGCTCTCTTCCTTGCCGTTTCAGCTCTTATGTATATTTAGCTGTGTATGTCACTAGCACAGGGCCCAATACATAGCAATCACTTAACGACTGTTAAATTGAATTAGTGAGGCAGTGAGAGGAGGATAGGTGGGAGCCAAAGAGTATATCTTGTATTGTTGGTTCTTGTGGTTTAAGTCCCCAAACTAGGACAGTTGCAGCTTATAAAACCTCACTCCTGTTTAACTTCCTGTTTCCAGTTCCTACCTTGTATGTTTTCCTTATGGTGCTTAGTAAATCTTAAAACACCTGAGAAGCATGGCACCTTCTGTGATTATCTGTAGAGAAAGGGAAAGGAGCCATTGTCCATCCTCATTCCCATTAGGGAATGAAAAAATTCAGGAAAAAGAAGGAAGGGAGTGGTGCCCAAGGCCCAGGAGATGCTTCAAGAGGAGAAATACTGTACGGCATCTGTTGCCTACAATCACTCAAAAAATAGCGTTACTTTAATGATAGTATAGAAAAGTTTTGGAACAAATAGGGACAAAAAGGAATTAAATCTCTACTACCCTCTCTCAACCTGACTCTTTCCCAAGTGGAGTTTTATTATAACTGGAATAATTCTGTGGTTTCCTCTCCCACAGCTTCTCCCCTCCCTCCCCCCCAACCTTCCCTGCTTCTTGTGCTATAGTCTCTTGCATATTTTAAAGGAATATTTCAACATGGTCAGTTCTGGAAATGGGAATCGTCTTGGGATTAAAACAAATTAAATATCTTTTGCTCCTTTAGGACATTTTCTTTAGTTCTCGTTTTGGATCTTTCAAAACCCAATGACCTTTGGCCAACCATGGAAAGTCTGTTGCAAGTCACAAAAACTCATGTAGATAAACTCATAGTGAAACTGGGCAAGACCAATGCTAAAGCAGCTTCTGAAATGAGACAGAAGATGTGGAGTAATATGCAGAAGGACCATACAGTAAGTTTTCCTAGGGGATTTTTCCTGGAGTCCTTGATCCGGGCATAGTTAAAGATAATAGTTGTGAACCTCACAAATAAATCCTTTAAATTTTTATGCATGACTTGAAATCCTTTTGATGCAGATGAATCTGTTCACTAGAAAATTATATTGGCTTAATAAAATCTCAGTCAAGAAAAACAAGATAAAAAAGAATTCTTATGTCTTCTTGTTAGACATCTACTGTGATTGTTATGGCATGTTACACCAGTCAAAAGAAATCCGGTTTTAAAGTAGTGGTTTGATATTGATTTTATAATCTCTTTAAAATGAAGATAAAAACTAGACTGTATAAAAGTCATCTGGTAAGAGACTAGATGAAGGTACAAATTTAAGCAAGGAGTGGAGTTATAACAGCCTTCACTTCCACTATATATTTTGCATTCATTCAGATGTCTGTCACAAATTCACTGTCTTTTGATAGTCTGACAACTAATTAAATTATAAAGTTGCAGTGATGGTAATACAAGTCCTTTAAATGCAATTGTGAATGTAATCTTTTGGAAAATTTAAGAGTGCCCATATCTGCTGCAAATGTATGTTATATGTGTTTCATATATTTAATAAAGCTCATATCCATAGAGCACAAATTTTACTATAACAACAATTTCAAAATGGAACCGACAAGAAGAAATGTTTCATAGGAAAAAGTGGAGAACGAGAGAAAAACTATACATGGATCAGTAATGTAAGATTGAGGACAAACTACATTTTTGAGTTCACAGTCAACGTCAAGTTTTCCTATTTTAACCTCAGAAATATATGACAATAAACAAATATTGGTATGAATTCTGTTTCAGGGAAACAGTGTTAGGCTCGAAGAGTTCAATTGTTCTATATTCTTTCTAATGGACAAAGCATAATTTAAAAGTAAATGGAAATTAATGTTCTTATAGTTTCCCAAGTATTAGAAAGATCGTTTTTGTTTCTGAGAACATAGTAGATACTCCATAAGGACCTGATAGGCTGAATTGAATTCTACAAAATTTATTTCTTAATAGGATCGTGAATTAATTGACCCATTTCCAATTCCTCTGGTGATAATTGGAAGTAAATATGATATTTTTCAAGTAAGTAATTCACTTTCTATTTCCACTTTTGTTTTTTCTATGCATGCTTGTCTATGTAGAATACCATAAGAGTAACTATGAAATAAGAAAAGACCCTGGTATAGTGATAGATTATGGAGCCAAAGAAGGCCAGATAGAGAGCCACAAAAATAGCAGGTATGGTGGGAATGAGGTGGAACAAATTGCTCTGGGAGAAGATTATAAAATTTGGATTTTTCACACAATCAGTGGGACTTCCCAGGTTTTATTTTTTAAAGTTGAACATTAAATTCATCTTTTTTTTTTTTTAAGCACTTAGGATCCTGGAAATGTATGCTTATGTATAAATTGTCTTTAGCTGAGAGCCTGAGAGAACAAATAGAACAGAGCTATTGCTAATGCCTTGTTAAAAATAATTAGAGCAGGAGTGTGTTTGGCAGGAAGGCTGAGGCAATAGGGACCTCAGAAGAGAGCAAAGAAGGAGACATGATGGGTTTCTGTACTCGATCATTGGCATCTTCCTTCTCTTTGTATCGGATCCTTATAACTTTTTTTCTCTTTATGAATCTACTTTCCTTTAGGATTTTGACTCTGAGAAGAGAAAAATAATCTGCAAGACGCTTCGGTTTGTTTCTCATTATTATGGAGCTTCCTTGATGGTTAGTATAGGCTCAGTTCTGGTTGGGAGAATGGGCTAAACCCAAGTTCCAAAAGACAGGAAATTTGTTGCAGTTATATAAACTACCCTTGTATACTTCCTATCATTTATTTCTTAATGCAAGTTTCACCCATCCTTAATATATGGCCCTGAAGGCAGGATATTAAAAGGCTGTTTGTTTAGAACATTCATTCAAAGTAGAAAATATTAAAAACACATTTTTTAAAAGCCCCTAGAATCACCTCCTCCCCTAAAGATGTTATGTCACCCATTCCCCCATCCCATTCCAACAAAAATAATGATATAGCAGCTTGGAGGTTTGCAAAGCACTTTGTGAGATGAACAGAAAGTACTCTGCCAACCTGAGAGTGTTACGTGAGTTTCAGGTGTCACTGTTTAGGGAGAATAGGATAATGGAAGAACTGCTGGATCTGACAGTCAAGAGACCAGGACTCAAGCTCCAGCTCTCCCACTTAGAGCTGTGGGGCTTTGTGCAAGTTACTTAAACTCTCTCTGGGGCTCATACCATTTTCTCATACCTAAAATGGGAATTATATTTTCACTTCCTATTTCCCAGTAGTTGTGAGGGTCTGTGAAAGTATAAACTGTAAAGCACTATGTGAATCTGAGCTATTAGTCTTAAAACATTTTTTAAAAAAAGTTTCGAGTAGACTTTAAAACATTTAAAAAAATATTGCTGTTTGTGCATCATTGTCTTTCCCGCTAAATGTTTTGCCATATTGGAAATTTTCCTAAAACGCTTTAGTGCAGAAAAATCTGGTAGCATTCTGAAGGGGGCAAGTAAAATGTTTTTAAGTGTGTTTTTAATACTTTTATCTTTTGAATGAATGCTTTAAATAATTGGTCTTTTAACAGCCTGTTCTGTTTCCTACCTTCAGGACTGGGTAGTATTTAAACTATTAGTAGCAATAAAATCACTTCACTTGTTTTTTACTTTGTTCTTTTCTAAGTATTATCTGTTTTCTTAAAGATCACATTTATTTTTTTAGCTACAGTTTGCAATTTTACTTTACATATGAGGTTGTTAACAGGTTAACAGGTTATGCATCTTTCCATGAAATACCCTTGAAACTGAGATAGATACAGGTGAATGTTACCCAGTGACCAAGACAAGGATCACAAATCCTCTCTTTCTTGGTTTCTGCTGCTAGATTATGCTACTAGCTTAGTTCCAGTCAAAAGATAACTCTAGTCGTTTTCCAGTGCTGGAAATGAATGTTACACCTGTCCTCTGGGAGACATTACCATGTCATTGCAAAATGACCATTCTTCAGTGGATCTGTGAACTTAGCAACATGAGGACTTCTTCGAGGAGTGTCAGTCAATACCCACCCTTTTCTTCCTGCATGATTCTTGTTTCTGCCCTCCCATAAATCCTCCAGAGAAGGTCCACCCAACCTACTGGAAGCCTTCTTCTCTATTTTTTTAATATTATGTGGGTACAAGTGCATAATTTGGGCTATTTCTCTGCTGATGCTCACCCTAGCAGTACAGCTGACTTGCTTCATTTCCCAATCATACTTGTCATGGATAATATCTTTTATTCCATTTCTTGAATGTAAATTTTAGTTGGTAATATGCTACAGCCTGCATATGTTCCCCATGCCTCTCTGTTTCTTTTTGGCTCATCGACAGTTTTGACTTCACCCTTACAGCTAGTTCATCAGTCACACATCCTGGATGAATACTGCATATAGACTAGGAACCAGCCCATAGTTGAATACAAGGAAGAGTTTGCTTTTGGGAAATTGTGCAGTGTTCCCTTGGGAATATTACAGCATTAAATTTTAGCCCATTTGCATTTGTCTTTTGTTGTTGTTGTTAATGGCCAAGGAATTCATTATTCAATGATGGACCTACTCATGATGAGGCATCATTTTTTAGCTGAATGGAACCTGGGCAATAGGCCTAGCCTCTTGCCAAGGCCATATTTGGAGTCTCTCTGTTTGATAGAAGCTGTCAGGGCCTGTGACCCATTGGCATGGTCTGAAAATGCAGTGTTGGCTGGTGTGAGCAGGATGGGGCTGACCATGGGCTTAGGAGAACTAGAAGTTGCAGTGGCCAGAGCTCTTGGCTGAGGCCAAGTGATTCCCACACTCTGCAGATGCTGTATCTTTTGTGCTGAGGGGTCACCAGCCCTCTCAATGTCTAGTGTTACCTCCTCCCGTTGTGTTTGGTGGTTAGGGAGAAGGAGGTGACTTGTAGTTGTTTATACATAAATAAGAGTTGATGCTGAATTTCATTGATAGTTCTGTCTTGCCATGATTTTTGCTACTTGGATCACATTTATTCCAACTACCAAAATAAAAAGAGAGAAAGAGAAAATCTAGTGTTGTCCTTGTAACATAACGAAGCCTCAGATTAGAACTTTTTTAGGTACACGATGAGCTTTGTTCCCATTCCCCCCCCCCCCATATATGCATAGGACTAACTGGAACCCATAAATAGTCAATAAAACTCTCCTTTTCCAGAGAGTCCCATTTTCCCAAGGGTTGCCAGATCCTTCAAACCTAGGGCACTCTCTTGTGATTTGGACTTCCTTTGCCAGGGAAGCAAAACTGTGCTTGCAAGTGGGAAAACTCCCTGACATCTTAATGGGACTCTCTTCTACCTCAAAAACTCATTTATATAGAAGAGCCAGCCTTATATACTGTCTTGAGGGTGTGGACTCTTCAGGAAGGAAAACATGGTTGGGGTTGTTAGAAAGGCAACCAGCCCCCTTCCCAACAGACTTGCACTGTCCAAATGACTGGTTAGTAAGAGGCCAAAATCTGAGTAGTTTATGTTGTCATGGCTATTGTACCTTGTAGCTGTTCTTACATGGGAGGAAGAGGGGAAGGGAGAAGAACTGTAGAAGGTAGAAGGGAGGCACGGATGTCCCTCTTCTTTTCCCAAGAGGATCTGTGCTGGACTCTGGATCTCTTGAACTTAAGTGTGCTAGAGAGATAATATTGGAGGCTCTCATCGTTTAGGCTCAGAGGCTAGGTCTTGGCATCGCCATGCACCGGAACTCCCATTCTTCAATCCAGGACGGTAGGGCTCTAGAATTCTCACCACTGGCCCCATGGTTCCATTATCTGTAGCTGCTCTCTCTTGGGCAAAGGGATCCGGTTACTGTCTCTCCTAGCCCAAGGCTGGGAAGCATCTCTCAGTGAGCCTAGCCCTGCTGCTGTCTCAGAATTTTAGGATTATAGATTTAGATCTGGAAGGGAGCTTTTTAGCGGTACCTCTAGTCTTACCCTCCTTATTTTGCAGGAGAGGAAATTCAGACTTCTGGAAGTGAGGTGACTTGCCCAAGGAGACACATTAAATTAAGAACACAGTTCCTCTCCTTCCAAATTCAGCACCCTTTCCAAGGTCCCACGGCCAACCTTGCAGAGACAGTGCGGAGAAGAAAACTTAGCTGAAGTACAACTTTGTGGAGGAAATACACATACCCAGTTTAAAAAAAATTGGGTCTAAAAGCAGCAAAGTTAATCTGTTTCGATCACAATTAGAGTTGTAGTCTAACACTCAAGATCTTGTTATTTGTATATATGCTTTGAGTTAAGATATGAAGACTAGCTGCAACGCAGTCATTTGGACAAGCATACTGGAACTTTCCCATCCACGTGGAAGTTAACATTTGACTCAGCCACTTAAGGGGGCTATAAACTTGTTATCATGGCACAATTATTGTTCAAAACATTCCTAGAACTTTCATTTTTGGAACTGCTTTTAGAACCAGTTTACAAGTCACAGGAGAAAGTGTCTCACTACTTTATCAGATTTTAATGCTCTGCTCAGTCTGGCATCCAGCCTCCCTCTCTAAGCTTATTCCATGTTTCCTTATTTCACATTCTTTTTCATGCATTCTGTGTTCCATGTAGACTGGCCTATTTTTCTTTCCCATATATGACATGGCATCTCATGCTTTTGAACAGCGTTGTGTACAGCACCTGGAATTCAGTCTCTTCTCAGCTCTAAATCACGTAGATGCCTCCAAAGCTTAGCTTAGGTGTAACCTCCTGAAGGACCTACCCTGTACTTGTGTACATCTTGTTCTTATCCACACTTACCCCCCTCCCCTGGCCTCAAATCAAATAGGAGAAGAATTGTATTCTTAACTTAATGTGTCTCCTTGGGCAAGTCACCTCACTTCCAGGGCCCTGAATTTCCTCTTCTGTAAATGACTTTGAAGGCAGAGACTTTATCCTTTTTCTTTGAATCCCCAGTGTTTAATACAGTGCCTGGCAGAGAGTTGATACTTAATAAACTAAACAACTAGTCACACAATTTTGTTTTCAACTCAAAGTGTTGTTACTAGGCCCGATTAGACACTATTTTCACCAGAGTTATCTCCAGGTGACTTTTGGCTGTTTCCAAAACTCAGATCTATTCAGGATGTTTCTAATACTGAGAATTTTCAAACCGATTGCCAGAAGTAACTCTTGAGGAGTTATAAGAATGTTACAACT
This sequence comes from Pseudochirops corinnae, assembly GCA_028646515.1. Taxonomy (NCBI): domain Eukaryota; kingdom Metazoa; phylum Chordata; class Mammalia; order Diprotodontia; family Pseudocheiridae; genus Pseudochirops; species Pseudochirops corinnae. The sequence goes on along the minus strand of CM053585.1, from coordinate 70,482,764 downwards.
TCTACTCTTTGAGTTTGGACTGGGTCCGTATGCCAATTTACTAATCAGTTTGGGTTTGGGAAAATGTCCCTTGTGGAGGCCATTGCTGGTGTGTGTGTGTGTGTGTGTGTGTGTGTGGTCAGTAAATGTTTATTAAGCACCTAACATGTCCCAGACACTGGGCTGAGCATTGGGGATATGAAAGAGAGAGAGAGAGAGAGAGAGAGAGAGAGAGAGAGAGAGAGAGACAGAGAGAGGAAGAAAGGAAGGAAGGAAGGAAGGAAGGAAGGAAGGAAGGAAGGAAGGAAAGAAAATCCCTTTCCTGCCCTTCTAATGAAAGAAGATAATGCACAAAAGGAAGCTGAAGGGGAAAGAAGGGGAAAGTACTCAACGAGGGGACATGGTTAAGAAGTCAGAGAACTTCCAGAGTTGTACAGCCAGGTGAGAAATGAGGGTATGTCTGAGCTGAGCTAAGAGTTCTTGGAGAGTATGGTGCCACCCTCCATTCAGAGGGACAGAAGGTGTTGATGAGGTGGAACATCAGGGTATGTGTGTGTGGGGAGGGGTATAGACATATATGCAGATATATGTATGTATGTACATATATATCTATATACACACATACACACACATCTCTTTTTATTTAAATGATGCTTTTAGGGGTCATATCCATGATCCATGTTTTTGGGAGTGGCAGAAATGACAATTCAAATGTGCCAGATTCTTCCGTGTTATATACATACTCAAGAAGTTTGGTTAAGGAAAATATCAAATCTGTTTTCTTTAATTTCTTCATCTTGGGTAGGTTTTGCTTTGTTTGAAAAGACATAACTAGTTTTTAGGTAAGTTGTGATTCTCCCATTAAAATGTTTTTATTTTATCTGTTTCTGTGATGAAAAGATAAAACATATCATTTACTGTCTTGATTTCTTTAGTTTGCCAGTAAATCAGAAGCTCTCCTACTGAAAATACGTGGAGTTATCAATCAGTTAGCATTTGGCATTGACAAAAGGTAATGGTAAAGGTAATGGTCTTATTAAAAGGCCATCAGGATTGTCTCTTCATGTGATTGTCACTATTAGCTATTTTCTGTTTCTTGAATTTTCACGAAAAGGAAACTGTCTCGGATAGGCACTCGAGATCATTTCATTTACTTTTTATATTTGTATTTAGTAGTTTATAGATTTTTACAGATAAAGTATTATCGATTATTTTTCATTGAAAGATAGAGTAAAATAATGTTCATATATTCATTTTCTTGGTTTCCTTCCTCCCCCCCATTTTACAGACATCTGTAATCTTTTCTTGCATAGTCCATGTCTTGCATCGATTTTGAAGATGCAGATAATATATTTAATATTCACCTTTCTTAGTCCAAAACCAGGACTATAGCAGAAATAATAAGTAAGTTTGATCTCTTTTTTTCCCTGGAAAATTTCTTCTCAAAGAAACACGGTTAATATTTGGGTTTATTTGAGTTAATAGTCATTTGAGGGACAGTACTTTCACCAGGTTCTACAATCTCTAGATATAAAACTTAGCTCCAGCCTTTATGATGAGAACATTTGTGGCAGGAGTTTTGATTGCTAAAATAAATTGAATTCTTTTTCCTTCTTATCTATGTAGCAAATCAATATCTGTGGACCAGAATAAACCACTGTTTATCCCAGCAGGATTGGATTCTTTAAGTCAAATAGGTTGGTGAACTTATTAAGATCATTCAATATTTTTTTAATTGCTTATTGATTTTAACCTGGCCCGTGTTCATATAAGCTCCGACACCAACATTTTATGGGTTTTCATTATCATTGTTACAGTAATTTCACAAGTGTTAATGTTATCCATACCATGTTGATGTAACGTGGAGCATATTGATGTTTTGAAGAGGGGCCATCATGTAGCAGGAGCATTCTTACTTCCAAGCCACATTCTACTGTAACTGTTTGCATACTCTTCCCTTCCTCTAATCCGGCCTGACTGTCTCTTCTAGAGCCCCAGGATACTAGAAAAGATGTTTTGAATTATTTCAGATTTTCCATGCTCTGAGTGGTGACTGTCATTTCTACCTCAGCCATTCTTTCTCCCCTTCCATCCCCAAAAACTTGGCTTTGAATGAAAAGTTTTTGAGAGTGAATCAGAAAGTCAGAAGATGTTGGAGAGGAAGGACATAGCTTAGCAGATTTGGTGACTGAAAAGGAAGAATTTTACAGGTTTTAGTATTGAGAATAAACAATTGGGTGAGGTTTTATTTGTTAATCATTGTTATAACATGCAATTTTCTAGTATACTTTTATGATTTGGAGTCAAACTTTACTCATTAGGGTCTCCTCCTGTATCTGAGAATGAAATTGGAAAGATTCATGCACAAACCCCAATGGAGCTGTGGAAAAAAGTATATGAAAAAGTCTTTCCACCAAAGGTATGAATTTTTTTTTTATTCTCTGAAACCCAGAGAATTAGCACTATTAGAGAATGGTTTTGATATATTAGTGTCAACTTGTTTTAATCATCCTTTTACTTCTTCTGTGTAAAATGTTTTCATTTCAGAGTGCCAGTACATCCAAAGAGACAAGAGACCCAGCCCGAGACCCCCAGTATGCAGAAAGTGAAGTTGATGAGATGCGAGCACAGAAAGACCAGGTACCATCTTGTCCATTTGCTTTATTTCACAATAACTTATACCAAAACAGTGGCTCCAGAATTCTCCAGGTTTTTAGAATCCATTTATTATTAGAGTTTGATAGTGAATTCTTATCTCTCTACTTAAGAAACGAAATTAAGATCATCTCAGACAAGGTAGCTTAGGGAATTCACATGCATTCATATGTATTCAGAATTCCTTATGGCTCCTTTGTGGCCCTCAAGACTCCTCCATAAAATCTTAGAGAATAAAAGATGTCACAGAGCCTGTTTTGTGGTGCTGTGTAATGCTCAGTAATGTTGGTGTTATTAAATATTAGAACTTGAATGTGGTAAAGTTAGTGGAGGCCCAAGATTTTGCTAATTTAAAATGACTGAGATGTGATATTAAATGTGAAATACTGGTGACATGGTGAACACTTTATGACAGAGTACTTTTGGCCTTTTATGACAACTCATATTTTCTTAGCTACCTTATCAGTTTAATGAAATCACCAGAATGAATTTTTCAGTGTGCAGGTGATCATGCAGGTAACCATTCTGAATCCCAGGCCAGTCATTACTTGTTATTCAGCTAAACAGAGCCAGGCAAAGCAAAGAATTACTCTTCCAAGTGTTGCTTGAAGACAGTTGTATACTGACCTATTATCAGAGAACCTTTTCCCAATATTATCTCAGTACCTCCTAGGACCCATGGAACAGGGCAATTTTAGGTAGAATTATATTAAACAATATCATTTAGACATAATATTAAAAGCATTCTATCCACAGTAGAAATTTTTGTAATGAGATTTCTCTAGATAAACCAAGGTGAAAGTCAATATTGGGAAAATGGTGCAGATGACTTTAAATGATCCCAAGAACTCCAGTTATCTCTCTCTGTTACTTGGCTCTAGAGACTAGGTGAGTTGGAAGTTGTCTTAGATTGAATGTTTATCTAGTAGTCAGTAATAAACTCTACTTATCTATATGAGCATCTGATTATATTACACAATCATTAGTGTCTTTGTATTTTTTAATATAATTTAACTGTCACCAAAGGACAAAAGGATTTCTAATCATTGTAATTTATATGAGACTCTTTAATTTTAAACATAATATCCAACTACTCTAAGGAAATCAATTTAAGCTAACCAATCAGGCTGCAGGCAATTAGGAATTTCAGCTAAAATGGAAAAGGCAAAGACTCCAGCGCTGGTGGTATCCTTCAAGCTCATCATTATCACTTCAAGGAAAGGTGACAACATCAGGGGGAACCACCTAAACTGGAGAGAATTTTTCCAAGCAGTGACAGATTTTTTTAACCTGCCTGAAAAGTAAAAATTCCCTCTTGAAGCCTTTTTCATAGAGGCCAACCTGTAGCTATATTATACATGAGTCATATGTTTTAAACATTCAGATACTTCCTTGGTGTAATCTGTTTATTTCTGCTTTAAAGATTACAAGTGGTTATTTATTTATTTATTTGGTTTAAAGGTAAGATTTATCCCAGACATATTCATACACGTTTTTATTCCCTTGCAGTGGTAGCTTCATATCCTTGGCTTGAAGGATTGATTGATTTTGAAAGGATTTTGATATATAAAAATATGTTATGGATTTTTGTACCATCGATAAGTTCGTAAAATGATTTTCTAATGGTTGCTTGTTTTTTTTTAAATGTCTTGGGAAAAACACATTTCCATTTTTATGGGTTTTTATAGACTGGGCTGTGTTCTTTATGCAGAGTGCATAACAAATTCATTGACTTAGCTGCGAATTTTTAGCTGGAAAAAATATACCTAGTTATTAGCATATATTTCCTCAGAGTGCCTTTCCAAGTTTATGTATTGCCTGATTATTGCTACACATACCATCTTCATTGAAAATAACATTTTTTTATTTGATCTAAAAAGCACTATGATGAGATTCACCTGGAAGAAAACCATTCTCTAGCTACATTCAACTTTAAAATGTCAAAAATTTTCCGTAATTACCTGAAAGTGGGTCTTTTTTTAGGCACAACACTTAAATGCTTAGAGAAGCCCATTTTTCCTCCTTTTAAATACTGATACTCCATCGATTAGACATATGTCTCTTAAAAATACATCATGTGCTTAACATGTTAAAAACTATGGAATATTACACTTTGATTTCTAACACATCTTACAAACTTGGTGTTGATTTACTTTCATTTGATGGCTTTTTCTGATTCCCGGGGCTTTGTATGAGGAGAGGTAGTGATTTTAGAGGACCCCTTCCCCACTCTGTAAAATAAGGGCTTCACATAGAGCAAGATTGTTACTAAGAACCTTTCTGCATTCTCATCTGCTGATAGATGGACCTAATTCCATTAGCTCTCCCTCATTTGTTCTTATATTCTCAAAGTCTCATTATTTTGCAGGCTTTGCACTGGACCGTCTCCAGAGTTTCTCTGCCATCAGACTTTACTTGGACCCCTAGAAAGGGCCTGGCCAGTGGTCTAGTGTTTTTCAACTTTTTTTTTTTTCAATTTTAAAGATTAAAGTAATTCTTGACTTTAAGAGAATGTTAGTGCTTAAGGCTTTTAGTTCAGGCCACTCAACTAATTTATTTCCTCTATTTTTGATATCAAAGGAATCTTTTAAGGCAGTTTTAAAGTCTGAAGAAAGCATTCTAAAGCATTTTTCATCAGGGTTATTTTGCCATGGGTGAATGAGCCTCATGCGTCTTCCTAAATCCCTGAATTTAAAAAAAATCAACTTATTTGTAGTTTCTTTGTTTCTAGGGCACCTTGCTTTCAGAAACATATTTGGGGAAGAATATTCATAATAGCTATTACTGAATCTCAACTCAGTAGTTATAACTAAATTTGGAGCAAGAATCTGTTTCTGTATCCTTTTTAAATAAATGAACTTGAATTCAACAAATATTTCTTATTGTACCTACTTTGTGCAAGGCTCTACCCTTGGCTCTGGGGATGCCAAGATAAAAGCAAAAGATTCCTTGCTCTCTATGAGGTTACATTTTACTAGGGGACAGCCCTGCCTCACCTAAGTGTCGCCTAAGTCAAATCATCATTCTCATGATGTCATTGATCTGCCTTGAAAACAAAGGACGAACAACAAGGTACATCGATATCCACGATTAAAACTCAACACTTCTCTTACTGTCTTTGGGCTTTTCTTAGTTACTCCGAAGTAGCTCTCACAAAACTTGTATCTCTAGCAGTAAGTATAGCTGGAAGCAAGACAGCCTTCCTACCTCCTAGGCCTTTTAAAATAAAACTGAAATTTACTGAGTTAGCCCAATAGAATTTTCAGCATCTGATGGTTCATTGATGCAGCCATTATCATTAATACAAAATACAGTAAGAGGAATTTAATAGATAGTCTTCATTCCCTTCTTAGAATGACTTGACTTCCTGGAAAACCAATTGTTAATTGTTTGGGATTTTTTTTTTGTTTTGTCTTAATCTCCGTTGACAATTTGTGGAATATTCTAATAAGAAAATATCTCAAAGGAGGGTTATTAGTATTAGTAAAACACTGAAAGCTTAGTTTTTGTAAGGCCAAAATTTCTAGTTATTGTTTATACTTTGTGAACTTGGTCTTTGAAATGGCAAATAGCAGATATCCAGTGACCTAAAGTTACCTGACTTAATTACCTAAAGCATAAGAGGTTTGAGATTTATTACTTTACAAGATCTCTACAAAGTTCTTGTACAGCTTTTGAACTTTAACTTAGGTCATGGGTATGACAGAAATCATCTGTAATTGCCCAGTAACAAGAAACTAAATATTCTTCTCATAGAGGATGTGAACTTGAATTCTGATAGTCAGTTTATGTTCTTTCCTACAGGGGTCATCTTTTTTTTTAGTTTGTCTGAGGATCCAGAATGAGAACACTTGTGTTTGGAAGTGCTATTTGTAAATTGTACCTACCTAACCTGTACCAACCCTAAACCTACATCCATCCGATAACCTAATTTGTCAAAGTTTAAAGGGGACAAAAGAGCTTTGTGAAACCAGTCCATTAATGGAAAACAAAACCTTAGGATTATTGCCAAAACTTTATGACAATAAATGTTAATGACACTCAGGATACAGTGTCTGATTACACTGTAAAGTGGAAGAGGTATGATTTTTTTTTTAAGTGCTCATTGTAAAGAATTTGGAAAGTTATTTATAAAAATTTCTTATGTTTTAGGAACTGGAACAGTATAAAAAAAATTCTTCTAAATCCTGGAAACAAATCGAGTTTGATTCCTGAACCTAATATAAGTGAACAGAGGCATTAGTAGGTTTGTATTTCTTCTCTCTGAAACACGAGTAAGATTTAAAAATTTTTTTATCCCTTGTGGTAATATAGAAAATATTTTAATGTAAAATGTGTAACTACTATAAAAGAAAGGCAATTTAATACTATAACTCTTCAAGTAACCAGAAAATATCTTTAAAAGAAAAAAAGTAAAATCAAATGCCAATATTTGAAAAAGATGAAAAAAATCTTGTTATCAATGCCTCTAAGAATGAGATAGTAATTGCATTTAAATAATATTCTCCATCATATGCATTTTGATGTTTTCTGTTTCTATAGTTTTATAGAATGTATAAACTCTTGTTTGAAATAGTTACAAATGAAGAATTATTCTCCATTATAACAATTTCCTTTCTGGAATGGTTCCTCCAGAACTAAGGTACTTTCTAACCTAGGGTGTAAAGGGTACCCTTGAATTGAAACTTCATCAGAGGTACTTCATGGTAGTTATCTCATTTCATCCTCCTATAATCAATCTCATGAAATTTGTATCTGATAGCGTGGATCAAGATGTTTGCTGAAGGAGTTGTTGATATGACCAAAGTCTGAGTGACTCTAGAGATATAAGAACTAAGCCCCAGTTTCATTAGGCCAACCATTCTTGAAAAAAAAAAAAAATTCGCATCCCCTAACAGCACGTTTGTGTGTCTGCCAGCCAACTTAAATGTGTAGAAACCTGCCAGTCTGAAGGCACAGATCAAAGTCTTTCAGTTGACAGATACTGAACTATATTATTGGTCTGTTTGAAATTAAAAGCTAGCCCTCAACTTTTGGGGAAAAAATATAGTGAACATGAATTTTCTAAAAATTTGGAATAATTTGAATACTATGTTCTTCATGTATTCATATAAATATTTCCATTTTCTGGAACATAATAGGTAGAGAGGGTCAAAGAGCCTGTTTTATTTAAAGTTCTACTATTAAGTTGAAAAAAATCATTTATTCTGTATCTCAGTAAAATAAAGATTATGCTTAGGTTGCTTTTTTTTTATTTTGCTTAGTGTGAATTATATAAATCTGATTCATATCTGCATCTGAAATTTTTTTAGATTTTGATATGAACCTAAAAGTCTTTGCTGTATTAAAAAAAAAATCCAAATAAAAAGTAAATTACTATGTAACCTCTTTATAAAACATTTGGGGACAGGAATCAAATGTTGGGCAATATTATTCGAGTTTTTTATAATATGGGGTTATTTATAACCAAATCCAAGTAATGACTAGATACATAATTTTTCTGTACCTGCTTCTTTGTAAAGAATTCATGATCCCATAAAAAGCTATTTTAAATATATTTCATTGATGGAATTATTGCTAATAAATATTGATTTTAGCATTAAAAAGAAGTATTGCTTAAAGTCTTAAACTTTATTCTCTAAGCTTTTAAGACAATTTAGCCTTTACATGTCAAGCATAGATAAGAATAAAAATAATGCTTTAGTCTCTTTTCTCAGCTCTCCTCTCTTTTAGGTCAGTGCTCATGCAGTTAGAGATCTGGTGCTGGGAGGGTCCTTAGAAACCATCAAGTTCGACCCCCTCATTGTACAGATGAGGAAACTGAGGCCCTGGGGATTCGGTGACTTGCCTGCCATACTGAGTGGCAGGTGGTCAGTGTCAGGGCTAGCATTCAAGCCCAGCTTGTCTGACTTGCCTTCTATAATGCAGAGCTGATGGGAGTTCACCACCCAAATATTCACCATCACCAAAAGTTCTGTAAATTTTGAGCTTATGCTAATGTGGTAGTTTGAAAAAAAGGATCACTCTCATTTTGGAATATTCTTCAGTTATTTGTGTGTGTGTATGTATGTATATATATATATATATATATGTATATATATATCTGTATGTATACATATACATATATATATTATGACTGTGATTTTAAGATGCAATGTGTCAGCAATGACTTGAGAAGGAAAGAATTAGGCTGTATTGTATAGGAGGGAAAGAAGGAAAGGAAAAGAAGGAAGAAAAGGAAGGGAGGGAGGAAGAAAATGAACATTTGTACTGAGCTAAGTGCTTTACAAATATCTCATTCTATCCTCACAATAGCCCTAGGAGGTAGGTACTGTTATTATCTTCATCTTACGGTTGAGGAAACTAGCAGAAGCTAAATGACTTGTATAACTAATAAGTGTCTAAGGCCAGATTTGAACTCAGGTCTTCCTGACTCCAGGCCTGGAACACTCTCCACTGTGCCACCCAGCTGGGTGGCATATAAAAAGCTCAAGAGACATAGTTTCTGGGTAACTAATTATTCTGTTAATCATGCTAGCAGATAATTAATAAGAGGTCAGTGGGACTCTTGAATGTCAAAGACTTCTCATGGAACGCATTCAACGCTATATGCCTTTGGAAGAAGTATACCTAAGGGTGGCAACCAACTCTGATTGTTTAGCAATGAGACTGATGAATATTAGAATAAGAGGTGGGCTTATTCCAGTGAGGGACTGGGGCATGTGACTAATCACTCAGTCTTGGACAAACAGACTCATTTCTTATCCAACCTATCCCCACCTGGGCCAGTCTAGAAAAAAGAGGCTCCACCTCTATTCAGATCTGGCTGAGTGGGCCAGAATTCATCTTAGATTATATTGTAAGTTTTTCTAGTTGGGTGCCATCTCCCACCCAGGATCAAAAAGCACATACCCTGGGGGATTTGGGCAATGTCATCCATCATCAACGTCCTTCAGAGACTGAACAACCTATAGGTTTCTGAAAAAAATCTTGTCCTAATGTAATAATCTGTTATTAATATAAGAGAGAAATAATCATTTCTCTCACAGATCAATGTTTTATCAGCCCAGTTTTAGCATTTTCCAAGCCATTTAACTTTGCAAAGAGTGACTAATGCCAACTAATTGTTAGTTCTATGAGCAAAAACACCCAAACAAACCCAAGCCTCACCTAATGTCTATTTCCCTAGTATTAGCCAGCAGTAATCAGAAAAGAAAAAACATGCTGAAATATTTCTTTGGGGGGGGAGGGCAAGGCAATTGGGATTAAGTGGTGTGCCCAAGGTCACACAGCTAGGTAAGTGTCATGAGTCTGAGGCTGGATCTGAACTCAGGTCTTCCTGGCTTCAGGGTGGGTGCTCTATTCACTGCACCACCTAGCTGCCCCATTTCAAATATGATTATTGTCACTATCATGAATAATAATGTATAACACTAGTAATTCACAAAGTACTTTTCTTACAGCAGCTCTGAGAAGTAGAACAAGTTTTGTTATAATAGCTAAGGCTTGGGGTGGGGGTGGAGGTGAGGGCAGTGCAAATGATGTATGTCAGTTGGGCCAAATGTGAACTTGAAAGTTCATCAAATCTTCTTTTTGGTTATATTGTGACAACGTGATGTGAAGTGATGTGACGTGACGTGATGAGATGAGGAAAGTGCTTTGTGAGGCTTGAAGTGCTCTGAAAATGTGAGGTCTCATGATGGTGCAGAACAGAGGTTTGGAATGTAAAGATTAGAATGATGGCCAAGGAGGAGGTAGCAGCCGCAGCAGCTGGCTATTGTGGTTCAATTGAGGCCTTACCATGATGTAAGAAAATAAATCCACTTAAATTTATTTGTACTAGATGAACAAGGATGGACAGATATCTCCATGGACTTTTCCTCATCATCTGTAGTACCAAGGAAATGCTACCTTAGTATGAACTTCAGCCAGAGGTGTTGAAGTTGGCTTTGGGAATTGCTAGGACCTCTTCTCTAGGTTAAGGCTTTCAACACCAGCCTGACACATTTGATCTTTGTACATCACTGCCTTAAACACAACGTTGTTCAGCCAAACTAGCCCTCTCCCCATTCCTCACACACGATACTCCGTCTTTTTTCTCTGCTTCTGCCTTGGCTCTGAATGCACTTCCTCCTCCTCTTCTTTGCTTAGAAACCCTAGTTTTCTCCAAAGCTCAGCTCACCTTTTGCATGAAGCCTTTCCTGATCCCTCTCGAGCCTTCCCACCCAAATGACCTTGTATTTATTATGCACATACTTAGGCAGGCAGGCATGTAGTCTCTCAATGTAAACACCTTGAGGACAGGGGCTGTTTTGTTTTTGCCTTTGTATAAAGAAACTTAATAAATGCTTCTTGTTTGTTTTATGAAGAAACAAAAGTACAAAGGGAAAAAATCTCATACTTTATTTGCTATCTTTATGAAAATGTTGCACCATCAATAGGCCTGGGTTCTAGTAGCTTCTAAGCTACTAGTTGATCCAGAAGGTATACCAGCAGTCTGAATTGACTTAGTTGTTCCATAATGTATAGAAAATCATCTACCTTATTTCTCCATTGCTACCACAGTGAAGCAAGGCTTGCCTTCTACATTAGGAGATTTGACCCCAGTACTCCCGAGAACAGGATGTACTTGAGGCATTCTTAGTCCCAGAGAATAGTCTGGTCCCCGCTCTTGTTCTAGAGGGAAAGAGCTCTATCCAGTCTAATTCTGAGCATTTCAGTTCTGTAGCATCACAAAGTCAGGCAGACTTTCCCAAAAGATTCCCAAAAGGAATCCATTTCACAGGAATTAAAATTTTTTTTAATAGTTTATAACTTGTCATCCAGTTCAACATTTATTAAGGGCCTTCTGTACAAAGCACTTTGCTAGATACTAGGGAGAGAGAGATTAAATAATCCCAATTCTGAAGCATTTTATATTCTATTGGAGGGGTCGGGGCAGGATACAACATGTTAACAAGTAGGTAATAGAGAATTTGAGAAGGGACTGAGCAGTAGTGACTAGAAGGACCTGGAAAGGCTTCTTGGAGGAAGAAGAGAAGTCTGATTTCTCATTACTGACACTCTTTGGCCAGGGGGCCAGATTGTCACTAGCAGTGTTTAAATGGCCTGAAGGAAGCCATAATTTTTTTCCTAGGGAGGTATAACTAACATTTCACAGATTGAATTCACATACCATGTCAATTTTCCAAATGCTTACAAGCTAGAATGAAATACAATCTGCATATGAATAGAAGGGAAATGTCTCCACGTATATTGTAGACTAATACTATGGTAAGTTGAAATCATTGGTTTCAAAAGAGGTTCCTGTGGGACTCTCTTTGAACTACTTAACAGATCAACTCTAGAAGTATCTATAACAGGTTTGACATATAAAATCTGTAAAGCATCACATAACTATTATATAATAATCATCAGTGTCAGGGACCTTTTGTTGAAGTTGACAACAGTACTCTGGTAATTTCCCAATGTCTCCAAATCCTTAAATACCCTTCCAAGAATCAGGGTTTTACTGTGATTTCCTTAATGAACAATTTTTTCTTAATATAAGATGCTTCAAATGCTATGATGTTTTATCATTCTTTACAAGCTAGGTAGCAGTTGCTAAACAAGTCATGTAATCACCAGGACATATTCTTCAGAGTTACTATGGAAACATCGCCAAAGTGAATATACCAATTGCATATTTTCATTTCTGATTTGTAAGTTAATCACTTAAAATCAGTCAGAAAGATATTCGGTGGCTTAACTGAGATAGAAAAAAATAACTTTTATTTGTCTTCTTTACAAGCTAGTTGTTTACCTAAAAACAGAAAACATAGATGCTCGTTTTATACAGATTTATATATCAAACTTTAGATTTTAACCTCCTAGTAAAAAATGGTTTTGTTCTCTTTTTTAGCATACATGTTGTATGTATTAGTAGAATCCCTTGTCTATAGAAATATTAAGAAACTCCTAAGAATATCAAGGGAATTAATGGAAAAAATGCAAAGGAAACTATATAGTAAAGCAGTAATCATCAAAACTATCTGATACTAGCTAAGAAATAGAGTGGCGGATCAGCGGAATATATTGATCAAGTGTACAGGACACAGCAGTTGAGGACCACAGTGATACAGTGTTTGATAAACCCAAAGACCCCAGCCTGTGGGATAAGAACTTACTATTTGACAAAAACAGCTGGGAAGAGGGGAAAACAACATGGCACAAACCGAGCATAGACCAACATTTCACACCACATACCAAGATAAGGCCAAAAGGGGTACATGATTTAGGCATAAAGGGTGATACCATAAGCAAATTAGATCAAAGAATAGTCTAACTGTGAGACATATGGAGAAGGGAAAAATTCATGACCAAACAAGAGATAGTGATCTTTAACGAAATATGAAACAGATACTTTTGATTATATTTTTTTTATTTAAATTAAATTTTATTATAGTTTGCATTATTCATTTCCACAAGATTTTGATTTACATATTTTCTCCCCCTCTTTCCCCCACCCACCACCCCAAAACAGCCATCCCAGTGTGTCCCCC